>CM024764.1:93473837-93911100 GCA_014218235.1 Colocasia esculenta | reverse complement strand
CGCATGGATCCGAAAAGCACGCGACGTTACAGTCTGAACTCGAGCTCGCCCGCCACCTGGAGAACTCCCTCAATGGGCGCGGGGACTGGGGGTCCAGGTAACGGTGAAACCTCTACAACGGACAGGCCCTCGAGTGCCAAGCATCGAGCGAACTGGGAACAGGCGGGGCAACCACCATAAGCAATGTCATAGCTGACTTGTAACCAAGACAAGCCCAGCATGCACAAGTACGCATGACACACCTCCTAGAAACCCCATGAGGGCTGTTGGCTAACAAAGGCACAAACACTATGGCTAGAAACTCTGCAACAAAAATGTGACCACAGGAGCGTCGCGTTCTGAACCAGAAGGCGACGACCAACCCATCGCAACCAGGTCACGACGACCCAAAAGGTCATGACCAGAAGACGCCAAAACGCGACAAGGAAACTGTCGGACCAGAAGATGCCAAACGTGACCAGGGATCTGTCGCAACCAGAAAGCGACACACTAGGTGTCGCCTTCGGATGATGAACGCGACGTATCGACCGTCGTGTTTAACCTCTGAAGGCAGAGCCCTTGGGGAAGAACCACCCCAAGGTCCACACCTAAAGGACCACGAATACAAACCACCAAAAAGGGAGACAGGCTTCGTGACAAGTTGGGGAGCCTCCCTCTAACCAACTTGGACACAAGCCATCCTCCACCACGACCGGAAACATGAAACCACAGGAAACAGAGGAACGCGACAGTTACCTTGTCGCTACTAGAACACGATAGGGTACACGTCGCCTTCTGACTGGTATCGCGATAGCCATCCTATTGCGATCTCAGTCAGGAGACAAAACTGAGAAATGGGGCCATTCCATAGTCTCACAAACTACATAAAGCCTCCTCCAAACAAGGAGAAAGAAAAGCATACATAGAAAGGAAGCTAAAGTGACTCAGGGGCACCAATGCCACCTCTCCTCGCCCACAACCACAAGAACCAATAAATCACGGCAAGAAGGAGCACCACTGGCAGCCACCACCATGCAAAAACCACAGAAGAACCCACAAGTACGGGGAGAAAAGCTCGAAACAAAGTCAATCTACACTAACAAGGAAGAGAGCAGAAATCCCTACCGAGAATGACAAGCAGACCCGTTGGGCCCTTCACGTCGGATTGGCCGCCTCCTCCTCGCTCCACACCACTCCAATGCTTCACCACGAGCTCGCTGGCACCTCCATGCCCAAATTGCCTGAGAAAGGAGAGGGAAAAACTCCCCCACCGCAGAGTGGAGAAGGGAAGGGAGGAAGGGGAAAGAAAGAAGAAGAAAGAGGGGTCTGCATGCCTTAAGGCCTCGGAATTGAGGTCGCGACAAAATAGGCATCGCATTCTTAAACCAAAGTGGACAAGAATTTTGTCGCTTCTCAAAAGTTATGACTGGTCTTTTGATAGACAGATAGCCTCCAGTCAACGTGTCACACACGCAGACATCTCAGGTGAACGCGACAACTGGCAAGTCGCCTTCACAAACATGCGCGACACACGTGGAACACCAGCCACAGACAACAGGAACGCGACACGGGGGTCGTCGCCTTCTTAACTAGTAGGCGACCCGGATCTCATCGTGTTCAGAACGTGACACCCCGATCCGTCTCGGTCTCAAGAATAAGTACTTCAAGACAACCAAAACTCGGGATATTACAAATATGTCTAGTTAGTAGACTTCGGACTTGGTGATTTTCTTTAGAGAATATTTATATATTCCTTGAGGAGCGAATCAATGGATTGACATGTTGTGCTTAGGTATTTATTATGTCTGGTATGCTTACACTTTGTCGGCTTGCATCCATGTTTGTCACATTCCGAATAGACCAGTATAATACTGCACTAAATCCCCGTTTACAAAAAACAAATTTTTGTCACCTACAAAGTCATCATTTAAGTTGGAAAAATAAATGTCCGCTTGGTCTTTTGCTTTTCAAGTGGAATTATTTCCCTATTTTTGGATTTTAATATTTTTTTAGTGTGAGAATTATCCTATAATATTGGCAAATCTAAAAAAAAGTTTATCTCTATATAGTGTTGTCTTTGACTGCATAAAACAAGAAATAAGAGGAGCTTCAAAAAAAAAAACAAATAAACAAAGCATGCAACAAATATATCACCGAGGTCGAAAGAAGATAATCCATGGGGGAAACCAAAGGTACCGAGCACTGCGATCAAAAGTGCCCCAAAAGTTGAAAGATGTGGAAAGGGGAGGGAGAGCAAATGGATATGGATGAGATGGGTGTGGAGGAGTCAAAATAACCGGCCACGGTGAGGGTAAGACCAAATGAAGAACCACTGGAGGGAGATGGTGGCAACTAAGGTGTAGACCGAGGGGTGGGGTGTGGAGGGGTGGTTAGAGCAGGGGGACAGACATCCATAGACGGACCTAGAGAAGAACTAGTGGGGTCACGGACTCCACTGGAATTTTAAAAACTCTATTGGTGAGTTAAAAATTTTCCATTAAATTATTTGGTTGGAAATTTTTCTATAAGGGGTGATCCCATTGAAAATTTTTCTGAGTCCGTCAACAGCACTGGAATTGCAAGGTGGTAGGACGGAGGTAGGGAGGAAGGGTTGGATGGCAAAGCCACTAGGGCAAAATGGTGGAGAAAACAAGAGGGAGATGATACAGGGGGTCTAGAAACATGAAACAAAGAGAAAGACCATGGAGAATGTGGATCTGAGAAGGTAGAGACAGATCTAGGAAGATAGCAAAGAAGGAAGGTAGAGAAGATGAAAAGATACCTTCTTACATATATGCATATACTAGCTTTGACTTCATCAATGAACCATGACAATATAGTTCACGCATACTTGAAATAGAATGATTTGAGTACTTGATCTTATGTTCATACTATTAGATTAGTCCATATATACTCAAGTCTTAAGATAATAAGCGAAAATAGTTTCGAAATCTTACGTATATTTCGATTTTGTCTTTTCTCCATCGCAGAACTATATATTCTAATGCCCTTCGATGTCACTAATCGAAAAGCTAGCATTAAGGAACTATCTACCCGTGGAGCATATGTACAGAAAACTGCGGACAAATATATATCATGTCGTCTACAAAGAACATAACCATGCATGCATGCATCTTAATTAATTTGATACACATTTTACGGGCTTATATAAGAAACTAGCGCACTCGTCATGATCAGGTTTTTAAACGACTGCAAATTTTAGGCATCATTATATTAGCACCAATTTGCTATTCCCGACCTGGTAGTACTCATTCCTAGCTAGATGACTTTCCTCTTGCACGCGACTTGGGAAGGTTAATGGGGATGCTGTTTGGATGGTACGTTATTGAGTTTTTTTTATTGAAATATTAATTTATTACATCATAGGGAATAAACTCTATGGGAGTTAAACTCTTGATCTTCGAATATGTATGCCAGAGTGTCATCTAATTGACTCACTCCTCACGATGCATGGTACGTTAATTGAGTGTTTGTGAAATTGCATACTAATAATACAAGTTATAAGAAATAATTTGTCATTCATTATTATTTTTTATTATTTTATTAATTATTTATTAACGGCTAGATAAATCGATGACAAGTATAATATTTATCAATGGCTAATCTTAGCAGTTGACAAATGAGAAGTTTTTGGCGAAAAATATTCACCATTTTCTTACCATTTATTTAAGTATTGTCAATGACTCAATACAGCTGTTGAAAATATAATTTGTGTCAACAAACGTAGCTGTTGACATATCAATCATTTATTAACGGCTAAATTTAGTCGTTGAGATATGCTAAATATTTGTCAACAGTTTATGAAGCTGTTGATGTATGGTTAACTTTTGTCAACAGTTTAATTGTACTTGTTGACAAATACTAAGCATATGTCAATGGCTATATATAATTGTTGATAAATGATTGATATGTCAACTCCTTGATTATGCCGCTGATAAATGTTTGATATGTCAACAATATTATTAACCGCTGACATATATTCGTTGACAAATATTACTTTTCTTGTAGTGTTTATCTAACAATGCACACTACATTCTTCCTTTCCCTCCTACAATTACTTCATGTTGGGCTGCAAGAAAGGGTTGCCAACGGCCTTCATTAAATGAACTGATATGTATAAACAGAAGATTTCTATAGTGATAAAATCTCTGCATAATTTAGTAGGCAGCTTTAATTTTCAGCACTGTTTTATTCATGAAATCGAATGTAGGCTGGTCTTGGCAATGCATTTGTATTCTAATTGCTTGGCCTTCAATTCTGCGTGCAGTCTTCGATCTCATTGCGGGCACAGGAAGGTTTATCTTCAGAAAGCTGTGATTTACCTAAGAACCATCTCTGAGCCATGCTCTTTCACATCTGAATAACCTACTCTATTTTTTTTGAAGTGGGGTGGCGGGATGTTTATTTTTGCACTTCTTGTATACAGTAACTTCTGGGATGCGGTCCAGTAATACTTTCAAGCTAGGTCTTTTAACTATTTTATTATTGAATTTCTATTGGCAATAAATAGAAATGAAAATGCTACCGTGACTATCTTTTACCTGCCCTTGCACAAATTATACCTTGCAGATCATCTTAAACTTCAGTGAGTAGCTGATAGAATTTGATGTCCAATTTGTAATTCAGTGGAACATGTTTATAAGGTCTCCATGACATGGGGATAATGGCTACTTTGAAACGCTATATCAAATTGTTGTCTTTCTTTTAGAATCTGCACCATTTGACTTACTAACTTATACACATCCAAATTGTGTATAGTTTTACATATTCCTCAGTTTCTGCTCCCTGATATCCATTTTGCTGTAAAACAGAGAGATGTTTAAATCTTTAATAATATTACTTCGCATAGTCTCATATTTGAGCATTTGATTAATCGATCCACTACCGAAAATAGATTAACTTTAACCCTACGTCAACGGTTAGTACTTGAGCTGTTGAGCAATGTTAAACCTATATCAACGACCCAAGTTAACTGCTAACATATATTCAGTACATCAACGACGTATTTTAGTCGTTGACAAATGTCAAATTTATGTTAGCGATTAAAGTTAGTCGTTTATATACTCATCATTTGACTACAACATTGTCAACAATTAGAGTAGCCACTGACAAATAATTATTATCTCAATAATTGATTTTAGCTGTTGACATATGTCAATATATTGATAGATATTTGTAGCCGTTGATATAAAGTCGTTGACAAATCTTATTTTTCTTATTGTGTGTAGGGATTTAGTCACGAGCGGTAGAAGAGAAAAGACTTATCCATTTATTTGAAGATAGCTACTTAACAAGAAGATAAACATGAGGCGTCAATGACATGGAGCTATCACTGCACATAGAGGTTGAGGTTATTGAACTATAATTTTTGAAGCATCTTTTAGAGACAAAACTATGTGTATTTGACCTAAAGCACATAATAATTCGTAAGAGTTAGATTGGGCTGTGACAGGGAGGCCCCACAAAGTCGCTTAAACAACGTGTACGCTGATTCTATAGTGAAAGAGTCATAAACATTGGGCTTCTAAATAACTATCTATCCTATATATGCTTGCGGGTATGTAATAGCAGCAGTAATAATGTCATAGACAAGGCAATTGGCAAAAACAAAATATTATGTCTTGAAATGAGATGCTATTTAAATAATCAAGCTGGATGCACAACTCGTCCTTCTCGAAAAGGGGGAGTTTGAATTTATTTACCGATTACTAGATAATGATCTCCCAGTCCTGTGCGAACAACAAATGCTATATATATGGTACCTCAAGCACCACCTCCAGATTTACGGACGAAGATTATGTCAGTTGCTGAACTTGCTAAAGTTGAGAATATTTTCATGCCTGGGTTTACGTCCGAAATGGATTTAGATGATGATCATGAAATGGAGCGATGCTCACGTCGACCGGGCCTACATCCTCAGGCTGTTCTCCAGCGAACTCACTCCTGGGATAGATCCTCTTTAGAGTTTTAGCTATCTCCTACTTTGGTTTTCTGAGTTGAGCCATTGTCTATGTTTCTCTCTATTTCTATTTATCAATAAATTTGGCCATCTTTGGCCTTTAATTAAAAAAAGGAAAAAAAAGCTGGATGCACAACTCAACTTTATATTATTTTTACTACTTTTGCAAGATTATTTAATTTTCATATATTAGTGTATGATCGATGCTCTCAGTTTATTTATCCTTGCAAAACCCAGCGTTCTAAATTAGACTTCGATTCATCATTTATTTATACGCTCTTACTGTTTGCACCCAATTTGGGCCACCAAATCTCAGATGGGCCTGTGACCCACTAAGAAGCACAGGTGCAATTCGGCTGCTACAGAGATAAAGAAAGAGAATGGCAAAAGGAGTAATAAAGAAAAGATAGATGGGTCAATTGCAAAAAAGGTGGCAGCTTCCATCGCCGTGCCATCTCAGCCCTAAAAAGGTGTATAAAAAGACCCCATCGCATCAGAGGCAAAGGGGGAAATCGGATAGAGCAAAAAGAGAGCAAAAGAGAAGAGGGTTTGCTTGGAGCGCAAGCCACTTATTTTTTTTCCTGGCGGGTCGGTGTGCAAAGCAGAGATTGGGAGAGCTCGGCATTCTCTTCTTGGAGTGTGTGTAGAGAGAGAAGGGGTGAGAGCAGAAATCAATGTTACAAGATATTTTTTTCTTTTGTTTAATGATCTCTTCTTCTTCTTTCTCTCGGCTTGTCTTCTCATCTCGGATATTTTTCTTTTTTTTGGGAAGCAGGAGCACTCCCTTTGTCCGGATCTGCCCTCCATAAGCATGTACTTGCCCCCTTTTATAAATGCAACGGTGCTTCTATTTGTCTTGTTGCTGTTCCAGTGAAACCGCTTCCATGAATGTGTATTTCATATTTTGTTCTTGCGTGCATACCCACACATGTACCCACAGATAATGAGGTGCTACATACTGGATGGGTTAATGATTGTTAATCTCTTCCTTTTGTCTATTTTCTTGGTTCTCATTGAACCACTCCTCCACGGTGGGTTGAGCATTCAATGCCCAGACTTGCCAAAAGAGGTTCACACAAACCATTATAGAAGACAAAGATTTTGTGTACTTTAAAAGTACATAAAATGTAATTTACCTAGATAAATATTCATATGATATAGACATGATGTCACATGGATAATTATTTAGATGAATTATATTTGGGTACTTTTGAAAGGGAATCTTTCTCTTTACAGAATTTGTGTTATACATATTTCGGTTCTGGTTATCCGTTTTTTTTTTTGCTTTTTCTCATGAGCACAGAGTCTATATAGACTTCTGGTTGGACGTCCTAGTGCCCAGACCTGACCTCCCGTGCTCACACAAATCCCATTTGTTAGACATTGCTTTTGGTATTTCTCTGTCGTTTTTTTTTTTTTTATGATGAAGGCGCTGCCCAGTAGAGAGGGATCTCCCCATGAGCTTTTCAGCACCGCCTTGGAGTTTCAACAAGCCCCTTTTACTCGATTAACATGTTTTTTTTCTCCTTGGATTGCTCAGATGCATTAAATGCAACTTATGCATCTCCCTCCTTCGACTTTAATGTTCTAATATACGAAATGCTTTCATTTCTCCCCGTGGGCGCTTTGAATGCATCCAATCTAACCCCACTTCACAGAACATGTATCATCCGGCGAGTTAAAAGCTATGCTTTAGCCACCGATCCATGGATATATGTAGTCGGGGAACAGTGATCATCATCTAAATAGCAGAAGTATTCATGGGTGTTTGCCTCGTTCTTTTTGGTCTCGGCATATATCGGCTCCCTCGTAGGTGTGCCTCGGGAGTTGATGCTGTGTGTCATAGTGGTGATGTCTTCGGCATTCACACTGTTGTTGGCACCGTCTTCATCGTGATAGACGGATGTATGCAAACTCCCCCAAACGTGCAAAACAAGGGTAGGTGTTGTCGAATTTTGTCTCAAATTCGGTGTTCATCCGCTTCTACCGATGATTTTCGAATACATTTGTGCCAACATGGTCGCCGAGAAACTTGTGTTGCAACTCGGTATCATTGGCGAATATTATGTTGCCACTATTCGGCGAACATTACCTCGTGGACGTCACTTCAGATTCATAGGTGGACGTATCCAGGTACCATCTCGACATGCGATGGGCAGGGGTGGTTACCATCAAGTTGGTTTATACCGTACGACCAGATTTCTGCCAATTTAAATTTTATTTCTCTAGCCTTGATTTCATCGGCTTGTGTTATATTTATGCACATGTGTGCGAACGAGATAAATAAATGCCAATGTGATGTACGTCACCCAATCGTGTGTCAAACATGAGAATAAACAAATGAGATAAATAATAAAAATAATAATAGTAATGATAAATAGATAATAATAACAATCATTGAATGGAAATCACAAGCAATGAAAGAATGGATGAAGATGTTAACCGACATTAACACAAAAGAAAACAACAAAAAAATGGTGATAATAATAATAATAAAAGGAGAGGAAATGTTAACAACAAAATAAATAATAAATAGAACAAATATGGCCGCTGTTCAACCCCCACATACATGCACAAGTGCCAGCCTCTGAACCGGCCTCTCCTCCTTTAAACGGCAGCCTCTGAACCGGCCGTTCTGCGTTTTGCCCCTGCGCGCCAGCACGCACATCCGCAAGAACCCACCCGTTCAGCCGCTTTTAGCAAGCACTAAATCCCACAAAAACCTGCCGTTTCTACCTCATCCACCACACACACTGCATACGAGTCCACTTCAAAAAAAAAAAAAACAAAACAAAATAGCCTACGCATTCATGCATATACGCACACTCCATTAACCCATCCGTCAAACCCATGCACACACACGTACAGGCATATCTCCTCTTCTTTATTTAATCAATCAAAATAGAAGTGGCCATAAGACTAATGAAATGATAGTTAATGAAATATTAAAAAAATCAATTAAAAATAAATAATAAATAAATGAATCCCAAATCATCCAAAACAAACTTAAATGTCATAGTTCTAAATCAAGTTCGAAAACAATACAACATGATAATTTCATAAAAAAGGGAGAGGGAAATTTCAAATCAAATAATAAAAAAGAGGGACATGAATGATTTTTAAATCAAATCTAGCGACATAAAATAAATGCAAAAAAATAACCTCAAAATAAACCCAAAGTTAAAAAAAAATTCAAATAAAATAATACTAAACAAAAGAAATCAAATCAAATAATTTCGGGTTAAACATTTTAACCTGGAATAAGAGTCCAAATAAATTGCAAACTCAAATAAATCAAAAGAAATAAATGAAGAGACATTTGAAATCAAATAAAGCCCTACATCAAATCAAATAATCAAAATCAAATTAAATCAAACCAAAAGGACTAACAGATAAAAAGACAATAAAAAAAGATCAAACATAATAAAAAGAATGCAAAAGACCAAAAGAAAACAAATCAAATCAAATAGTGTTGAAACCAATTCAACTTCTTTAATAAATCTGAAATAACAGTAAAATACGTCGAGTGTTATATTCTGGTCGTCTCGCGTTAGGCGCAACTAGATTTGCATTTCCACGCATATCTTTTATCTGATGTTTCCATTAAAAGGCCACGAGACTCTTTATTCTGGCGATTAATCAAGGTTCTTCCCTCTTAGAGGGATGTAATTAACGTCGTTGCGCTTAAGCAACAGCGGGATCTTGGTCCCGACACGATCTCCACTGTCGTTTGACGAAGTCAAACGGTGCGCGAATAGACTTAAACTCCTTCGACTCTCGGAGGCAGAATATGTTGTCACTTCGGTGACTGGCACGCCTGCGCTCTGCGATTACCGATTCATCTTTTGTTATAGTGACTTACATAGCACTAAACGGGACTTGAATTTGTAATATGTGGGTACATGATAAATAATTTTAAAATTAAAATAATTTGTGATGGATTTCAAAATCCATTTCCACACTTACTAATTTCTTTTGCATTTATTCAGTCATTTGTTTATGACTTTTGAGTGCAGGTTTGTTTGTCAGATTCCCATTTAATTTCACTGCTAAAATCAGGGGCATGACAATTTATATAACTAAAAGATATTTAATTATATTATTTATACATTTAGTTAGATTTAACTATGTTCATTTATGTTTATATAAATATATTCATGAATATATATTTAACTACATTATATATATACGTAAATATTTTTGATCTATTTATATTCATATAATATATTTAATTATATTATGATCATTAATAATTAGTTATATAGATCTATTGGATCTATTATATCATATATAAATGTAATATACATTTAAATTAATGAAATGTACGCTTAGTATATGTAACAATTAATCAACATATGAAACAATCATCTGACTAAGATCAACTACATGTATAACAATCAACATTTTCAATCTTTAGATAAACAAGATTAATGGATGATTCCAATTAATCATGGGTTTGGTGCATCTAATATATTAATTTGATCAATATTAGAAGGGCCAATCTATATATCTAGAGATCAACACAATTTTTAATTAACATATAAGATGATATTTAATTAATATATAAGATGATATATATAACGATCGATCAAATAATTGTGCACATAGACCAAATAACACAATATTCGATCAATCACATATATACTACACTTTAATTGGATGAAGATTAAACGACGCGATCAACTAATATAACAATTAATTGTACTCGACCAATACACATATAATATCAAGCGATACTCAAATTTGATCAATCATACATGCACTCGATTACTCACAAAAGAACACGTTAGAAGTTTCTACTATATATGATTGTTAACGTGACCCCCCTCAATTTTCTGTATTATATATAAGAAGACGACGGCCTGACATATATAGGAGGTTGAGGTATAGACCGATCAAGAACCTGTGATCGAGCGAATGAAGGTTTTCCACGCTCAAAACAACGAATAAATTCCATTGCTCATGATAAAAATATGACAAACTGCAGCTCATAATTAATGAAATGGAGGACCGCCAAAATATGCGGGCAAGTTCTCCATCCATCTGCGATTATTAGTCTGAAGGAATGCTACTCCTACATATGCATCCCGGTAGTACTATACGTACTTAATTAGCACAAGCAGCGGCAGACGCCTTGGAAGCAGGAACCCCCGTGGCACGGTGTTTGACAGTACAGAATGCAGTCTATGAAATCCTTATGTCGTCAGGCCTGCAGGGCATATCATAGTGAATCGTGCAGCAACGGGACCCTGAGTCCGGCGCCAAGGCGACATCTCCCGTACCTTAGTTATTTTCATGCATAAAAGAACCACAACACACAGCTAAGTTATTATTAAGCAATGAGAAATTAAGACACCGATCGAGGTACGTGAAAGTTTGGACAAAGAAGAACTACACGTGCAGCTGGTGGAATACCATTGAACTGTCTGGCGTCGAGCATACAGATCGTGCTCATGAACAGGCAGAGGAAGATGAAGGCGGCAACACCAGACTTCGACATCGTAGCTTTCTGCTTGCACTCCACTTGAGAAGGCTGATGGTATGCTGCATGTGGGGAGTGTTCATGTATTTATAGTGATAAGTGTAAAGCCATTCTGTATTAATGTTTTAGAAGCTCCATTATGAGATTGGTTGTAGACATATCTTAAGAGTGAGTGCCGGAATCTTTCCTCTTAAATTTGGATCTCCCTCCCGTTGTATGTATAATGCTCGGTCAGCTAGCTCTTCACTAAGAAACGAATTAAAAAGAAGGGAAATTAATTAAGACAGTAGAGTCGCCTTGACTGAGAGCTTAGGTCCTGGCCATGGAGCTCGATTCTGTTGACCGTCCGTTAAAGCAATAACTGCGTCAACTGCCTTAATGCCTTAAGATTTTCCTCTTAAACTAATTTAATGATGTCGAATTAATGTTTCTAAAAGTTCATTTGCTTGACCCTGCACGAGGCTCTCTTTTAATATTGTCTAGCTAGTAGATTTCGGACTTGGTGATTATTCTTTAGATTACTGTTTATCATATCTCCTTGAGGAGCCAATCAATGGATTGACATGTTTGTGCTTCACGTATTTATTATGTCTGGTATGCTTAATCTACACTTTGTCGGCTTGCATCCATGTTTCTGATCACATTCCGAATAAATCGAGATAATACTGCATGCACTAAATCCCCTGTTACAAATTAAAACAAAGTTTTTGTCACCTGCAAAGGGGTCATTTAAGTTGGAAAAAAAAAATTTCCGCTTGGTCTTGTGCTTTTCAAGTGGAATTATTCCCCTATTTTTATTTTGATTTTTTTTAGTGTGAGATTTATCCTATAATATTGGCAAATCTAAAAAGAAGTTTGTCTCTATATAGTGTGTCTTTGACTGTTTAGAACCAGAAATAAGAGGAGCTTCCAAAAAAAAAAACAAATAAACAAAGCATGCAACAAATATATCACCGATCGAGGTCGAAAGAAGATAATCCATGGGGGAAACCAAAGGTACCGAGCACTG
Source organism: Colocasia esculenta (assembly GCA_014218235.1). Classification (NCBI taxonomy): domain Eukaryota; kingdom Viridiplantae; phylum Streptophyta; class Magnoliopsida; order Alismatales; family Araceae; genus Colocasia; species Colocasia esculenta. The sequence goes on along the minus strand of CM024764.1, from coordinate 93,898,650 downwards.
CGATCAAAGTGCCCCAAAAGTTGAAAGATGTGGAAAGGGGAAGGGAGAGCAAATGAGGAGGATATTGATGAGATGGGGTGTGGAGGAGGAGTCAAAATAACCGGCCACGGTGAGGGAAAGACCAAATGAAGAACCACCGGCGGGAGATGGTGGCAATTAAAGTGTAGACCGAGGGGTGGGGGTGTGGAGGGGTAGTAGCTGAGAAGAGCACGGGAACAGAGCACTGGAATTGCAAGGTGGTAGGACGGAGGTAGGGATGAAGGGTTGGATGGCCACTAGGGCAAAATGGTGGAGAAAACAAGAGGGAGATGATACAGGGGGTCTAGAAACATGAAACAAAGAGAAAGACCATGAAGAATGTGGATCTGGGAAGGTAGAGGACAGATCTAGGAAGATATATAGCAAAGAAGGAAGGTAGAGAAGAAATGAAAAGATACCTTCTTACATGCATGTATACTAGGTTTGACTTCATCAATAAACCATGACAAATATAGTTCACGCATATATACTTGAAATAGAATGATTTGAGTACTTTGATCTTATGTTGATACTATTAGATTAGTCCATATATACTCAACGTCTTAAGATAATAAGCGAAAATAGTTTCGAAATCTTAGGTATATTTCGATTTTGTCTTTTCTCCATCGCAGAGCTATATATTCTAATGCCCTTCGATGTCACTAATCGACAAGAATTAAGGAACTATCAACCACGCGTGAAGCATATGTACAGAAAACTGACGACAAATACATATCATGTCGTCTACAAAGAACATAACCATGCATGCATCTGTGGACATCTAAAAAAAAAACGCAACAGGCCTGCATGTATCAGCCCAGTTTCTCCCATCAAAAACCCACTAAAAAGCCATCTAAAAGACCCACCAACAGGCCCCTCAAACAAGCCCAAGCTAAGCCCATGGTTCGGATGGCCCATCTACTTTTTGGGGGGGTCATCTTAAGGCTTTGTAGCACCTCCCTCCCCAACAAGTTCTGCTGGATGGCAGGAGGTGAAGTGGCAGAAAGTGGTTGCTCTTTTGGGTTGGGGCCATCTCGGGTAGCAGAAGACTTGGCTAACCGGTTTTGGAAAAGAGGAGGTCGGTTCAAGGAGGGGTCTTCCAGTCCGTTAAAAGAAGCAGTGGTGGCCAAGAAAAAAAAAAGGGGGAGGTCTTTCCAGCTTTGGGATCCCAGTTGCAAGAGGAAGGAGGGAGAGGGTCCTGGAGCTTCTTCCCGGGTAAGAGAGCAAGAAGCAGGAGAGCCTCCTGGTTCCCCCTCTCCATCGGCTGAAGCATCAGAAGAAAAGGAGGAGCAAGGGAAAGGAAAAGAGCAGAGGGTGAGCAGAAGAAAGAAGAGGATAGAGAGAGAAGGCTGGGTGGGAGTGGCTGCTACGGCAGTCCCCCCCCCCCCCCATTCTTTGTTTTCTTCAGTTCTCCCCTCCCCATAGTGGTGTTTTCCCCTTTCACCTCTTCCCTTCTTACCTCTTGTGTACTGTTCCCTGTTAAAAAGAAGCAATAGTGAAAAGATCTCTTCTCCCATCCTTGTTGATGTTTGCATGTTCCCCTCTTCCCCCGTTTAACTGTGATTTCTTTTATTCTTTTGCATGAAAACGACGTGTTCCTTTTTCTCCTGTTTTGTGCTTCCTTTCTTTTTAAACCTCAGTGCTTTGAACCGCTGGAAGCCATGGTATTTTGCCCTATCCTAGGTGGTGAGGGTGGCTAACTGGTGCCTCCCCTCACCCCTAAAGAGGGCCATCGTATGAAGCTTGGATGCCCCCCCTGTGTCCACTCAGGAACACCCCGTGAAAGGTTCATTTATATCCATTTTGCACTCTAAACCAAATGAAACTGAGTGAGGGAATGTGGGGGGCTTGCCACTGCCATGCATGGCTCTCCATCCTTCTCCTCATCTCAGCTTTAAGAGACCAGAACTCCCGTTCCCTGTGTTTTTCTCCCTCTATTGAAGCTCCCAGGTTCACACTTATGCTCGGGTTTGATGAGCATGGGAAGGGCAACTTGATGCCTGGATCCCATTCTCATCCCTGGGGTGTTCTTCCCACCATAGCAGACCCCAGAGGAGCATTTTCTTCCCCTCCCTGTGACCAAGGCCTGCTGCAAATGACCTCCTCGGGACTGCATCAAATCCTGCTGTATCGGTTCTCCTTTGTGCGGCTTTGAACATGTCGTTTGGACTTCCGAAATCTGGGCTCGATCCGAGTTCACGGGTTCGTTCTCCATATCCAAAGGGTGCCGACCCCCAAATTTGAGGCTCAGCACCTTAACGGATTTCGAGAACCAAGCCCGGAAGTCCTGCCGTATCGTTTCTCGCACGGCTTTGAGAAGGAAGTACCGGACCGCCGTCGGCTGGGCTCGATCCGAGTTCATGGGCATGTTCTCTATACCTGAGGGATGTTGTCCCCCAAATTGAGGCTCAACCCCTTCACGGATTTCGAGAACGAGACCGCGGAAGTCCTGCCGTATCGTTTTCCCGTACGGCGCTGAAAAGAAAGTACCGGACCGCCGTCGTCTGGGCTTGATCCGAGTTCATGGGCCTGTTCTCTATACCTGAGGGATGTTGTCCCCCAAATTTGAGGCTCAACCCCTTCACGGATTTCGAGAACGAGACCGCGGAAGTCCTGCCGTATCGTTTTCCCGTACGGCGTTGAAAAGAAAGTACCGGACCGCCGTCGGCTGGGCTTGATCCGAGTTCATGGGCCTGTTCTCTATACCTGAAGGATGTTGTCCCCCGAATTTGAGGCTCAACCCCTTCACGGATTTCGAGAACGAGACCGCGGAAGTCCTGCCGTATCGTTTTCCCGTACGACACTGAAAAGAAAGTACCGGACCGCCGTCGGCTGGGCTTGATCCGAGTTCATGGGCATGTTCTCTATACCTGAGGGATGTTGTCCCCCAAATTTGAGGCTCAACCCTTCACGGATTTCGAGAACGAGACCGCGGAAGTCCTGTCGTATCGTTTTCCCGTACGGCGTTGAAAAGAAAGTACCGGACCGCCGTCGGCTGGGCTTGATCCGAGTTCATGGGCCTGTTCTCTATACCTGAGGGATGTTGTCCCCAAAATTTGAGGCTCAACCCCTTCACGGATTTCGAGAACGAGACCGCGGAAGTCCTGCCGTATCGTTTTCCCGTACGGCGTTGAAAAGAAAGTACCGGACCGCCGTCGGCTGGGCTTGATCCGAGTTCATGGCCTGTTCTCTATACCTGAAGGATGTTGTCCCCCGAATTTGAGGCTCAACCCCTTCACGGATTTCGAGATCGAGACCGCGGAAGTCCTGCCGTATCGTTTTCCCGTACGACGCTGAAAAGAAAGTACCGGACCGCCGTCGGCTGGGCTTGATCCGAGTTCATGGGCCTATTCTCTATACCTGAAGGATGTTGTCCCCCGAATTTGAGGCTCAACCCCTTCACGGATTTCGAGAACGAGACCGCGGAAGTCCTGCCGTATCATTTTCCCGTACGGCGTTGAAAAGAAAGTACCAGACCGCCGTCGGCTGGGCTCGATCCGAGTTCATGGGCCTGTTCTCTATACCTGAAGGATGTTGTCCCCCAAATTTGAGGCTCAACCCCTTCACGGATTTCGAGAACGAGACCGCGGAAGTCCTGCCGTATCGTTTTCCCGTACGGCGTTGAAAAGAAAGTACCGGACCGCCGTCGGCTGGGCCCGATCCGAGTTCATGGGCCTGTTCTCTATACCTGAAGGATGTTGTCTCCAAATTTGAGGCTCAACCCTTCACGGATTTCGAGAACGAGACCGCAGAAGTCCTGCCGTATCGTTTTCCCGTACGGCGTTGAAAAGAAAGTACCGGACCGCTGTCGGCTGGGCCCGATCCGAGTTCATGGGCCTATTCTCTATACCTGAAGGATGTTGTCTCCCAAATTTGAGGCTCAACCCCTTCACGGATTTCGAGAACGAGACCGCGGAAGTCCTGCCGTATCGTTTTCCCGTACGACGTTGAAAAGAAAGTACCGGACCGCTGTCGGCTGGGCCCGATCCGAGTTCATGGGCCTGTTCTCTATACCTGAAGGATGTTGTCCCCAAATTTGAGGATCAACCCCTTCACGGATTTCGAGAACGAGACCGCAGAAGTCCTGCCGTATCGTTTTCCCGTACGTCGTTGAAAAGAAAGTACCGGACCGCCGTCGGCTGGGCTCGATCTGAGTTCATGGACTGTTCTCTATACCTGAAGGATGTTGTCCCCCAAATTTTAGGAACAACCCCTTCACAGATTTCGAGAACGAGACCGCGGAAGTCCTGCCGTATCGTTTTCCCGTACGGTGTTGAAAAGAAAGTAACGGACCGCGTCGGCTGGGCTCGATCTGAGTTCATGGGCCTGTTCTTTATACCTGAAGGATGTTGTCCCCCAAATTTGAGGATCAACCCTTCACGGATTTCGAGAACGAGACCGCGGAAGTCCTGCCGTATCGTTTTCCCGTACGGTGTTGAAAAGAAAGTACCGGACCTCCGTTGGCTGGGCTCGATCTGAGTTCATGGCCTGTTCTTTATACCTGAAGGATGTTGTCCCCCAAATTTGTGGATCAACCACTTCACTGAGTTCATGGGCCTGTTCTTTATACCTGAAGGATGTTGTCCCCCAAATTTGTGGATCAACCACTTCACGGATTTCGAGAACGAGACCGCGGAAGTCCTGCCGTATCGTTTTCCCGTACGGCGTTGAAAAGAAAGTACCGGACCGCCGTCGGTAGGGCTCGATCTGAGTTCATGGGCCTGTTCTTTATACCTGAAGGATGTTGTCCCCCAAATTTGAGGATCATCCCCTTCACGGATTTCGAGAACGAGACCGCGGAAGTCCTGCCGTATCGTTTCCCGTACGGCGTTGAAAAGAAAGTAACGGACCGCCGTCGGCTGGGCTTGATCTGAGTCCATGGACCTATTCTCTATACCTGAAGGATGTTGTCCCCAAATTTGAGGATCAACCCCTTCACGGATTTCGAGAACGAGACCGCGGAAGTCCTGCCGTATCGTTTCCCGTACGGCTTTGAACATGAAGTATCGGACTGCCGTTGTTTGGGCTGACCTGAGTTCATGGGCTTGTTCCTCATATCCGAAGATACTGTTCCCCAATTCGAGGCTCAGACCCTTCTCGGATTTTGAGAACCGAGTCCCTAAAAGCTTGCCGTATCGCTTTTCCGCACGGCTTTGAACATCAAGTGTCAGGTAATCAATACCCAGACCCCGTTTGAGCTCATGAGTGTTGTCTATATGGGTTAAATATCCCATCCTCCTGATTGCACGCTCAGATTCCTCGTGGATTTCGAAAATTATGCATAAATGGGGCTGCCGTATCACTTATGCCTGAAAATGGACTGATACGGCAGGACCGATCCGGCAGGGCCCTTGCCGTATCACTGCTACAGTACCCTTCCGTTTCACCCTGGAAGATTGACCCTTGCCGATTCGCCCTTGCCGTATCGTTTCGGCTGCCGAATCGCTTTGTTTGCCGAATCAAATGGGTTGGCATGATGATGCTTGAGCATGCAAATGACCAAAATGGCTTCAAACCATCAAAGCATGTCAAATTTCTCGCATTAACCAAATGGAAAATTTACGTAATAAATAAAACAATAAACAAATGAGCATGCAAATTGACTTTTAAAAGATGAAGATGCACATACACATCTAAACCTCTTTCAAAATTAATTAACTGCAATCTTGTAGTTTTATTTTGCGCCTTTTATCGGATGTCCCGACTTAGGCCATAAGACCTTCTATTCTGGCGATTAATCAAGGGTTTTCTCTTTCTAAAAGAGATGTAATTAACGTCGTTGCGCTCAGGCAACGACGGGATATTAGTCCAGGACCCGACACTCACTTTCGTTTGACGAAGTCAAACGGTGCGCACAATAGACCTAAAGCCCTCTGACTCTCGGAGGCAGACCATTTATTGTCACCTCGGTGACTGGCACGCCCGCGCTGTGCAAATTGCCGATTCATCTCACGTCGCCATGCTCACGTAGCATTCGATGGGATTTGGATTAGCAATACGCATTCATCCATGAGAAACATGAGAGAACATGATAAATAGAATTTTAAATTTTAAATAAAAATCCATTTCCACAGCATCTTAATGAATGTGATACACATTTACGGGCTTATATAACAAACTAGCGCACTAGTCATGATCAGGTTTTTAAACGACTGTAAATTTTTTTAGGCATCATTAATTAGCACCAATATATTTGCTACTCCCGCCCTGGTACGTAGACTCGTTCCTAGCTGGCTTTCCGCTTGCACTCGACTTGAAAGGTTAATGGGGATGCTGTTGGATGGTGTGTTAATTATTGAGTTTTTTTATTTATTAAAATATTAATTTATTATATCGTACATGGGGGATAACTCTTGAGAATTTCTTCTAAGTCTACTATTATTGAGAGTTAAACTCTTGATCTTCGAGTGTATGACATAGTGTCATCCAATAGTCACTCCTCACGTGTGATGGTATGTTAAATTGAGTGTTTGTGAAATTGCATACTAATTACAGGCAGTTTGAACATTCTCAGTGGCTCAATTGTGATACCTGAAACTCTGCATATCTTAAGAGTTAAGTGCCTCAAGTCTTAATTTCCTCTTAAATTTGGATCTATACCGTATGCTTAGTCAACTAGCTCTTTAGAAGGGTCCCTTAATTTTACTGATAGCTCAGGCCCTGGCGCCCTTGCAACTCGGTTAAAGCTAGCAACTGGCCGGTCAACTGATCATCTAATGCCGCAATTAATCTTAATTTCTTCCTAAAGTAAGTAAGGATATCTGAGGAATTTAATGTTGCCAAAGTTTCACCGTCTTGACCCTGGAGGCTTTCTATATATGTTCGATAGTATTGGACTTTTTGCATAAAATTAATCATTGTTACATAAAAGTGGTGCCATATTATCAAATATGTAGAGACGCGTAATAGGAAATAAATTAAGGTTGCAGATATGTCATCCTTACTCTTTATCTTTTAACCATGGATTTGACTAACCCAGAATGAATCTCTTTTCGCTCATAGATTAAACACTCCTAACATTTAGGTCTCGTTCTTAGAATCTTAAAACTACAATGAATATTCTTGTTGAAATTATAAAACTAATAGAAATAACAGAATTTTAAGAAATATGTTTCTTTTGATCGAAAATGACGATGGTATATCTCTAATAACTTTTTATTTATGAGTGATATATTTGATAGTATTTTAACACTATATATATATTTATCTTTCTTCATGTAATAATAATTTCTATGAAAAATCTATAATATTTGACATAGAAAAGTACTCAAAATCATCGGAGTTGGGTACCGCACTCCCACCGCGGACGAACAGTTGATCACTCTCTTTGACATGAGCCTCTGGAATGGCTGGCAATCCATCATTTTGGTGCAGGTCCATAATGCATGATACACATGGAAAGGATATTTCATAATAAACTATTGTTAAAATAAAATTTGCGGACTTAACATTACTGCATTCATATTTGCATACATATTATCAGGATTGGACATTAACAAAGACGTATAATTAATTAACTATACAAATGTGGGAATGATAAGTCTATAGTTACTTTATAACATCGGTTTTTATATTAAAACCCTAAATTAAAACACAATTATACATAGCACATGACTAGTCTTCATGCCCAGACGTACAGGAGCTAGACCAAATATATAAATTCATGACTTCATTAAACATACTTCTGCTATCCGGCCCACGTACATCGGGTGCTCGAACCAAATCCAGGTAGAAGCTATTTTTAGCCTTTATAGGTCACCAGCATATGCTCGACGACGACGACGCCGATCGATCACTAAACTGATGAAATAGAGGACAGAACAACATTAGAAATGTGTCTCTTTCTGATGTCCGAGGACTCCACTAAGCAGGTCGGTCGGCCGGCCGCTGTCGCAGGTGCAATGGCAGACACCGCCGATCCGATACGTGCAGTACCCTCCCTTGCATTTATTTTGATTAACGCACAAATCGTGGCAAGCTTGCCCATGCTCCGGGTTGGTTGGCCGCAGGGTATGAGGTAATCCCTGCAGCACTCCCCAGCCGAGGCTTCATCTGACAATATTGCAGTTTCATATACAAACCAAGAACAAGTTATAAATAGAACCGTGAAAGCTTAATTTGTGACAACGAAATTAAGTGCAAGTTAAGCGAAGCGAACTGGGGACTAGGGACTAGAACTGCTATATAAACGTACAGATTGTGCTCATGAACATTCGAAGACGAGGAAGAAGGCATGCCGCCCCTCGACATGGTGTAGTGTTTGATGAAACGGGAGGAAGAAGGTTTGATGGGCACGCGTTGTTGTGAGTGGTATCATTGGGCAGACTTATATACTGAATGCTGCCATGAAGTGAGTGTTTGAGCATTCCCGCAAACTCAACATGTCACATTAGTTTCTCCATATCTTGTGAGAAATGCCGTAAATGTGTACGATATGCTCTTAATTAGATTTGGATATGTCATGACTTTGATGAGTTTATACATGTGCCGCTATTATTTGTAAGGCATGCCCTTTGTGTTCTACTTTGGCCGTTGAATGATAAATTAATCTAAGATCATCGTTATAGAAAGTCCATTATATTGGAAACAGATAGGTAGTTAAGAATGAGGAATAATATTGTTAATGATGTGACTCAAAAGAGTAAATAGGAGGCATCTGGACGGAGGAGACCAAGGGAAAGGGGGGTGTGCAACAGCTGAACCCCCTTCTCTTTTTTCACCGGCTTTTTAATTAGTGGAATCGTCGTCAACCCACATGATTGAAGGTTTCATTAGAAGGGTTAATCGTGTAGTCATTAGTGCCATTAAAGATCCGGAGAAGGCACCTTTAGAGATCAAAGAATTAACAAAAGTCACTAAGAACTTGTTATGCAAGTGAAAAGAGCACAGAATTATTCTTATTTATAGATCTGCTAATGTTGCAGCGGATTGGTTGGCGAAACAAGTTAGACAAGTCAAATTTTTATCACATGGACACTATTGTACCGGAGGAGTTAAGTGATATTTGTCATCAAAAATTACAGTGAGAGAAAACTACCTTGAACCTAGCCATGATGATATCATATTTTGTTAGTTAACACCTAATATGCAGGTGTTAAATTTGTTGTTTTTCGACTAATATAGTAGATGGGTTCTATTCTTTTTGGGAGCCGTAGGCTCCCTTTATACAAACCAAAAAAGAAAAAACTTAGGCACCCCCCCCCCTCTCTCTTCCAGCCTACCTTTCCCCTCTCCTTCCTCTCTCCGTTTTTCCTCTTTTCTTTGTTTACTCTGCAGAGCCACCCATAGACGATAGATTTGCCCTCTACGTACCTAAATCCACCTCCGCCACCCTACACTGCCCGAATCTGCTTCCCTTTATCCTCCTCCGCCTGCTAGCTATAGCGTCGCCTATTTCTTCGCTACCGACTCGCTAGTCAAACCTGGCTCTCTACCCCATGGCATTTTTTCATGCATCCACCCACCAACCATCTCTACCCTCACCTTCGCCACCCTTCGCCCCATGCTAGACAGATCTAATTACTACCCGTTCCATGGCAGATTCATAGCCCTTCTCCACCTAGCTCAGCAGTACTGTTGTTTGGCTCATTGCCCCATCCATCCTACGCATTTTGAGACCCATCTATCAGAGTAGACGACTTTAGTTTGGCATATTCTGTGTGTCTTTGTTTCTTATTGTATATTTTGTTCAGTACAAACGGTCGTTGCCATCAGTAAGACTTTCATTGTTTCCGTAAGATTCTAGATCACCCCATTTGGGTTTGGAGAAGATGGTTAAGCTCATGTATATATGAGATTATTTCGCATACTAATTTGCATTGTGAATCATCCGAATTGCCCCTCCAAATTTGCTGAGTGATCATTAAGCAGCCTTCCTCCTTTAGAGCTGGACTTGCCCTTTCAATCTTCTTTACGGCTCCATCAGTTTATTGGTCAATATTTCTACGTACCCGTTGTAGTAGTTTCTGGTTTTATTCCTCTCTAATATACTACGTACATATGGCTGTTGACTAGATTAATAGAAGTATCTTTTCATTGTCAAAAAATTAATAATAATAAATAGGAGGCATCATGTTGATCATTCTGTTGTATATATATACATATCTATGTAGCTCTCAACTCGATTCCAGCATTGAATTAAAGGAACTAATAATTTGACTTCAAGCAACATGGACAGTACTCGAATGGAGTATAAAACATAACTCTGTATTAAGTGGAGATGGTTTTTTTTTTGTGTTCTCTCAGGATTAGTTTCCCCTTCTTCTATAGATTTGGACCTCCTAAGAAAGAAAATAGATTGGCTGAAGTAGAGTTGACCCCGGCTTGCTTCAAAGGGTAACCCCATTTCTATTCTGTTGTTCAGAGTCGACCTCAAATTTCTAAGGAGTCGACCTCCATACAAATGTTCTGCAAGTGTTACAGTAGTGGAGTCGACCTCAATTTCTAATGGAGTCGACCTCATTTCTACTCTGTTGTTCAGTGAGTGACCCAAGTTTCTAAAAGAGTCGACCTCCATATAAATATTCTGCAAGTGCTACAATAGCGGAGTCAACCTCAAGTTTCTAAAGAGTCGACCTCCTTACAATGACTATAGTAGCGGAGTCGACCCCGACTTCAAATCTGTTTCAAAAAGCAATCTTGAACAAATTTTTTGACCAAGTATGTTTTCACCAACTCCCAAATAGATACCTCTTAATTTGAAGAGGCTATAAAGGTTACTTAGGGGAAATCCTAGGCAAAATTTTCGTGGAAAAGAGAGCCACCCTCAAGGATTCATCTGTAGCTCTTCCTTAAGCTTTTTCACCTTCTTGAGATTCCAACCTACTGATCTTTGAAGAAGGGAGTTTTAGAGGAGATCTCTTCACTCAAGAGCTTCATCAACATCTGGAGATCATCTCATAACTTTCCCATCTTCTATTCTTTGATCTATCATTCTTATATTCTGATCTGTTTTGTGCTCTTGCTGATGACCAAACTGTCCCCATAATAAATAATTCATTTAATTATATATATTATTTATTTTGATGATTAACAAAATAGTACTAATGGATTTCTTGAGCCTTGAGAACAGGAAATAAAAGAAAAATGAAAGTTCAAGACAGTCAGGTAAGACTCTCAATTCACAAGTATTATGATCGATTTCCTTCCAGACCTAGTTGCAAACAAATCGATGTCATAACGATTCCTTTAGAACTCGCAACGACTTGTCGTCATAACGATTCTATAAGTGTTCATCGTAACGATTCCTTTAGAACTCGCAACGACTTGTTCGTCATAACGATTCTATAAGTGTTATCGTAACGATTCCTTTAGAACTCGCAACGACTTGTTCGTCATAACGATTCTATAAGTGTTCATCGTAACGATTCCTTTAGAACTCGCAACGACTTGTTCGTCATAACGATTCTATAAGTGTTCATCGTAACGATTCCTTTAGAACTCGCAACGACTTGTTCGTCATAACGATTCTATAAGTGTTCATCGTAACGATTCTTTTAGAACTCGTAACGACTTGCGTGTCATAACGACTTCATAAGTCATCGTAACGATTCTTTTAGAACTCGTAACGACTTGCGTGTCATAACGACTTCATAAGTCATCGTAACGATTCTTTTAGAACTCGTAACGACTTGCGTGTCATAACGACTTCATAAGTCATCGTAACGATTCTTTTAGAACTCGTAACGACTTGCTTGTCATAACGATTCTTAAGTGTTTCATATCGATTTCTTTAGAAACGCAACGACTTACATCCTGTAACGATTTCTTCATGTCTCACAACGATTTGTCTGTTATCACATAACAATTTCATAAGTCATGTAAGCATTGGGATTATTTATCGAATTTCTTACTGTATCAGTATAATGCCTTTTTATAGCGTTGAAAAGTCAAAGTCATATCTTGTTGTTGACTGCTACGCATTAAATGCTCTCTGATAGTATCTCCCATGCATGCAGACAATATCTTCCATTTCTATGCTACTCTGTCTACGTACTTTTTCGACAGAAAGGAGCTTTGCTAAATATTGCAATATCTGTTTCATCTACAACTAACAATCGACGGCAGTCTTAGCTGTCCTCTATTTATTGATGATATGCTTACAGATATCTGACAAGACTCATCTGGACAACGTTGGACACAAGATACAAAGTTCTATGACATCTCTTTGGCGTGTACACAAGGATAAAAGACTGTCGATCAGAAGCTTCCTTTGTGACCAGTCTAATGTACACAAGGATAAGAGACAACGGACACTTCAACGTTCAAATTTGAATCAGAAGTATAAATAGAAGACTCAAGACGAAGAAACAAGACAGCAAGAAAAGAAACAACGCTTGCAATTTCAAAAGATAGAAATCCATTTCTTCAAGTCTTTTAGAAGATCAAACAAGAGCGAAGCTACCTCTCCAACCTTGTTCCTAGCTCTTAGCTCTTTGTGCTCAAAAGAACTTTATCCTTTTAGAGCTTGTGTAGTCCTTGGAGAGAAAAACCTTGTTAAATCTCTTTCTCTCTCGAGGGCTTAGAAGCTTCAGTGTGTAGCTGTTCAAGCTAGAGTCTGAAGCCTGTTTCCACACCCTTTTTCTTATTAGGTTGTGTTCCCTTCTGGACGAAGGAAGACCTGGTGGTATCCAGGGTGGTTGTTGTTCCCTTCAGGTTGAAGGAAGACCAGTTGTGGCTGGGTGTAAGGATCCTTAAGGGGGATTGTACCCTTGGTAGTGAAATCCTGAGATATTGCTCAGGGACTGGACGTAGGTCTCCTGTGGAGAGGAGTTCCGAACCAGGATAAAAATCCTTGCGTCTTGTGGGTGTGTTTTTTGTGTGATTGTTGTCTTATTTGCTCTAACTCTAACTTTGTGTTAAGTTGTGCAATCCTTTCAGTGAACAGATTTTAATTAAAGATCGAAGTTTTTATTAACCCATTCACCCCCCCCCCCTCTGGGCTAGTTAGCTGGGCAACAAGTGGTATCAGAGCCCGTCTCTTCGACAAAGAAGAAGATCCAACGATCTGAAGAGCAAAGATCAATGGCAGCCCAAAGTAACTTCGAAGGTCAGTCAGTCAACAGGCCTCCCTTGTTCGATGGAGAAGATTACACATACTGGAAGACTAGAATGGAATATTTTCTACAAGGTCATGATTACACAATCTGGTCCATTGTAGAAGAAGGTGATCTTCTGGTCACAAACGCTAAGGCTCAGTGGACAGATGATGATAGGAAAAGAATTTCCTTAAACTGCAAAGCCAAGAGCATATTATGCTGTGCCCTAAGCAAGAAAGAGTTCAATAGAGTCTCAGCCTGCAAATCCGCAATGGAGATGTGGGAAAAGCTCAGAATTACCTATGAAGGGACAGACAAGGTAAAGGAGACAAGAATAGATATTCTAGTAGCTCAATATGAAAGATTTCAGATGCAGACAGGTGAATCAATAACTCAGATGTTCAGCAGATTCACTGACATCACAAATGGATTAGCTGGTTTGGGAAAGGTTTATGATGTACCAGATATGGTTAGAAAAGTCCTCAGATCTTTACCATCTTCATGGACTCCGAAGGTAACAGCCATTGAAGAAGCCAATGATTTAAAATTAATGTCATTGGAAAAGCTAATAGGATCTCTCATGGCTCACGAGATAAACATGGAGAGATTAGGAGAATCCTCCAGTAGAAGGAAACAATCAAATGCTCTCAAAGCAAGTGAAGATAATTCAGAAGAATCTTTGGATAATAGTGAGAGTAGTAAAGACAGTGATGATGAAGAAGCCATGCTGTCTCGAAGACTTCAAAGGATTCTAGCAAAGAAAAGAAATATCAGTCCGGAAGAAATTTTTAAGAAAAACAAAGACTTTAGAAAACCAGAAGTAAAGGATCAAAAGAAAGGAGAAGTGATCTGTTATGAATGCAAGAAGCCTGGACACATCAAGGCAGATTGTCCCATGATCAAAAAGAGTGATCACAAGAAGAAGGACAACTTCAGAAGATTTAAGAAGTACAAAAAGAAAGCCATGGCAGCCGCTTGGGAGAACAGCAGTGACTCAGACAGTGAGTCAAGCTCTAGCAGTGAAGGTGAAAAAGCCAACTTGGCTCTCATGGCCAACACCGAAGACAAGGTAACTTCTGACTCCTCTTTTGATTCATGCAATGATTCAGATTCAGATAATTTGGAAAATGCTTTTAATGAACTGTATGAAAAATACAAAGAAGTATGCAAATTACTTAAAACTAGTAAGAAAATATAATCTGTTTAGAAAATACAAATTCAGACCTAAGAACAGAAAATGAAGAACTTGAAAAACAATTACTGAACATAAAAGAAGAAATGAACTATTATGTGAAGATTTAAAAGAAAAAAATATGAAAATAAATCATCTAGAAAAGCAAGAAGACTTAAGTGAATTTAAAATAGAAATAGAAAGACTAAATAAAGAAAATGATAATCTATCAAGTACACTAGAGAAATTTACCAATGGTAAAAACTCTTTAATATTAAAAGGTGCTAGGAGATCGGGTAAAAAGAAAAATGGATTAGGATATACACCCCCAGACAATGAAGAAACCATAATATACCCTAAAACATATCCAACACCAAAATTTGTACCCGAACAAGATATACATACAAAGCTGATTTCAAATATATAGAAAAAGTGACTAAGTTATCCTGCTGCAGTCACTGCAACAAGTTAGGACATATTAAATTACATGCCCAACAAGACATAAAAATGGATATTAAAGGTAAAGTTGATGATACTAACCAATCAGGACCCAAAAGAATTTGGGTACCTAAAGCTTGATGTTCTCATTTCAGGTTAACCCTCGAGCATCCAAATGGTATTTGGATAGTGGGTGCTCAAGGCATATGTCAGGCAACAAGAAGATATTTATCGATCTCCAAGCTGAAGAAGGTACAGTCACCTATGGAGATAATGGAAAAGGGACTGTGATAGGAAGCGGGTCTGTGAACATCAAAGGAAAATCAGTCATAGAGGATGTAATGCTGGTCAAAGGGTTAAAGCATAATCTCATCAGCATCAGCCAGTTGTGTGACAAAGGCCATCAAATTCAGTTTCAAGAATCAAAATGCAGTATCTTAAAGGATGGTGCAGTCATATTTGAAGCCTACAGAGAAAGAAATTTGTATGTTCTATATCTCGAGGAACTTAAGGATCAAGATGTGTGTTTGGCAGCTAGTAAAGATCAATCAACTGAGTTGTGGCACAGAAGATTGGGCCACTGCAGCTTGGATGGGTTGAACAAGCTCAGAAAGAGAAAACTAGTTGAAGGACTGCCAAAGGTAAATTTCAGATTGGATAGCATTTGCAGACCTTGTGCAAAAGGAAAGCACACCAAGAGCTCCTTCAAATCAAAGACTGTAGTAACCACCTCAAAGCCCTTAGAACTACTTCACATGGATTTATTTGGGCCAATGAGGACTACCAGTTTGGGAGGAAAGAATTTTGGATTTGTAATAGTTGATGATTATTCAAGATTCACTTGGGTATCCTTTTTAGAGCACAAAGATGACACATTTGAAAATTTTGTCAGCTTCAGTAAGAAAGTTCAGAAAGATCAGAAATTCTCAATTGTCTCTATTCGATCAGATCATGGTGGTGAGTTTCAGAATGAAAAGTTTACGAAATTCTGTGATGATCAAGGGATTGAGCACAACTTCTCAGCTCCAAGGACACCTCAACAGAATGGAATTGCTGAGAGGAAAAACAGAACTCTTTTGGATATGGCAAGAACCATGTGTCTGAATATGATCTGCCAAGATATTTCTGGGCCGAAGCTATCAACACTGCATGTTTATTATAAATAGAGTGATGATCAGGCCCATTCTGAAAAAGACTGCTTATGAACTCTACAAAGAAAAGAAGCCAAAGATTAGCCATTTCAGAATATTTGGATGTCCTTGCTTCATCCATAACAATGGAAAAAGGGACATTGGTAAGTTGGATGCCAAATCAGATGAAGGCATCTTCATGGGGTACTCTTCTAAACCCAAAGGTTATAGAGTTTTCAATAAACGTTCCTTATTAATTGAACAATCAGTACATGTTATTTTTGATGAATCTAACCCTTCCTTGAAAAAGGAAGAAATTAGTGACATTGATGATGCAGATGACTTGTCCGAAAAATTAAAGAATACTTCAATTAAGGACAAAGAGAATCCAACTCTGGAAGAACTGCAGCAAACAGAAATTCAACATGAAGATCTTCCAAAGGAATGGAGATATCAGAAAGATCACCCTCCTGAAAATATCATTGGTGATCCATCTGTAGGGGTAAGAACTAGAGGTAATGTAATTCCATGCGATTATTTAGCATTTGTTTCTCAAATAGAGCCTAAGACAGTCAATGAAGCTTTATCTGATGAATCTTGGATATTAGCCATGCAAGATGAACTAAATCAGTTCAAGAGAAACCAAGTATGGTCACTTGTTCCTAGACCATCAAATCATTCAGTTATTGGCACCAAGTGGGTGTTCAGAAATAAACTGGATGAGTCTGGAATAATCTTAAGGAACAAAGCCAGATTGGTGGCTCAAGGCTACTCCCAAGAGGAAGGCATAGATTTCGATGAAACCTATGCACCTGTAGCTAGACTTGAGGCTATTAGGATTTTACTTGCTTATGCATCTGCACTTGATTTAAAACTATTTCAAATGGATGTCAAATCAGCTTTCTTAAATGGTTTCATCAAGGAGGAAGTTTATGTTGAACAACCTCTAGGTTTTGATGACACTGACTTTCCAAATCATGTATTTAAACTACATAAGGCTTTATATGGTTTAAAGCAAGCTCCTAGAGCCTGGTATGAAAGGCTCAGTACTTTCTTATTAAATCATGGTTTCACTAGAGGTAAAGTAGATAGTACATTATTATAAAATCTAAGGTTAAACATATACTTCTGTACAAATCTATGTAGATGATATTATTTTTGGATCTACTGATGAATCTCTTTGCAAGTACTTTGAAAAGCTTATGCAGGGAGAATTCGAAATGAGCTTGATGGGGGAGCTAAGCTACTTCCTTGGATTGCAAATCAAGCAAGGGAAGGATGGCACTCATATCTGTCAAGCAAAGTACACCAAAGAGCTGTTAAAGAAATTTGGATTTGAAGATGCAAAGCCATTATCAACTCCAATGAGCACATCAACCAGAATGGACAGTGATCAAAAAGGTAAAAAGGTGGATCAAAAGAATTATCGAGGTATGATAGGATCATTACTTTACTTAACTGCCAGTAGACCAGACATTTTGTTCAGTGTATGCATGTGTGCTAGATATCAGGCAGACCCTAGAGAGTCTCACTTAATTTCTGTAAAAAGAATATTTAGATATCTAGCTAGAACTCATGACTTAGGTCTCTGGTATCCTAGATCATGTGAAATAAAACTAATAGGATATTCAGATGCTGATTATGCTGGTTGCAAAGTAGATAGAAAGAGCACCAGTGGATGTTGTCAGTTTCTTGCAGGATGCTTAATATCATGGACATCCAAGAAACAAAATTCAGTAGCTCTATCAACAGCTGAGGCAGAATATGTTGCTGCTGGAAATTGCTGTACACAACTTCTTGTTAGAATGTGGAGCCCGAACTCTGAAGCCTATCTCCATAAGGGGTCAGGTCGCGGTTCGACCTGCGCGGTCAGGTCGCGGGGGTCAAGGGGGTAGCGCCCCTTGCGGGGGTCTCCGGGGGCAGCGCCCCGGAAGCTAAATTTGACTAAGTGTTGCAGGCGGGTTCAATATTCGACTGCCACAGCCGAAGTCAGAATTGAAGCAGTCGATTAAATGATTCGACTCATGCAGTCGAATGTCAGATGTGAAGGATTCGACTCATGCAGTCGAATGTCAGCATGAAGGATTCGACTCATGTAGTCGAATGTCAAATGTGGAGTATTCGACTCATGCAGTCGAATGTTGTTCTGAGGCGATTCAGAGGCAGGACCCATTTGCCCTTGTGTGACTCGATTGTGGCGCCCTTTCTTCCTAGTATATAAAGGGGGGTTTGTCCTCTTGTATGTGACACTGTGTATGTTTTTTCTTGGAGAAGAAGCATTGAAAGCTGCTGTGCCGTGGACGTAGGAAGGCTTCTTGCCTCCGAACCACGTAAAATCTGGTGTTCCTGTGTTCTTCTTCCTACCTCCTTCTATCTCTCTCCGGTATTACGAGTGGGTAGTGTGAGAGAGCTGTCGCTGGTCTGAGTGCTGTTCCGACCCAACACTTCTCTGGATAAAGCAACAACTTGAAGATTCGGCATTCACATCAAATCAATTCCTCTATTGTGTGATAATATAAGTGCCATCAACCTCACCAAAAATCCAGTTCAACACTCAAGGACGAAGCACATGAGGTAAGATACCATTTTATTCGAGACCATGTAGCTAGTGGTAATTTAGAAATTTCGTTTATAGATACAAATGGTCAATTGGCAGATATCTTCACGAAAGCCCTACCTGAAGAGAGATTTACATCTCTTAGAAGGGAACTAGGGATGTGCAATTTGTGAAAGAATTTCTGTAATTTATTGACAAATAAATTTTTCAGATTAAATGAAAGTTCTCTCTCCGTTAAAGTTAAGCAAAACTCAGTTATCTATATGCTTTGACTGCTTCTGTGTAGAAAGTTGTTTGACTTGTCAAACTTTTTTTTGTCGCTTTCTATCTTTACCGCCTTTGGCGCTCCTCCGTTCAATAAAGTAATATTATTTTATCCAAATCGCTCTGAGATCGACTCGTCTTCTACCTTTACCCTTTTATCCTCTATCTGTTCACCCAAAGCCGATGCCCTAACGATTTTGGGATCGACTCTCTGCAACTTTCGAAGCCTTCTTCTCTTCCCGCGAAGAATTCCTTCGAGATCTTCCGTCCCTTCCATCATCCTCCCTTCCAGAATCTTTTCTTATCTGCACCCATGGCCGCTCCGTTAATCTCCGGAAGTGTTGGGGGCTACAGTGCTGAGTATTTATCCCCAGAGGAGCAAGAAAGATTTACGTTTGTGAAGACGAAGATCTGCGGAAATAAGGCAGTAGATGTTCAGAATCTTGAGTCAAGTGGCATGGCCAGGTTAGTTGATACTCTAAGAAGATTGCAGTGGATGGATATGGTCACCTTCAGTGAGGTAAGCTACCCGGACTTGGTGAAAGCTTTCTACATTTGTCTGAAGTCAGAATCAGATGGGTCCCTTGTTTCCTCTGTCAAGGGTATCCAAATCAGAATAACCCATGAGCTTTTGCGTGATCTGTTTGGGGTGAAGACCTCTGGATTTAGTGGCATTCATTCTGTGAATGATGAAGTCAAGGGTCTCGGGATTATCGGTCCAGGATTTAAGTTGAAGGATGGGAAGCTTGATATTAATCAGATGTCCGCATTCAATAGATTACTTCACTTTATAGTCTGCCAAATCTTAGTACCTCGTAGTGCTACCTTTTCCTCATGCACTAGGGCAGATTCGGACATAATGTTCTGGGCAATCCAGAACAAAGAGATAAACCTGGCCGCAGTGATGATTGAGCGAATGATGTTTGCACATGCTCAGATATGGGAAACAAAGAGCAAGTTGAATGTTTCCCTTCCATATGCTCATCTACTGACCAAGGTTTTCAAGCACTTTGGAGTAGATTTATCTGGAGCAGTAGCTGAAAAGATGGGCCAGTCAATAAGGTCCAGAAATCTAAAGAAAAGCGGTTTTTCTGTGCAAGAAGGAGTTTGGTCAAAGTCCTCTGTGGCTGAAGGAGAAGCTGTTTTTGAAGATATTCCAGACGCAGCAGCAGAGCAAGCAGCAGCAGCAGAAGAAGAAGAAGTAGTAGCAGCAGAACAAGAACCTGTAGAATCAGCTGCAGCAGAAGTACCAAGTGTTGAATGCCAATCCGAAGCTCAATTGCAAGAGGGTGCAGCCGGTGTGGCAGATCCCCTGCCCACCACCTTAGTTGCCTCTATCTTAAAAGAAGTATTGGACTCCATTCCCTCCACCTTAGCCTCTTCTAAAGAAGGTGGATGTTTTGAAGAAGAAGCTGTGGCACCTAGTTATTCGACAGTTCAGTCTGAATCGGTTGCAGATGCTGAGGTACAAGCAGGTACTCAACAAGATGTGGTCATGGAAGAAGCTCCTAGCCAAGGGGAGCAAAATAGAGTTAATCCTGAAGTATCTGAATCCATGACAGAAGGCCTCTTGGCGAAAGTTATCTTGGAAGAAGCTCCTGCTAAGGGGGAGCAAGAAAGTATTGAAGTCCCTGCTCCCATTCAGGGGAGCAAGCTGAAATTGAGAAGCCTGTGAATGAATATATTCCTGAGAATGTTTCACCTACTCAGGAAATCCCAGCTCCAGCCAGGGTTGATGTTAGTGAAGGCCCAAGTGCAAGCAATATAAATCTAGAGGAGCCTGTCTCTCAGCAAGGTAAGCAGAAAAGAGTTGTTCACAGGAGATCAGGGAAGGGCCATAGAAATGTGAAGTTGAAGCATGTTATGGCCTTGTTAAAAGCCCAAGGAGAGATCTTGGCATCTGTTCAGTCTAGCATTCAAGGCATTGTTTCCAATCAAGCCTCAACCTCCTCAGACGTATCCTCAATAAGAAATGCAATGAGGTATTTCAATAAAGAATTGTCTGACATGAAGTCTATGCTGGGTGTTTTGTCTAAGTCCAGTGGGATGTCTCCGGGCAGACCAGCTGCTCCTCGGCCACCAGGGCCAGCAGGGCCATCTGCTCAAGGGTCAGGGCCATCAGGGCCATCTGTAGTGAGGTCACCAGGACCAGTGGCAGCCTCAGGGTCTTCAGGACCCTCTTCAGCAGTCAGAGACAGTTAAGCCAAAGGGAAAGAGCCAGTGTCAGTCTCCAAGGCCCCTGATACTTCATCTCTTGCCACTCCAACCCTCTCCACACCTTCATCTCCTTCTACTGCACCTCCTGCTCCACCAACCATCAAACATCCCATGCCTCGTACTCAACCATCCTCATCCTCTACTTCATCTCAACCCTCCTTCTCCCCTACTCCAACTCTCATCTCAGCTCCATCCTCATTAACTCCCAAACCTTCACCTATTAAAATTCAAACACCTCCTCCTCAACCAACCTCTTCCTTTAATCCTAAACATCTTTTCTATCCTCCTACTCCTCCCAATTCTGTTATCTTTCCTCCAAATAATCCTCTGCCTCTTGGTGTCTTTGACACCAATGTTCCAGACATTTTTGAAAGGAACACCCTCCTCACCATTCTTTCCACAGCCTCTCACATTCACAGGACTGACCCTCCCAGTCCTGCCAAGAAAAAGAGAAAAACCACCTCTTCTCTAAGCACTCCTTCTGTTCCTCTATACCCTCCTTTGTGGTATTCTCTTACCCTTGATCCTAAGAGAAGACCTATCTACAAAGAATACCTCCAAAAATGTATTCTTTCTACCATTTATGGTATTCCTTTTCTCAACCTATCCGAACACCTGGCCATTGTTCTTCCTTTTACTCAGATATCCCAAGCTTTCAAATCCAAAATCCTTGAGGGCACTGAGTTCAAGACTGAAGATCAGTGGGCAGCTATCAAAGGAAATAAGGCTCAGTATGAAAAATACCTGACTGCAAGGGCCGAATCCCTCTCTCACAGAGCTCACCCACTCACCTTCTCTGAGTGGTTTATCATCCAGCACAAGAACTCTTGGGGATCTTTCATTTTGAAGGAAATTCGCATTGCCAGAGCTTTTCAGCTGTACAGTGACTTCTGTTACTTGAACAAATTTCCAGAAGTTCAGTTTTGCCAGTTCCATTCGCAGATTACTGTGCTGAGATCAGAAATCCCTCTCAACCTTCCTCTTAAGATAGACTTTGTCTCTTTCAAGGTTGATTTTCCAGTTCTTCTGCCGAAGCTGCACTCTTTAGTATTTGATTCCGATGCTGGGTCACATGCTCTAGATATGTTTGCAAGACAGATGGGCAGGATGTCAGCCAAGCAGGGCAGATCTCCTTCCTTTTTGCGGTTCATCTACAGAGAATACCACTCTGGCCGCATGTCTTCTCAGACCTTAGCTCCACTCATTTCTGAGTGTGAAAGACTCACCTCATCAGAATGGGAGCTCCTCTATCGGGCCTCTTATCAGCAGTTGGCAGCCATCAATCAAGATCTAGTTAGTCAGAGGAAGCCTGCTCTTTCTGCAGAAGCCTTTATGGATCTAAATTCCATTGCACCCATACCAGAGATCTATGCTGTATGGGCATCTAGATACTCTGCCTTCTATGCTATGAAGAAGGATCTTCTAGATCAAAAGATTCACTATCCCATTTCCTTGGACAGATTTCTCCATAGGGCCAGTTTTGGCAAGAGTACTTATTTCAGATTCATATTGGACAAAACTCAGTATCGAGACTTCCTAGAGCAGCAACGGCAACTCTACATTCAGAGGAACATTCCCTCCATGGGACCCTCCTTCTCAGTTGCTTTTGGAGTTTTTCTGCAATCTTTTGAGGATCTTGAGATCAAGGCATGGACTGTTATCTCACAGCATGCCTCCTTGTTATCTCCTCTGTATTATCTACCTCCATCTTAATATATAAATTTCTCTCTTCTTTGTCGCACAGCTTTTCTTTTTGCTAATTGACAAAATGGGGGAGAAAACTAAAGTAAATCTGAAAAACATGTTTAATTCCTTGTATGATATTTAGTATATTTTGTCATCATCAAAAAGGGGGAGATTGATGACCAAACTGTCCCCATAATAAATAATTCATTTAATTATATATATTATGTTATTTTTGATGATTAACAAAATAGTACTAATGGATTTCTTGAGCCTTGAGAACAGGAAATAAAAGAAAAATGAAAGTTCAAGACAGTCAGGTAAGACTCTCAATTCACAAGTATTATGATCGATTTCCTTCCAGACCTAGTTGCAAACAAATCGATGTCATAACGATTCCTTTAGAACTCGCAACGACTTGTTCGTCATAACGATTCTATAAGTGTTCATCGTAACGATTCCTTTAGAACTCGCAACGACTTGTTCGTCATAACGATTCTATAAGTGTTCATCGTAACGATTCCTTTAGAACTCGCAACGACTTGTTCGTCATAACGATTCTATAAGTGTTCATCATAACGATTCCTTTAGAACTCGCAACGACTTGTTCGTCATAACGATTCTATAAGTGTTCATCGTAACGATTCCTTTAGAACTCGCAACGACTTGTTCGTCATAACGATTCTATAAGTGTTCATCGTAACGATTCTTTTAGAACTCGTAACGACTTGCGTGTCATAACGACTTCATAAGTCATCGTAACGATTCTTTTAGAACTCGTAACGACTTGCGTGTCATAACGACTTCATAAGTCATCGTAACGATTCTTTTAGAACTCGTAACGACTTGCGTGTCATAACGACTTCATAAGTCATCGTAACGATTCTTTTAGAACTCGTAACGACTTGCTTGTCATAACGATTCTTAAGTGTTTCATATCGATTTCTTTAGAAACGCAACGACTTACATCCTGTAACGATTTCTTCATGTCTCACAACGATTTGTCTGTTATCACATAACAATTTCATAAGTCATGTAAGCATTGGGATTATTTATCGAATTTCTTACTGTATCAGTATAATGCCTTTTTATACCGTTGAAAAGTCAAAGTCATATCTTGTTTGTTGACTGCTACGCATTAAATGCTCTCTGATAGTATCTCCCATGCATGCAGATAATATCTTCCATTTCTATGCTACTCTGTCTACGTACTTTTTCGACAGAAAGGAGCTTTGCTAAATATTGCAATATCTGTTTCATCTACAACTAACAATCGACGGCAGTCTTAGCTGTCCTCTATTTATTGATGATATGCTTACAGATATCTGACAAGACTCATCTGGACAACGTTGGACACAAGATACAAAGTTCTATGACATCTCTTTGGCGTGTACACAAGGATAAAAGACTGTCGATCAGAAGCTTCCTTTGTGACCAGTCTAACGTACACAAGGATAAGAGACAACGGACACTTCAACGTTCAAATTTGAATCAGAAGTATAAATAGAAGACTCAAGACGAAGAAACAAGACAGCAAGAGAAAAGAAACAACGCTTGCAATTTCAAAAGATAGAAATCCATTTCTTCAAGTCTTTTAGAAGATCAAAACAAGAGCGAAGCTACCTCTCCAACCTTGTTCCTAGCTCTTAGCTCTTTGTGCTCAAAAGAACTTTATCCTTTTAGAGCTTGTGTAGTCCTTGGAGAGAAAAACCTTGTTAAATCTCTTTCTCTCTCGAGGGCTTAGAAGCTTCAGTGTGTAGCTGTTCAAGCTAGTGTCTGAAGCCTGTTTCCACACCCTTTTTCTTATTAGGTTGTATTCCCTTCTGGACGAAGGAAGACCTGGTGGTATCCAGGGTGGTTGTTGTTCCCTTCAGGTTGAAGGAAGACCAGTTGTGGCTGGGTGTAAGGATCCTTAAGGGGGATTGTACCCTTGGTAGTGAAATCCTGAGATATTGCTCAGGGACTGGACGTAGGTCTCCTGTGGAGAGGAGTTCCGAACCAGGATAAAAATCCTTGCGTCTTGTGGGTGTGTTTTTTGTGTGATTGTTGTCTTATTTGCTCTAACTCTAACTTTGTTGTTAAGTTGTGCAATCCTTTCAGTGAACAGATTTTAATTAAAGATCGAAGTTTTTATTAACCCATTCACCCCCCCCCCCTCTGGGCTAGTTAGCTGGGCAACATTGCCTTCCTGGTTGAAGGTTGGTTTGGGTTCATATACCCAACCTTGTGTGTTTTGGTAAGCTAGGCACCACATCAACCAGTGATTGTTGGTGAGCTGGGCACCGTATTAACCAGCGGTTTGTTGGTAAGTTGGGCATCGTATTAATCAGTGGTTTGTTGGTGAGCTGGGCACCGCATAAATCAGCGGGTGTAGTTTCACTCTTTGTGAGGATAAATTTCACCTTGTTGATGGAGACTAGATGTAGGTAGACCAAAGGGGGTCTTACCGAACCAGGATAAAATCTGTGCCTCTTTGTGTGATTGCCTCCTTCTTCCCTCTCATCTTTCTCTATTTACACTATGTTTAAATTTCTGCATTAGTTTCTTCTGGTCTCTCTTGACAAATTTTTATAGCCCTATTCACCCCCCTTTAGGGCTAGTCATAGTCTTGATCCTTTCATTTGGTATCAGAGCTTGGTCACTAGTTTAAAAGATTTTACAACCTCTCGTGTGGATTGACTATGGCTAGTTTTGGAGAGCAGAGTGCATTCACTGAAGGCAACTCTACAAATAGGCCACCTCTGTCCAATGACAATAATTATAGCTATTGGAAGGCTAGGATGACCATCTTTCTGAAATCTATGGATTATGATCTATGGAATATTGTGGAGAAATGTCCTTATGCTCCAAAGGAACCTGAAAAGGAGTGGACTCCTAAAATCTATAAAATGTTGTCTATGAATGCCAAGGACATCAATGCTTTATTTTGTGCTCTAGATGCTAATGAGTTTAATCGTGTTTCTATGTGTAGCAGTGCAAAAGAGATTTGGGACAAACTTCTGGTGACCTATGAAGGAACCTCCCAAGTTAAAGAAACGAAAATCAACCTACTATTTCACAAATATGAGTTGTTCAAGATGGAAGTAGATGAAACCATAAGTGAGATGTTCAAAAGGTTCACATACATCACAAATGGGCTTAAAGCCCTTGGTAAGGAATACTCTACCCTTGAACTTAACAGAAAAATTTTACGATATTTGCCTATGTCTTGGAATCCTAAAGTGACGGCTATATATGTCTTGGAATCCTAAAGTGGCGGCTATTGAAGAGACAAAAGACCTCTCAAGATTCTCTTTAGATGCACTCATAGGATCTCTAATGACCTATGAGATCAATATATCGAGGGACATGGATGACTCTAAGAAGAAAAAGAGTATTGCCCTCAAGGCTACTAATGTGATGAATGAGTTTGACAGTGACAATAGCGATGAAGAGATCGATGATGAAGAAGTTGCCTTAATGACAAGGCAATTCAAGAAGTTTCTGAATAGGCGACGATCTAATTTCAACCCCAGAAGTAGAAGAATTTAGAAGAAAGGTCAAGCTAAAGGGAAAACTTCCAAGAGTGAGGAAGTCACATGCTTTGAATGCCGAAAACCTAGACATATTCGTCCCGAATGTCCAGAATTGAAAACGAAAAAGATATACACAAAGGGGAATGGAAAGACAACAAAGAAGAAGGCTCTTACAGCATGGAGTGATGAAGATATCTCTTTAGAAGAAGAAAGTGAAGAAGAGATGGCCGCCTCATGGCTGAGGTCAATCGTTTCCGGCCGCTTTCTACTTTTTTCTCTCACGTGCAGCCTCTTCAAGTGAGATTTTCTTACCCTAATGTTGTCCCATATATATACCTTTACTATTTCACCATTTGAGGTGAGAGAAGGAGAATGTTCTTATCTTTTTCATAGGCTATACCTCTCTCCATTCCACTATCATCTAAGCCACCCTTCTAGGAGAACTCTCTTGGTTTTTGTGCTCTTTCTATTCTAATCTTGCATATTTGAAGGCTTAAAGAGTTAGGACTAAGCAGGGACGTGAGGATCTTTGAAGATCTGAAGCTAGGCTAGTAGATCTATAGAGTTTCTAAAAGATTAAAGGGTCATCCACAATGGGGAAGGTCTGGAACAAGAAGATGTTGTGAAGGCATCAAGCTGGAAGCAATGGGAACAATCGACATCAACATGGACAACCTAACAAGGAGGATTTCATCTATCTCAATATCTTTTATTTGTGCATACTCTACCTCTTGAGTTTATTGTATAGATCCATACTCATAACATAAGATTTAAAGTGTGTGGGAGGTCATAGAGTGTGTGTGTGTTCTTGGGTGGATTTTGCATCCTTGGACTATAGGGGTCTGTGGGTTGTAGATCCTTGGCTAAGATAGTGGAGCCTTCACAAGTTGTGAAAGGGTGGACGTAGATCTCACTTGAGTGAGGTTGAACCACCTAAAACCTTTCTATGTAGTGGTTTGCTCATCCATTTCTTCTATCCCCTTCTTGTGTTCTGCTCATATGATCAGATATTATTGGATCTCATTTTAGCATATCAATATATATATATATATATATATATATATAATATATATATATATATATATATTGGCTTGGTCATACTATCTTAGTCTTTTAATTTGCATCTTGTATCTGGGGTAAGCTATGACGCTATGCATCTTTGCTTATCTATATTAAGGCACCAAGTGACCAGCAAAATTAAGATTCACCTGATAAAATGTAAGGGTATTTTAATGAAAATGTGAAATAATAATTAGTTCTTGAGATACAATTGAATTTCTTTAGTAGTAAGGCTATATATTTACACAAATTTAATAAAGTTGCCCTTGAAATGGGGTTAGAAGGTTCGGTTTGATATTTGACAATTCAAAACTGAACCAAATAAATTTTTTTAATACTGTTCCATTTGAATTCAAACTAAAAATTTAGTATTTCAATCAGAACTAAATAATTAAACTAAACTAAATCTATGAATTCAGTTTAATTTTCGAGCTGAACCTAATAATGCTCACAAATGCATTCTTGTACGTTCAACTAAATCGTGCAGCCAAGTTAATATCGACGACATTAAAGCATGTGGTTAGAATTTGGGACTTACGTCCATGTTTGTCCTAATGCGCGATAGAGTCTAACACGCCAGGCAACTCATTTTTTTCCTACCGTTGGGTAATCCTTCTCCAACCAAAAAAAGGAGGAGAAGGAAATATTAGATTAGCCCCACACCCGTTCATCGTATGCATATGTAGGTAGATACTATGTTTACATATGAATTTTCGATTCAAGATAAATTTATGAGAAAGTGGTATCTCTTTAGGATCCACTCCGCGTTGAGAAATTGGTCAATCGGCTTATATATATATATATATATATATATATATATATATATATATATATATATATATATATCTTGAAAGACCATATTTTTATTTTATATCTCTGTAATTTTAAACTCATCATATGTACCCACTTTAATTATATCTCTACTGTTATGTATAAGAATTAGAAATATGATTAAATTGACGCAAACATTACCCTCTTACGTACTTTTATATGTAAATTATATTTGAAACAATGAGTTTGTTATATGATCAGCTATATATATATATATATATATATATATATATATATATATATATATATATATATTCAGCTAGATAACGCTTGGCAATCGAGTTTAGTGGCAGAGCGCAAACCTGAAAGCATATGTACGCGCGTACGTACTTAAGCAACAACTAGAAGCGGGCTCCGTACGTAGATCAAATCACTCTCGGTAGTCTAGTATGGATAAAGGTTGGAATATCTGTAATTCATCCAATTTACTAGAATATAAATTCTAGTCTTTGTCTTGATTCTGATGGGATTTGAATCTCCTTTCTATTTAAGTTGCCAGATAAAAATAATAATTCTTTAAAATTTGGATCCTCTTCCACTTTATTCCAGGCTTTCTTTTACAAAACGAATTGCTATAATGGTTTAAGGGGAACTCCGAACTCATCCTGCATATATAAGCTGGTGCATATGACATCGCGTTTGATTTACAACTTTGTAAGGCTTTAAATAAATAATCTTAATTACGCACTAGTTCAAGTACTCCTCCAAGCAACTATAATCGCTTTGGAATGCGTCATGGGAACTCTTCAACCCTTCACGGCGGAGATAGTAATAAAAGAGCCGGTCAAAGAGACGTGCTCAGAAACACTGAACTAGCTAGATGGCAGATTGAGAGGGTATGGATAATAACATGCAGTGAGTTCAAACAAGAGTCCCTTTATTGGCAAAGATATCATATACTTCAGCAATAAGACAACCGTAAACGTGGCTTATGACTAAATCACTCGAGCACCGATACATGCATGCGCGAGGCCTCCGATGGCCACGCACTAGACATGTACGTTTTGGGACTCCATGCATGACCGAGGCCGATGGCTACTAGCAGTAGCAGTGGCAGACCTCGGCGTTTCTTCGGATCTTGCACTCACCTCCCCTGCATGATTGAAGGCAGAAATCGTTGCATGCACTCTCGTGCGGTTCGTAGCCTTGGCGACAGGGACGTTTATACTCCCAACAGCACGACACCGCCGAGGCCTCATCTGATAAGCGGCAAGAACAAATTGAAACACGAGAACGTATACGTTAGAACAAAGAGACTGAAGCGAGATGAATGGGAGAGGAGGAACAAAAGGCGGTTAAGAGTGCAGCATCTGTCGTACGCATTGCGCTCATGAACAGGCAGAGGAAGAGGAAGAAGGCCGCGACAGCAGACTTAGACATGGTGTAAGGGTGTAATAAATCAAGCTTGTCTTCTTCGAGATCCACTTTGAGAAGGTTGGTGGAGGTGCTGTGCGTTGATGATACCGTCGTTGTGGATTCATTTATATAGTGCAGGCATTGAACGGTATCGAAAGTTTTTGGGTCAAAATTACTTTTAACGAGAAGATTATAAATTATCGCCAGTTTTAAAATCTTCGGGCTAGCTCGCTGTCTTTCTTAGTTTAGGACTTGCCTTAGTTTACCGGGTTTGTATCCTCCTTGATCCCTCTTAATTAAAAGTAGGAAATTTGCACGGTGTTTGGCAGATTAATAATTACTTAGCCGGGTATTTGTAGATGCGTGCGTGTCATTAGGGGATGGAAATCTCCATTAGATTGCCATGCCTTTTTTGCTGTTGGCTGAAATATGAAGGAGATCAAAATTATAGGATCTGATTTCGGTGGATCGATCGAGGCCTTGTCCCATTTAATTTGCGTTGTGAAAATAAGAAATGATGGCTAAGATTTTCTGTGATGCTTTGGCATTTTTACGATCCAGTTTGAAGATTTACTTCCTCCACTTCATAATTAACTCTACTTACTTACAAGATTTGGCACCAAGTACTTTCCTTTTTTCCCCGAGATTTTTGTATATATATATCATTGTACATACGTATCGTTGAAAACATCAAAAACGTGCGAAGAGACCATATATATATGGTCGTTTTTGGATATGTTTGGAAGGTCCTTGTACAGAAAAATTAAGTTAACGCGCAGTGCTTTTTATTTTAACAATAATTTATACTCAAAAAACATTTTTTCTTCCAAAGAAAACCAATTTTGCACTTGTTGGACATTCTCCTTCTGCGTCTTATCCTTCTCGCCATAGACGGATGCAGCATGAATTCAGTGAGGTCACGTAACTTCACTATAACTCCACTGAAAAAAAAAAGAAAAGAAGATTTGAAATGTCCGCAACCGCAGATTTTTGAAATATTTTATAAAGAGGTGATGACTCCACTAAAACCATCCGAAAGTGACTTGATCTAAGACTCTAAAATTTCAATTCTTTTGACCCTAATCTTTCACGTTCCTCCCTACGCCCCAGCTCCGTGAGTCATGAGGAAGAAGAAAACAGCACTGCCAACAACGAACGTTGCGTGCGCAGCCGTCATCAAGCTCATGTCGCATTGCCGACCTCGCACGTCCGTCGGCCACTTGGCCATCGTGGATCTTTCCGTAGAATTGTGGCAGATAATTGTAAAAAAAAATAATTGTAATGAATTATCTTATTTTTATTAAAATATTTTTATTATAAATATATATTTATATTATATAATATATATATTATATAAATATTAAAAAATAAATCAACTAACTCCACTGAACAAATTCTCTACGTATGTCCCTGCTTCTCGCACCTACATCAACTAGGAGTGTTCACGGTTCGGTTCGGTTCGGTTTTCTCCATTTTTGGAAGAAATCGAACCGAACCGAATTTACTGTTTGAACCGAACCGAACCGAACCGAACGGTTCGGTTCGATTCAAACCGAAATATTACATTTCTGACATTTTTTTAATATTTTTATGATATGTTTGGCGTTTTTATGACATTTTATAGGCAAAACTGTTAAAAAGACAGTAAACTCGCGACCGCCATGCGCGTGGAGGGCGCGCGAAGGCGCCCTCCACTGCGCTACTTTTTTGGTTTAATTCTATTATTATATAATTATATATAGGTATTCGGTTTATTTCGGTTTTCCAGCCAAAAACCGAACCGAATCACCCAGCTCATGAAACCGATCTTTCGGTTCAATTTTTCGGTTTGGACCAAATAGTGAACAGCCCTAGCGGCAACTGGGGGAAGACGGAGGAAGGAGGTGGAGATGTGGAGAGGGGAGAAGCTCTCCACGAGGGCGAGGCGGTGGCTGCTCTCCCGTCCGGCACCTGCAAATGCTGGGGAGCGATGGAGACGCCGCAAAACAGCACAGCTGATAACGAGCTGTAGCGTCGGAATGTCATAATCCCTGAGATTTTTACCGTCAAATCCTTAATTGCCTCCAAGGAATGTGAATGGTATAAGTCTGTCCTCAATAAAACACTAATGAGGATATAAAATTAAATTCCTTTTACCAAACAAGTCTAGGCTTTTTTCTTTTTCTTTTTTTTTAAATTGTCCTCATCGGCACCCTAAAGGTTAGGAACTTCCTCACATCATTCCTTCAAAAAGTTAAATAAGAAAGATGATGTTATTAACTTAAATTTAAAAAGGGTGTTCATCCATGCACATCGGGATGAAAAGTAACATACTTTCGTAAAAAAAAAAAGGAAGAAGAAGAAAAGGAAGAAACTGAGATGTGAGGAACCAATATCCTTTAAAAAAAAAAGGTATACTACATGAAGATACATAGCTTATTTTTCTGAATTCTTTTACGAAGTGTTGTAGACTGTAGATCGACCAAAAGATGTCTTCAACCAATTAAAAAAAGAAAAACCAAAGCTTGCTTACTTCTTTGGGGACAACTTTTTATCGTATTTTACGTTATCTCATGCATAATATTTACGATCGGATTGAAACGAGCATAAGCTTTGGATAATTTCTCGCAGAAAAAAATGCTTGAAGAGATTGAAGAATTAAGATAGATACAAATTAAATTAAAAAATATATCAAACATAACAAACGAGTATTTGTTTTGTAGATAATTTATTTTTTATTAAATTATTGATATACGGAATTTTAAAAAAAAAAGTAGGTAAAAAAGCCTTTTTTTTCTTTGATTTAAACTCCCCCATACAGGCGTGATACAACAGCTTGCTGCACTTTGATGAAGTAGCAAGCAATAAAACTGTGAGAAGGAAAAAATAGTACGATATATGATTTGTTGTAAAGAAAACAGTGTATTTTTTTGTTGGCTCGCAGTCGCATACAAGAGAACTAACAACTACAGCCTAAACAAGAGCAAATTAATTAAAGTGCACTAGCATTAATAATGGGCTATACAGAAGATAGGAATCAAAGCTTATATGGAGGAATCCATCTGCCTCGGTGAGATTGTGCCTTGTCCTGGTTGCAAAAGCGTTAGAGCTCAACTGGTTAGGTGGAAGAAGAATGGTCGAGAATTTCGCTTTACGCGCATCAACAAGCAAGTCTGTCACCTGGTTAACCTATATATATCTATTGAAGTGAAAGATTCTGAATTATTTCCATTAATGCTGCATTAAAGTTACTGTTTCAGAAATGATACTGCTTCTTTCCTCTTGAGGCGAGAGGGTGCTTGGACCATCATGTTGTCCCCTTGAATGCTTAATTTGGCCTTTGATCTTGGCTGCCTCAGCTACACAATTCCTCTCAACCATGGCCTCGAATATGATTACTGATGCATTTGACTAGGTTTTGGTCACCTTAACAGCAATCGTGTTGCCAGCTTCATCTCTGATATGTACCCTGCTCCGCCTTCAAGCCTTCAAACAAAACAGTGCATATATGATTGTTTCCATCACCACAAAGATACTGTCTATGCCAATGTTGGATATATATATAAAGGAGCTATGAAGCTCCATTGATCAAATTGCATAACTTAAAGAAAACTCAGAGCACCATACAGTCATCAACAAAGCGGGGCCTTAAAAATAAAAACCATAAAACAGGGCTACTAGACACAACAAAATAATAATAATAATAAATTAGTAGACCCGTCAAATTCGAGATCTGTCAAGGTGGTTTGAAAGCATCAGCCAACTTAACAATGTTAGATTTGCCGTGTAGATCGATTGTATCAAATTTTTGCTGACATAGTCCGGATCGGTACGCAATACACTTCGATTTTGATGATCTATTTAAATAATAATAATAATAATAAAATCAAAAATATTAAATAATAAAAAATAAATATTTATATGTATTATATCGATCGTGTCAAAACTCACGATAATCTTGTCATGATCTAATACAACCGTGCCACCACAATTCTGGACGACAGGCCGACCAACCATGGTCTATGCAAGCATTCCTTCTTTAGCATTTGTTGTTATGTTGGAGTACCTTTTGTGGTTTCTGTTTTATATCTCTAGTTTGGGATAAGCATGTATGCATCTCCGTTTCTTTAATGAAAAGTAAAATGATAACTTACATAGAATAGGACTTATTCAAGACAAGCCAAATAGAAGGGTATAACCTTAAATATCCTATACTCTCACCTTGATAATGCCGATAATTTTTTCCTGTTAAACTTAAAAGGCAGATAACCAAAGATGAGATATTCACCCAATTAAAAAGAAAGATATTCACCTATTGTTGGATATATTATTCAGTTATTAAAGTTGCCATATATATATATATTATTTATATATTTATATTCTTCTGTATTTTACTCTGTTCCAACTATGTTCCTCTTATTTTCATAGATAATTTTCAAATTATGAGTTTGGAAAGTCCAATCCAACAAATCATAACAGATAATAGAAAGCCCTTGTTTGTATTGTTTTGTTTACTTTATTTGACTTATTTGTTTAGAAAGAACTATTATAATACTTTCTTTATTAACCACAAAACAACGACTGCTGGTAGAGGTGTTCAAATTTCGGTTCAAACTGAAGAATCGAACCGGATCAAACCGAATTGACCGGTTCGGTTCGATTTAGACAGAAATTCAGTTCGGATTTGTGAAACCGAATCGAACCGTACAAACTGAATAAATCGATTTTTAATATAATTATAATAATATTTATACTACAAGTATTAAAATTATAATTATATGACTAAACTTACATATAAATATGCATATTTTGAATTTTATTCTTATTTTTATTATATAAATATTAATATATTTAATTAAATATAGAAATTCGATTTGAACCGAACCAAACCGAAATAACTCTGATTCGGTTCGGTTCGGGTTGAGATGTATATTCGGTTCAGTTCGGATTGACCAAAAATTGGTCAACCTGAATCGAACTGAACCGTTGTACACCCCTAACTGCCGATCCCGCTCAAGACAAGATAGATTGTCCGGCTAGTACTACCCCCCTCCCATGTCTTCCACATCACAAAACTCTAAACACAACTGATGTGTCTTGCTCGTGCAGCGTAAATTGTAGGAAAAACCCTTAAAAAACTGGCCTTTTGCTTCAATAACCGGCATATTATACCAAATATGTCCGCAGATCACCTGACATGTACAATTTTTCGCGCTTACTTTTCATGGGGGAAGGAGGAGGACGTGTCCCCTTCTTCTCTTTGCATACTTATCTGAGGACCTTTTATTGGATGCACCAATCCCTCGCCTTCCTGCCCCAATATCAAAGCAGGTTGTCGGGCTTGAAAAGGAGGCAGCTCTGACCTCAGCTGTTCTTGCCCTGCCTCCAATGTCAAAGGATTTACAAGCGGCCATGGAACAAGTACGGAGCAAGTATTTTAGGGGGAGGAATTTTCAATGAAGAATGGGAGTCTCTCCAAGGGAAAAAATTGATATATTGGTTAAAATGGAGAATTACATGGAACATAAGTGAGTAAAATTACTAGATTAATTGGTGTCTTGGAACTAGACATTGACAAAGGTTTGAAATAAATATTACTCCTGATCAAGCATAAGTAAATGACTGAATATTCTTAAAAAGGTAAAATTTGATGTGGTTGTCAAGAAAAGACTTTTGAAGAGCTGAAGTTTAAGTGATTCGCGAAGTCAAGAATTGTTTTGGAGGGCTATTTGATCTTCCCTTTACGTTGTTTTTGGGGTTTCTTGAAAGGTATTTGATGTGGGTGGATCTCATAGTGGAGAAGTGATTTGTCTTTAGACTGTGGATATGTATTTTGTCTTTTGGAGTTATTGGACGTGATTTGCTAAACGTGATTTTAGAGGGGTATCCCCCCGCCCTCCTACTCCTACACAAGAGAGAGATAGAGATATATATATAGAGAGAGAGTTGTTGGATGGGAGATCTCTCCCTTCGACATGAAGAGAGAGAGAGAGAGAGAGAGAGAGAGGCACTAAACGATAGATCACCCTTCTAAAACTAATGTGTGTGAGAGAATGGAGTGAGAGAGAGGCACAAGATGACAAATCACCCCTTTAACACTAGTGTGTGTGTGTGAGAGAGAGAGAGAGAGAGAGAGGGCGCTGGACTTCCAATGTGATGTTGGGGGGGAGGGATAATCCTCTATTGTGCCAGAGGGAGAGAAAGGGGGAGGGAGAGGTATAAACGAAATAAATATTATTTTAAAAGATTTCTTACATATATTGAAGGTTATTTTAGAGATTTTTAGTTAAGGATGTCCAACTATATGTCTTACTTTTGTCACAACCGGTTACAATGAGGTTTCACATAACATTTTTCACCTCCAAGGAGGAAGCACATGTTAATGCAAAAATAAGACAAATTTTCACATTATTAATATTATAATAAAGGTGTATATGTAAAAAAAAAAAACCTTATGTTTTTTATGACAGAGAACATAACACAATAAGTTCGAAAGTCAGAGATCTATACTATTCTAATAATACTCAGTTTTAAATGTACACGTGGCAGCACCAAAATGACTTATTTCCCGCCTAAATTATTTCTCAGTTTGGGGACAGCCACGTGGCAGTAATATGATATTTTTATTCCTACCAAATCTCACAAATTTCTCTTCTTCCTCACTCATTTAACACAACTATTAAAAAAAAAGTCTCCCACTTAAATCAGTGAAAAAATCTTCCTAAACAGTCATGTAATCTTGCTAAATCTTACACAAATTTTAAAAAACTTTCTAAACCTCACCTCCATTCAAACTCAAATACAATGCAGTGATTCCTCCTTCTTTAATTGATTTCTTACACATAATTTTTTAAAAACTTGCAGTTTTAATTTTTTTTTAAATCTTGCTAAATTTTACACATAATTTTTATAAAAATTTGCTAAATCTCAACGTCATTCAAATTCAAATAAAACTTGCTAAACCTCACCTCCATTCAAACTCAAATAGAATGCAGCGATTCCTCCTCCTTTAATTGATTTCTTGCACATAATTTTTTTAAAAACTTGCAGTTTTAATTTTTTTTAAATCTTGCTAAATTTACACATAATTTTATTTAAACTTGCTAAATCTCAACGTCATTCAAATTCAAATAAAATGCGGTGGTTCTCTTTCCGTGGTTGACTTTAATGCAAAAAAATGTATACAATTTTAAATACCCGGTACTCCCAGTGCTTCTCTCCTTATCTCTCTCTCTCTCTCTCTCTCTCTCCCTGCCGCACCTTTATCTGTCGCTTTCCTGCCTCTGCCTTCGTCGGATTGGTGTTCTTCCTGGTATTCGTTTGATTTGTTGGGTTTTTTTTGTAGTTTTAGACTATTTGATTTTGATGGATTTGATGAGGTATGGTCAATCAAGACGAATGCGTACACAAAGGTTGGGAAGGAGTCCAACAACCCTAAGATGTAACAAAAGTGTCTTCTTCATCTTCATGTATGATCACATTTCTCTCTCTCTCTCTCTATGTCTCTCTATCTCAGTATGTTCCTTCTGTACTTTACCCTACGCCTATTGTTTCTTCTCCAATCCACTTTGTTGACGTATATAGTTAACTGTTATGTTTTGGTTTTGCTTTTGAAGGGAGGAATTTGTGAAGCAGTTCCAGGAGAAAAACCTTAACAACAGATCAGTTGCGTTATATTTTTTTGGGTGCATCTTTTTTCTCTTGATGCTTTTAGGTTGTTCTACTTTTTTTTAATATTATTCTCTGGAATGACCGTAGGGGCCCAGTTACATGAAATCCGGGTAAGAAAATATTTATATTATCAAAACATAGCAACATATAATTTTTTTTTAAAAATATTTCAACTTAAGGTAATGTATTATTTAATGTTAGTGGGTCTTCTTTATTATTTTTTAAAACATCTTTTCTTTTATTTGTTTTACTTATTTTAAAAATAATTATAAATTTATAACTTTCCGTGCATCGCACGGATGTCCAACTAGTTTAATTCCTACGCCTCACTCACAACATCCCTTTTTCATTTCCATGTGACTTAATTTCGGAGTTGTCCAAATCCGCTCAAGCCCAATTCAGGCTCGTACGGGTATTCGATATCCTGTGCTCGTTGTCATGTTGGATCCAGCCCAATGTCAAGTTTGTTCCCGCTAACCAAGCCTAGTGCAATGCCGCTTTTTGCTGGCCCTCGACTGCCCAATTGGAAGAAATCTGAGGCAACTCAGCGCTTGAGCCCTCAAATTAGGCGCCACCTGATCGGTGTTCTTTGAACCCCTCGTGTTGTGTTCTCAGATGATATCTGTTCCAACGAGGAATTCGGATTCCCAGCCTGAGCATAAACTCAAAACAATATTTGAGGTTGTGGCCCATGTGAGGGAGTCGGTGGCGTCGAGTCCAGCGATTTGTGGCCCAAACAAATGGTTAACTGGCCATGTACTACTGGTGATAAGTGTGTCGGCCATGAGCCCATCAGCCTACATGGAGTAGTACTGGATGTGCGAAAAAAGACTCCTTTGGGACTATTCTTAGGGATGTCAATGGGCCGGGCCTTGTTAGGCCTGGCCCAAAGTCGGTTTTCTAAAAGTCGATTCGGGTCCGGCCCAGGCCTGGGGTAGGTCCGGTATTGGTGGTCTGGTTCAGGCTCAAGAAAAGTCCGATTAAGCTCGGCCTGACCCGAAAAATATAAGAAAAATATTATTTTTATTTTTATAATATATAATTTTAATATATCTACTATAATATATCTATAAAAAATAATATATATTTTACTTATATCTATATTAACATTTAACTTATAAAAGATTATATTTTTTAGTAGATTTAGTGTAGAAAAATAAATATAATTCTCTTTTTAAATATAAATTTTATTTATATTTATATTTTTCGGATCGATCGGGTCGGCCGAGTCGGGCCTCACAAAACTCAAGTTCGACCCTATTCTTTTCCGGGCCAGACCAAAAAATTTTAACGGACTCATTTTTTCGATCCAAATTCGGTTAAAATCGGGTCGACCGATCCGACCCAATTAACACCCCTAACTATTCGGTGCGAAAAAAGACTTCTTCGGGTAGAAGTCTGTGTTTATAGGAAAAAGGACTGGGCGCAAAACTTCTCATCCAGTCAAAGTGGGAGTCAACCTCAAAGTTTAGGTATTCACTACAAAAAAAATGACATATAGCTTCGCATAATAACCGTAGGTATATGCCACAAAACCGAAGGTAAAACCATTTACCTACGGAACTCGCTACGGTTTGAATCCGACACGCATGCGCCCGTGACTAAAGGCTATACCCACAGAAAAATAATCGTAGGTATATATCGGGTTATTCATACAAATATTAACCGTAGGTAAAGAGTTATATAAATCATAGGTATTGATATCTATACTTATGGTTTTATAACCGTAGTAATATATTTTTCAGACGATTATAAATAAATGTAAGTATAGATATCATCTATACTGATTGTTTCATAACCGTAGTAATACCATTTTTTTGAGATGATAAATTTTACAATATATATACTTACGGGTTTAAATTATTGTATGTAATGATATTTAATCATGAATATGAAAAACCGTAGGTGTTAATTTTTTTTTTTTTTTTTGCATGCATAAACTAAATACCTGTAAACATGAAATACAGATATATTAACATGGCTAAAATAAAACTGAAATCCATATCCACTCTCATCTGCATCACATAGGCAAAACAACATTAAAATCCATAATTTTCACATTCACATCCATAACACTAATTCTCATGTCCACTCAAATATCCAACATTAATAAAAATCATAATATCATCTGCACCAGGTAAAATAGGGGCTGCCTGCACATCATATCAAATTCACATTCACATCCATAACATTCACATGTCCACTCAAATATCCAGCATTAATAAAAATCATAATATCATCTGCACCAGGTAAAATAGGGGCTGCCTGCACATCATATCAAATTCACATTCACATCCATAACATTCACATGCCCACTCAAATATCCAGCATTAATAAAAATCATAATATCATCTGCACCAGGTAAAATAGGGACTGCCTGCGCATCATATCAAATTCTTTTTTCTATTCTTTTTTGGATGATTGCTTTGCTTACAGAAGATGGAGATAACAATGAGAACCCTTCGCAAAAAATTTACACAGATCTCCCGTTGTGGAACAATGGGAAACTCCCTCATTATCCCCCCTGACGATGAACTTGAACGAAGATACTTGAGAAAACAGAGGCAACAAGCCATGAAACCGTAATGGTCAAACAGCATGGGGGGAGCCCAAAAAGCAAATGCCAAATGTGGCTCTGATGCTATGTTAAAGGCCTAAATTCAACACCCAAAACGAAGACATCAGGTTGTAAAGGGGGAAGATATCCGATGTAAGACTAAACCTCAACATATTAAAAAACCATACTCAGTTAACTGGTGTCGAAGGTGTGCTGTCCAGGTGAAAATAGTTGTGCTCAGACAAGAGGACAAGAAGCTTTCTACACAAAGGCTATACAAGTCAACAGAAACTTAAAATCGAACTGCTACCTAGCTAGTCCTAAAACTTATGACTATATTCATATTTAAATTCAAGAAGTCAATGTTCTTCTTAATAATGTTGCATCATCTTATTCTGAACTCTTTTATCAATATTCTTTTGCATGTTCGTCATTTTTTTTTTCAGGTCTCCCTTGTTGAGTAACAAAACATAATTCTTAGGACACTTGGTAAGGAGACAATGCAACGGTGTTGGGAGCTGAACAGAGGGGGCCA
Organism: Colocasia esculenta; assembly: GCA_014218235.1. NCBI lineage: Eukaryota > Viridiplantae > Streptophyta > Magnoliopsida > Alismatales > Araceae > Colocasia > Colocasia esculenta. The sequence continues at coordinate 93,858,632 of CM024764.1, read as the reverse complement.
TGAACAACCAGGAGCAGCATTTCAAGAGCATTGTCTGAAATGCTCAAAACATTTTACATGAACTAAGAATTTTGAGTTAAGAACCAGAAACTTTTTTTGGGGGGGGGGGGGGGAATTGTGAAGAACCTGGTGTTAGCATTCAGAACATGAGGGGGAGGGGAATGCATTCAGTGAATTATGATAAATATTTTAATTCTTACCTGTAAGTAGGTGACCCCATTCAATTCTAGTTGGGAGGATTTAACAGGTGAGTTGGTGGTCCCCTGTTCATCTCACCAAGGAGGGCACAGTAAAGATAGATTCCCCCATCACTGCTGTTATGTGGTAGCATCATCCCCCTGGGAATAGGGAAGGAAAGAGTAAAACATTCTGTGAGAGAAAGCAGAAGTCAATCCCTGGAAATAGAGTTCACCCATGGGCTCAGAAACAGAAACCATATTGTAGAGACAGACCTCTGAGATGTTCAGCTTTTGCAGGTAGCAAAAAGATATCTTAGAAGGGGAATCACTCAGTGCTCAGAAACCAATGGCAGACCTTTAAAATGTTTTCTTGGCAAAACATGGACACTGAGACTGCAGATATAATAAAAAAATTCCTTGCTAAAACCAACAATTTATACTCAAGCAAGTGAAGAAAAGGCAATAGATACATGTTCAGACTCCTGCAACATGTCAGAGACATCAGCTCAGGCAGCACATGAAGCACATGAGTGTTCACAGAAGGTCACCTTACAGATCTATGGAAGAATTGCCTGGGCATGATATGTTATGCTATGACTATTTCCTAAGCATCACACAAAAAATGTGAGCAAGAAACAGAAAATAAAGCACATCTTGATGATGCAATCCAATCACTGGATGGACAACAGAGAAAATCTTCACCTTGCCTGTGCACAGATTGATCAATTGTCAGCTTCTCTACCACACACAAGCTATCCATCATGATAGAAAATGCAACACAGAAGAAGCGCATATTTTCTTGAAACAATATAAGATCTTGCATCCATAGCAAGAAAGAACAAAGCATATTAGCATTCATACATACATGGCCTCTGTATATTAAGCAAGCATACAAGCACATGACCTCCATATACAAAATAAAAAGTCATGACAAAAAAAGGCCACGTGTGTATTCCAAAATAAAAAGTCTACTTTAAAAAAAGTTAAGTGTATCTCAAAATAAAAGTCTATATCGACAAAAAGGGCCAGTGTATCTCAAAATAAAAACCTCCTCTAGCAATGTTCATGCATATAGTCAACATGAAGTCCAAACTGAGCAGCATCATGGATGGACCATAACCTGAAAAAAAAAATCATACAAGGCTAAAAGTTACAAAATTGAAGACATAGAAAGAAATGTTAAATTGGAAGAAATATTTAACTACTTACATAGTCCTTTAACCATAAAATGTGGCTTCCCAGAGCATCACTCAACCTTTTCCTAAATTGATCCTTAACAAATAATGATGTGTTTGGCCTTTGAGCATGGGTGATTGATACCTCACAGTACTCACTGCCCATTTTGCGGCCCATGACCTCCTTCTCAATTTCTGTGCTGATGAGGATTCCATCAGCTACATGTTGCATGTCAATGTCAACTAAACGAACACGTTTTCCAATCAACTGTGGACTTAATCTCAATGTTCAGCAAGCTTTAATTATCTAGAACATGTGTAATGCTGAGAACAAAATGATTCCAGTAGAAAGGATACTGCAATATACAAGAATTAAAAGTGAAGCACCTCTGTATGTTGAAGGATACAGACCACCAGAGAGTTGGCCAGAAATTGGAAGGTTCTAATATTTGCATTTGTCAGTGGAAAAACAAATGAAAACATGTTGAAAAAAATGTCACTCAACTAATGTCTGTCCGCATCAAAGGGATAGATTGGAACTGCAATAAAAAGTAGGGAGCTGGTTTCACAGTATTCCAACATGTGCATGAAAGTTATGTTCTTAATATTGCATCCTGTAGAAAAGGAGTACGACATAGGCAGAACTTTGTTATTCATACCAAAAAACTCTAATATGGCATCTGAAAGCTTATCATAATAATGCAGGCATTAAACAAGTGCCAGCTTGCTGATTTAGTGCGTGAGAAGTTAAAGAAGCTTGATGCATCAGGTAGGATGCAATGCCAAAAAAGTAAACTTGTTGCGGACACTGATACTAAAATGTCATCAGAATAGGACTATGGGTTAGCATTCCTTTTGTTATACTTTCTCTCAAATTCCTGTATGGCTGGGGATGTTCTTTCAGACCTCTTTCCTGATAGACCTGAATTTCAAGTGAAACGGAAAGCAATTACGCCTTCCAATTTCAGAAAAACAAACCAGATTTATCTGTTGGAAACTTTGTTTACTTACAACTTTTTCAGATTTTGTTAGCTTGCTCCAAAGATCCCCATTTATTTTATTGACTTCAGGACATTGAAAAACCCTGGAGCATTATTTTTACGCATGATGAGAGGTTTATGTTTCTGCCATATGGCCCTCATAATTAAGCTTCTGAATAATAAGGGGCTCTAAAACCAGTATGCCCTGGCATATTTCTGCATGTTCTTTTAGCCTGTGGGTGAGTCTTTGATCATAGAGAATGATGATGTCCTCAAGATGTATCTACTACTTTCCTGGGTTCCCCATCTCTCATGCTCTTCTTATTTGTTGTGTTTCTACAGATTTTTTAAAAGAAATTATATTAAAAAAAAAGTATACAAACCAGTTTTTATGGAGAAAAAGCAGTTTGACCTTTTTTACATGATCTTCTCTATGAAGAAATACCATATACATCATACATGGTAGGTCTCCTTTTTTCCTTTTTAAAAATACATCCATCAGATCACACAGTGAAGTGCTGTTCTCCTCCTGAGAACTTCTTACTCAACAGCTTCACAGAACTCCTTTTTATCCAAACATGACTAGATAACAAATGACAATTAGAAAACGTGAACTTGCACAACCACAAGTCACAACACAGACAGCCACGGAGAGGCATATTGGTGTTTTTTCCCCCAGAATGGGCTAGAAACCTGTTCCATGCAGTGAGACATAGAAAAAGCTATCAGTAGACGAGTAGAAATGAATACTGTCTATTTGAGAAACAAGCAAAGGATAAGGACTGGTAAGTGAGCACATCCTTAGTTGATTCAGCTTTAGATCAGAAAACTGCGCTGCTAATAACTAATAGAAGTTGCATGCAGTCTTCTTTTTCATTTGAGTGTATATAAATGACTCTTCTATAACACAAACACTCCATGATACAAGGAATCAGTACTAAAACAGGAAATGTAGTATCAAATTATGCAGGCCACAGTCCATATACAAGAAAATTTGACATAAGGATCATACAAGCAGTCTAAAGCTGATCATACCTTGCTCCTTTTGATCATCTTGCACAGAGCGTACCACTGTTCCAATTATAAGCTTAAAAAAGGTCCAAATGGTCCCTTCCAACTGGAAGATTTATAATCTCCGTAACCTTTCAACTCCGATATTAATTATCTAATGGTCAGTATCAGCAAATTAGGACCTATCAACATAGATAAGGATAATGGAAAAAGCAAACAGATAGAAAAATACACAGGACACTCATTGATGTAACCAACAAACCTTTATCCCCAGAAGGCATAGGAAAGTGGATCCCCATGCGCCAAAAAGCATAAAGAAAGGCATAAAGAAACAATATGGCTCCAAGAGCAGCTCGCTCCTTCCTCAACCCTGATGGAAACAGAAAAGCCCTTTATTATTTTATACATGACAAAGGATTTTTTTTTTTTAAAAGTTGTGTCATATCGAGCAATAACATGCTTTATTTCCATGAATATCTTATCCTCCTATATTATCTTCTTCCATCACTAATGATGAATGCAAACACATAACTTCAATGAAGAGTATGCTGGACATGGTAGCAACCTGTTTCCATTGGTCGACACATCCTTTACTCTAAAGTACATGACACCTAGTGTTTCATATAGGAAGTCAGAGCAGATAGCCCAACTCCCAACCAAAGTTGGAGCAGGATGCAGATGCAGCCAAACTGAATCCAAACAGCAAAACCCCTGAACTATACTGCACTAATATTAAACTTGGCATGGGAGGCTGTTTGATCGCAGAAGATCTAGAAAGATATTCAATAAGAAGACTGCTAAGTATATCCACTAAGAGATGGCAGAATTCCTCATACACTTTGAACATACTGAAAGATAAGCAGAAGCTTAAATCCACTCAATGAGCTAAAAAGAACTCAAAGAGATAAATTATAATTATGTAACTAGTATGAGGCAGTATCCACAGAAAAAGTGCACACAAGAACAATTGACTTTAGACATGATGGTTATGCATTACACTGAAGTCAATGAGTTTTTTTTTTTCTGATTAGACGAAAGGTATAACTACAAGATGACTCATGATATCCCTAAAAGAATGAACATGGTCTTGTATGGTGTAGGCAAAGGGAAGATATGCATACCACTGTTCCACAGCATCAGATAGCAATGATAATATGGTAGTATGAACACCAACAACATTATTAAACAGAACAAATCAAGGAAGGTATTGGGATTTCAAGTTTAACAGTTCTGCTATCCGGTAGAAGGTATTGGGAACTATGCCAATTTCAGAGACCGGAACTCACTACTTTGGAATAAGTAACTTTATGATAAATCTGATATCTCAAGGAAACTGTTCAAAGGAGAATACGGTTTGAAACGAGGGGAAAATTTCAAACCATTACTGTCCCGAGAAATTCTCAGTACCATCCAATGTTTAACAGCTGAGACCTAGGCTTTTCCTTGTTTTCCTTGAAAAGGGCCAAAAGAGCGACATCCGAGACATTGGTATGTTTGGTATGGATAGATTGGAGATAGAATGAAGATATCTTCAAAATTTATCACTCTATCCCTGGTCTATCTTAATACCAAACATGTTACTACTTTGAACCTTACTCTTGGAATATCTCCCACAGCGTGCCCCTTTCGACCAAATCTTGCAATCAGCACTTCATCCTGCACAAAAGAAAATGCATTATACGAATTAATTGGGTCATGTATAGGGAATGTGGGTGTCACTCGGCTTATCTCGGGATTACCATTTTGCTGGCATTACTGTTCCATTTGGGAGGCTAAAACACAAGGAGGGAATAGGAGAAGGAAACATATCTCGTACTATTGTTAACAAATTTGCATATCAGCAAGGCCACAGTTCACTGGTAATAGGAGAAGGAAACATATCTACCGGATAGCTCTGCTCCCTTTGTTTGGTTACCTGCGTATGCCGTCGTTCTGCATCTCCACAAGTAGCCTCCTGACGGCGTCGAACCTCTCGGCGGCTGAGAAGGCCTCGGCCAGCACGTTGTACTGCTTCGACGTGCGCCTGATCCGCATGGACTCCAATTGGTCGAACACCTGCCGGGCGTTCTCCAGCTTCCCCGCCCGCACTAGGTGCTCCATGATCACGGTGTAGGTCCTGGAGTTAGGGTTCGCCCCCTCTTCCACCATCTTCCGGAAGACCTCCACGGCTTCCGCGTCCATCCCGGCAGCGGTGTAGAGGCCCATGACGAGGTTGTAGGATTCGGTGCACGGGTGTCGCCGCTTGTCGATTGCGACAGTGGCCCGGATGCCTTCCCAGGCCCGAAGCTTGGACGGGACGTCGCCCGCGGCGGCGTACCACCGGAGGTGGTCCATGGGGGAGGGGGCCAGCAGACGGGGGAACGAGCCGGAATCGGCGGCGTCCAGGAGGGATCGGAGATCCACGACGCGGCGGGAAGCGGACAGGGTCTTGGCGAGCGCGTGGTGGGTGACGGTGAAGGATGGGTCGGACCGGAGGGAGCGGAAGAGGCAGAGAGCGACGTCCGGGGAGGGGGCGCGGAGCGGAGGGCGTGGACGGCCACGAAGGGGTCGACCGGGGAGAAGGCGGATATGGGGAAGGTGGTGGAGGGGTCGTGGGAGCGGAGGCGGAGGCGGAAGGCGTCGATGAGACGGCCACAGTTGGCGACTGCTTCACAGCCGCCGAAGAACAGGGCCGCTTCAGGTGCGGCGGGCAACGACCATCCTATCTTCGCCGCGCGAGAATGCCTTGCACTGGATAGCAATGGAGGCCACCACCGTCGCCGCCATGCTGTATCCAGGAGAATAATACGAAGACAATGCGCTGTGCAAGGAGAATTCTGGGCAGAAAAGAGGCCCCCTCCCCCGTTTGCCCTGCTCCGTCTGCCTCTGTATATTTATACTGGTAGCAAAAAGATGGGAGGGTTCGCCCTCCTGTCTCCAGTATCCCTCCCCTTCCCCCGCCGGCTTCGGTCAGGGCTCGCCGCTCGCCAAGTCTGAAGGAGGAGGAAGAAGCAGAAGACGATGAGTTGTGGTATCCCACGGAAGGAAACCCCCTTAAATTAATCCTGTTTTTTCATTTCCCGCGCATTGCCGCCGCAACTAAACCTTACACCTACGGTTTTGTATTTTTTTTATATGTTATACATTGACCAATACATATAATTTAAAATTTTCATAAGTATATTCTAATTTTTTCTTATATTTTTTCGTAAACCGTAGTTAAAATAACTACGTTTACACATTATTATGTAAAACAGTAACTATATGTAGGTGTACACACACAGTTAAAATAAACGTATGTATAATCTTACAACAGATGTTTTTACCGTATGTAATTCTCATATATACCTACATAATACCTTGCCGTAGGTAAAATCCGTGGGTATAGATCTGATTTGTTGTAGTGATTGAGAGGATAAAAATTATATTATATAAGATTGACTCATTATAAAATTAAAAAAACTCATTATAAAATCAATCGATATGAAATTATATCCCAATATATCTCAGCACCATATGTAGCGACTCTATACAAGATAAAAAATTATTTAAATTTTAATAAGATGATGTAAGATTTATAACAAAAAGAGTGAGAACTGCTCGGATAATATATGTGCATCATTCCAAAACCTAAGTATTGAAAAGATTAAAAAATATTACATATTAGTTCCTACAAATTTAGCTAATTATATATTAATCTCTCAAATCTAACTATTTTCATATTAATCCTTTGAAACTTCTAACCCTCACAAAAATGCCGATGTAATATATAGACAGTAGAGAAAGGAATATTTCATGACATTTCATTCCTCTATTAGTTTACCTTCTAAAGTCCCTAAACTACCCTCAACTTTATTGCCACCCCCTCCATACCGACTTTACAAAATGATGGAGAACCCTTCTCCCTCCCCGCCAACCACCGCCCAACGCAGCCGTCCGTCAGCCATCTTCCACCCCCCCCCCCCCTCTTTCGATAAAAGGCCCTCATCGACCCTCTTTCCCCACTTTGGACAGCAAGCACCCACCATCCACAGAAAGCTCCCACCAGCTCCCATTGGCCCCCCGCCAACACTCTGTAAAGGACGTCTCTGATTAGGATTGCCAATATATATCCGCTTTTTGATTTCTCGACTCGTTTCTGATCTTTCTGTATCCATTTTTTTCTATTTTCAATTACTTTTTGATAATATATTATTTTTATTTTATTTATAAAATATATACTTTTTAAAATCTTATTTTTTAACACCTTAATTTGTAAATAGAATCTCATTAACTTGTCTCTCTCGTAGTATTTATTATGCCTATTATTATCAAAGACATCTCTTTTAACTGTGACGTCGCGCATTTTTCGTATCTTCGCAGATCCTAGCTTAGCGGGTTTGGTGGCCAGTGTGTGGCCCATTAGCCTGAGTTTCAGGTGTTCTCGTAGATCGTGAGGCTTCATGGGCCAGCAGATTGGGCCCAAAGCGCTCACAGGTTTTCTGCCTATGAACGCGATAGAGGTATGCGTCGCGTTCTGAACGCGACGGCCCTGATGGTCGCGTTCCCGTTGCCGCTAAGGCGCGGCCCTCGTTTGCATGTGCGCCGCGTGTCGCGCGTTGGGCGACTTGCTAACGTCGACCTTGAGAAGGCGACGGCCTCCTACGTCGCGTTCAGGTCGCGACGCTAGACTACGTCGCGTTCTCAACCACAGTGCATTTTTAAGCAAGGTCGGCCGAACAGAGCTTTCACAAGCTCTGCTCGACGAGGGGAGGCTGCTGCGGCGGATTCCCGAGCGATTCGGCGTTTCAGAGCGGTTTTCGACACGCTCTCGCCGCAAGGACGTCGCATGGAGCTGGGGAGACGCCACGCCGTGGTTGGTTTGCGTGTTCTTCGTGAAGGTAGGGAGATCCCACCTAGTTTCGTTGCGTGGATCGCGTATGAAGCATGTTTGGACTGTTTATTGCTTTATAAACAGTAGATGTCATGCTAGGGCAATCATTAAAGCATGAAAAATGAGAATTAAGCGTAGTTTGTGTGGCTTGTGGGGGTGATCTGGGGAGAGCATCCCGGATTAGGGTTTTCGCTTGTGAAGGCGACGGAGCCCCTTGTCGCGTTCTGAACGCGACAGGCCAACCCGTCGCGTTCAGGTTCTCCAACGCGACATACGGGGTGTCGCGTTCTGAAGGCGACATCACCCCACGTCGCGACCTGAGCCGAGAGGTCCTGTTGTGCAAGTTTTGAATAGTATGATTACTTGACTATCGATGTTTTATGTGCATGGTTGGTGTGAGTGGTGCAATGGCACCTGTAGCGCTCGGTGAGCGTGTCGTCCATGTGGTGGAATCGTGGTTTAACTTGTTGGTCGTGGTGGTTGGACAGTGAGGTTCCGGTGTGAGCCTAGCCTTGGTCCTTTAATGTTTGTTATAGATTATATAACTGAGAGGGTTTAACTAGTAAGGTATGAGTATGGTTATTAAGTGATTATCGTGTAACGAATTTGGTGCGGCCGTGGAGGTCACTTGGTGACCAATGAAAGGCCAGGATATTATTGGTTAAGGTAGTGTATGTGTGTGTGTGTGTAGGCTAGCTTGTAGGTCACAGAGTGACCGGGACAAGCTATTCCTCACATGTGTACCGTGGTTCATAATAAAGATAATATGTGTATGTGTTGTGGTTTGCGCATTGCCGAGTGTGGTGGTCCAGCGCCTATTTCGGAATGCCTCTCTAGTCGGGTACCCCAGGTTCTGTGTGAGCCAGGCACGTGTGTTTGTTGTGCTCGGGTTTGTCCCGGTACTGTGCGTCGAAGTCTGTGTCGTCTGTCCTAGACACCCTCACTCCTGTGTTTGAGTTGTACGTCTGGCTGAGGGAAAGACGACTGGGGGCAGCGACTTGTGTTTGTGGGTGTGCAGTCGCTTGTATCGCGCTCGTGGTTGGGGGTACAGACACCCATAGACGTACTAGGCCCTAGCTAGTCTTGTGTTTCCAGTGCCTCACTTTAGGGAGCTCAGGCCGGAGTCCCTAAAGGTGTCAGGCATGGACCTGCATGGTGTGTGACCTGCAGGAGTGGTGTTGGTTTGTCTCCACTGTTCTTTGGCTTGTGTTTATGGAGCGGCAGTTGGACCTTTCGTCTGTGACTGCGAGACTGAGAGGTAGTTCTTGTGTTGTGTTGTCCGGGTTGGATTCTGGCATCATGAACCAGTAGTCTATTCCCGTGTGGTGGCATCGTTCCTTTCCGACTCGTGCTTTGCCACTGGTTCTGGTTTGTGTGTAGTGACTAGTGGGTTGTGGTCTGACCCGTTGTGGTGTGCATGGTAGGAGGCACAGTTGTAATGAGGCTTTGTGGTGATACCTCGTGGTGGTAAGTACATGTACCCCTCGTGGGTATTAGTTTCTCGTGGTACATTGTGTACCAATCTTTTCAGGTGGTGTGGTGGAGCTATGCTCCGTAGAGGTCGTGTGGTGAGACCTTCCACTCGTTGTGTTTTACCCTTCTTCGGGTAAACTTTCGATTATGATTTTAGTGTGAGATGGATTGGCATTATTGTAGCCAGTCCTACTACCTTGTGTGTGCGCGCCTTTTGACATATCGTGGTTTGGGGTATAATGGACTAGCTCTTGGTCAGCAGTCCTGTTACCCATGTGCTTAAGGTCCGCCTGTGAAGCATGTAGCCTAGGCAGTGGTTTGCCTGTGTGGCTTGTAGCTTAGGCGACCAGTTGTTGTAGTAGTGTGCTCATGAGGCTAGTGGCCTAGGCACTTCAGTTGTTTGGCAAGCTAGTAGTGTTGTACTAGTCCTGCTGTTCCTCTTTCCTTTGAGGTTTGTATTAGCTGAAAAGTTTATGTTTAGTTGTTTATCATGTATTGTTGTGAGCATGATATGGTTTGGCTATCGGTGTTACCAGTAAGACCCTTTGGGGGTTGAGGGTGACTTGTTGAGGCTCACTCCCCTACAGTTCTTTTTAGGACTTACCGTTGGTATGACTTGCGAAAGTGTTGTGGCAGATTCGTACCACCAGTAGTAGTGTTAGTTGTATTGTGCGAGCTTGTGCTCCCTCGGGTATGCCCCAGGTAGTTGTACTTTTTAATTGGACATGTAATAATGTATTAGGACAGTTATAAGTTGTTATATGTAGATATGAGCACATATAGTTTCTTGTGTCTTATACTATTGTGGTTGTCTTTTATATTCTCACTGGACACATGTCATGCCCCGTCAATTTAGCAGTGGAATAAATCGGGGAGGCATGAACAACGTGCATGGTAATGTAAATTGCGCATACATTCGCAAATATCAGAGCAACTAATGATCAATAATTGCAATAAAACTCATCATTTTATTGATAATTCATCTAAACTATTACAACCACTAATTCAGAGCCAAACATAGGGCTCAATGACTTCATTACATTTGATGTAACGCCCCGACGCGGAATATCGGAGCGGGATTACAGTTATTAAATAGTACAGAGCGAGAAATAAATAACAAACCATTGCACAATTGGATAACACCAAATAAACTCCAATTACATTAATAATTCACCAGTCATCATTACATCATCGTATCAGAGCCAAAACTAGGGCCCAGAGTACTTTATTCAAAGTCAAACTATTACATTATGACTAACTGACTCACTAACTCATAACTATACTAACTACTACTACTAGATAGCACTGGTGGCTGAAATGGTCACTCCTGAGCATCTCCCTCAGTCCCGTCCTCGTATGTGTGGTCGTCTCCATCCGACTCACCTGAACACATTAAATAAATACGCAGGATGAGCGAATAACGCCCAGTAGGACTTAATATCTCATGAACACAAGCATGCTTTAAATAGTTAATGTTTTAATGGCAGGTTAACTAGAGAGTAAAGTCATGTAGAGCATGTCACGATAACGAGAGAACAATTGTAACTGGCACAGGGAAAATAGTACAACGAGAACGACAATAGAATGGCCATGTAACGATATAACATGTAAATTGCACAACGGTGCACTAGTAACGATCACGCTTGCACTTGTAGAGATAGCACTTTGATTGTCATAGATTAATCTAGATAGTAAAATGGCGCTGGATGCATGCCGTAACACATCCTATGATCATTTTAACTCCCATGGGCACTGGCACTTTTCGGGCGCTCCTCCCAGGACCTGATCGGGCCCTATTGCGCTGGCATTAGTCATTTCTTTTATCTTAGACAATCACACGAATGGCCAATAGAGTACCAAGAAGAGATAAGAGAGTACTAGACGAGATAGATGAGAGAGTAGAGAGAACGTGAATAGATGAGAGTAAAGAGACTGTAGATGAGAGGGGTACAATCGTAAAACGACGATAAACACGATAGTAACGGTTGCACAGCACCAGGTCGGGTACCGGCAGTCTGGTAGAAGTCACAACCGCCCCTTAGCCGTGTTGTGTACACGGGTCAGGTGGTCCGGTGTGAACTCAAGACGAGAAGGAACACTAAGGCTTGGATCGTACTGATCCCTAAGAGTGTAACGGGTTTTAGGGTACAACCAGCTCGTTGACTAAGGACGTGCGCCAAAGCCAAGAAGACTTACGGAGGTCTTGACAAGGAGTCCCTGGTCCAGTCGAGAGTATTCTCGGTGGAGAGGTGGTCCAAGTCAAGGAAAAGTGTGTAAAAACGGGTCCGTCGTGCCTCGAGTGCTCGAAGGCCGAGGGAAAACGGTATCGGTAGATAAAATGCGCGAGTAAAACGGAAACAATTGTATTTAACAAAATAGGATAATTTAGTCATTTATTTCGATAATTTACCGAATATATTATTGCATAATTTATCGGGGTCAATTGGCATTTAATAATGTTGTGTGTGTGTAAGTGTAAAGAAATCTTGATGATATGACAAGTCGTGCAGTGTCATTTTAAATATTTAAATTTATATCATTAATGTCATTTATTAATTTACCAAGTCGAATTAACTATAACATGATTTAATCATGACTAATTAAAGGGTATAAATCTTAAACAATCAGGGCATATGTACAATTTTCAGTTCTGGTCGGATTCTTGAAAACGCGGCAGACATACCCGTCGCGTTTCAAGTCGCGACGGGGCGGTCGGGTGCGACACGGGACCTGGCCGGTCTGGCCCGGTCCGGGGTGAATCGCGGCGGCCCGCGCCGCCGCGTTCTTGACGCGACGCCATCGGCCGGCGCGACCCCACTGTTATCGCGGCGGGTCGCGCCGTCGCGATAACAGGTGGGTTTGTTCTTTTTCCCTTTTTCCCAGGGCGAGCCCTCTGTGATATATAGACGATATAAATTATATATAAAATAGCACGGTGATCCAAAAAGCATGAAACCAGTTTTAAACGAAAGTAGCCATGTATATCTATCAACATGCATGATTAATTGGAAAATAGACAAGGTTTAGATATGCATTGATTAGGTTACTTTTAGGTGACCTAAACAAGCGCAGTCAGTGTTCCATGAATTATTCAAGGATGAATACATGATGAAAAATTACGAAACCAGTGGCGTTTGAAATCTAACACGATGTAGTATTTTAGAGAATTTTTTCATGGCATGATATCAAATATGCATGGTGTTTAAAGGTCAACATGAAGAGTCGGGTACAGGCAACAGACAGAGATTCAAAGATTTAATTCTCCCTCATGGGAGATCGAAATCGAGCAAGACCAGGGGCGTTTGAAAGCTAGTACCATGTAGTATAACTGAGAATTTTATCATGGCATGTGAGCAAGTACATATCGGGAATTAGAGAAAACATGAGACCTCAGTTCATGAGAACAGCAGGATTTCACGAATTAAATTCGCCCAAATGGATGAACGAAATACAACGAAACCATAGGGCTTTTGAAGAGGTACATGAAGGCTACCTAGGGTAATTATTTCACGATTTTTGCTTGAGAGATTGCCTACCTTTTGTCGAGTCCAAGAAAACCCTAAGTTGAAGATGAAAAATGGGAAAACCTTCTTGCTCCAAGCCTTCTCCTCCTTGCTCCTTGGTCTCCAACCTTTCTCCTCCTTCTCTAGGGTTCTAGCCACGAAAATGGGGAGATAGGGAGGAGATTTGAAGTGTTTAAGCTTCCTATAGAGTCCATACAACCCCAAACTCTTCTCTCCTCCTTTAATTACAAAAATTCCACATTTATCTCTCTATTTTCTCTCATTTATCCATCTAATGGGTAGGGGAGAGTATAATTTCATGGTTAATGAGTTAGGATGGGTTTAGGACTCTTTATTTAGATATATAAGGGTTATTTAACATTTATCTTAACCCTTTACTATTTATTTAATTATTTAGATACGAATTTCATTAATTTAATTCTCATTCCAACATGGGCTATCCCTATTTGGGCCCATTCCATTGGGTTTGGGTTATTAGAGTAACCCATTACTAATTTAATTTAATGGGGATTGCTTTAATTCCCATTTATACAATGCATTCTCCATTTATTCCACTTAAATCAATTTATTTCATTTATTTAAATAAAATTTATTTTATTTGGATTTTAAAAATCCAGGGTGCTACATTTGAAAAGAAATCTAAAGAAAATATCTAACTAGACTCTAAGGTACTAAGAACATTCCATCGCTATGACTTCAGAACGCTCATCACTCCAGTCCAATCACGTTGTTGTGTGTAAGGTCATCCCTTGACTTACCTGAAAACACAATAACAAATAACGAAGGGTGAGCGATAACGCTCAGTAGGACTTAATATCTCGTGTAAACAAGCATGCTTTAAGTGATTAATGTCTTGTAACGCAGGTTAACTAGAGAGAACGATCAAGTATAGTCAAGAGAGAAATAGTACATGATAAGAGATTGATGGCATACTAGAATGATAGCATGCGATAACATGTGAACGATAATACACTTCACAAGAATATTGCAAAATTAGAATGATAGAGAAAAGACCATATAACAAGATAGCGTGTATCAAAATGATATGTAATAGGATAGCTTGTATCAAGGTGGCATGTAACGAGATAGCTTGTACATCAAGATAGCGTGTAACGAGATTGCATGTAAAGAGATAGCGTGTAAAGAGATAACATGTAATGAGATAACGTGCATGATTGCACCACAGTGCACTAGTCGAGTATGGCAATAGTCACTTTGGGACAGTAGCCGTTTAACGATAGTACATTACGTCTGAACTCCTCAGACTAATGTTATAACAGTCAGTGCTAGCACAATAATAGCACCGAAATGGTACAGTACGTCTGAACTCCTCAGACTAATAGTATAACAGTTAGGTGTCTAGCCAATGTCGAGATAGTCAGAACCGGTGCAATGCAGAACACCGTCAATAGCCCCTGCAGGTATTTTCGGGTGGCTCTCTACCCCCAGGACTAGATTGGAGCCCCTCAGACACTCTCCGTGCCCTGCACAATTATGCATTCGAGTCAGTAGGGTCACTAGACCCATATTATGGCGCTAGACAGTCATGTATAGTACACGCAATGGGAGCCACAACAGCTCAAGAGTCTCAAGAGAGTACTAGAGAAATATACAAGATAGTAGAGTGAACGTGAATAGATGAGAGTACAAGGATAGTAGATGAGATAGGGATATAATCGTAAAACAACGATAAACCACGATAGTAACGGTTGCACGGCACCAGGTCAGGTACTGGTAGTCTGGTAGAAAAAGTCACCACCGCCCACTAGCCGTGCTAAGAACACTGGCCAGGTGGTATGGCATGATCACAAGATAAGAGAGATCTTACTAAGGCCGTTTGGATCGTACTGATCCCCAAGAGTGTAACAGGATTTAAAGGTACAACCAGCTCGTCGGCAATGGACGTGCGCCAAAGCCAAGAAGACTCACGGAGGCCTTGACAAGGAGTCCCTGGTCCAGTCGAGAATATTCCCGATGGAGAGGTGGTCCAAGTCAAGAGAAAGTGTGTAGAAAACGGGTCCGTCGTGCCTCGAGTGCTCGAAGCCGAGGGAAAACGATAACGGTATTTAAAATGCGTGAATAAAAACGGAAACAATTGTATTTAATAAAATAGGGAATTTAGTAATTTATTTCACTAAATTACCGAATACATTATTGTATAATTCAATAAGGTCAAATGGCAATTAATAATATTATGTGTGTGCAAGTGTAGAGAAATCTTGAGAATATGATAGATCGTGCAATTGACTTTTAAATAATATGTTTCATGCGATTATTAACAAATATAAATAATCAATTGTTACTGTTCAAAATAGTGCATGATTAGGGTTAAACTTGAGTCATATAGCTTAATTGACAAGAGCTTGAGAGTAATTTCATGTTCTGCCCGAAATCTTCAAATCGCGCCAGACCTACCCGTCGCGATTTAAGTCGCGACGGGCGGCTCGGCCGCGATCCGCAGACCAGCCGGCCTGGCTCGGACCAGGAAGGGAACGCGGTGGCGAGGCCCGCTGCGTTCAAGACGCGACCTGGCGGCCGACCGCGACCCTCTTGTTATCGCGGCGTATCGCGCCGCCGCGATATCAGGGACGGTCCAGGTTTTTCCCCGTTTTTTTAGGGTTGATACTGGATGACACAGGGCTCTTCTAAATTCAATATAAAATCGTATAATGACCCAAAAATCACAAATCTAGTTTCAAATGAAAGTAGACACATATATCTATCAGCATGTATGATTAATTTGAAATTAGACAAGATTTAACAATGCTTTATATACGTTACATTCTGACGACCTAAACAGGCACAGTCAGGGTTCAATGAATTAATTAGAGATGAATACATAATGAAAAATCACGAAACTAGAGGCGTTCGAAATCTAACACAAAGTAGTATTTTAGAGAATTTTCTCATGGTATGGAATCAAGTATGCACGGAGTTTATAGGTAAACTTGAAGAGTCAGGTACAAGCAACAGACAGGGATTCAAAGATTTAATTCTCCCTCATGGGGATCGAAATTGAGCAAGACTAGGGGCGTTTGAAAGATAATAAGATGTAGTATATACAAGAATTTTATCATTGCATGAGAGCAAGTACATGTTGGGAATTAGAGAAAACATAAGATTTTGGTTCATGGTAACAGCAGAGTTTCACGAATTAAATTCGCCCAAATGGATGAGCAAAATACAACCAGACCAGAGAGCTTTTGAAGAGGTACATGAAGGCTACCTAGGATAATTTTACACGATTTTTGCTTGAGATATTGCCTACCTTTTTCGTGGAGTAAGAAAGCCTTAATTTGATGACGAAAATATGAAGAAGTCCAAATTCCAGCCATTCTCCTCCAAGCTCCTCGTCCAAAAATCGCCTCCTCTTCATCTCCCAATGCTCAGCCACGTTCTATGGGTTGCTAGGGTCGAATGGGGGGTGTTTTGATGGCTTGTAGAGTTCTAAATCACCTAAAACTCTTTCCTCCTCATTTAATTACGAATTTCCATAATTATCACTTATTTTTCTTGCTACATCTATCTAATTGGGTAAGGGAGAGGCCTAATTTCGTGGCCAATGGGGTTAGGATGGGTTAGGGACTCTTATTTGAGATAAACATGACTTATTTAGTGTTTATCTTAGCCTTTTACTATTTACTAATTAATTAGATACGAATTTCACTTAATTACATCTCCTCCCAAGATGGGCTTCATCCTATTGGGCCCAATTTATTTGGTTTGGACCATTTATTTAACCCACTACTAATTTAGCTTAATGGGTTATTCATTAAATTTCTTTTATTTCATTCAATTTCTATTTATTCTCCCTTTATTCTAATTAAGTCTATTTATCACACTTATTCAAGTAATTTCAAATTCTTAATTCAATTCAATATTATTTATGTCAGTATTTCTAATCTTCTTCATTTGGGCTCTTACTCTTGGCCGAATAACTCGTGTGAACTAAATTGTACATCCCACGTTCTTACTTTACTTATTAGATTTTTAATTATCCTTTTATTAGAGAATTTATTCATGGGCCAAGATTGTCCATTGGTCTAAATATCATAATGGGCTATCATCCATATTATTTAAAGTCTATCCACATGTTTATTTTAATTTATAATCCACTTTGGCTCATAAAATAATGGGTTCTCCGACTTATTCCTTAATTATGCTAATAAGTCGCATAAATTCTTAAACTAAGTCCAAACCATTTTTTCTATGCCCAAATTTCATGATAGGTCATTAGAGAACATTATTTAAAGTATAACTACTATTTTTACGAAATTTTTATAGGGTTTATACACATGTAATAATGATGCGTACCTTTTTAACTAATTGAATTTATTAATTGATAAAATTTCAATTTATCTATAATTTTTAATTAATGGATTTTCGGGGTACTACAATACGTGTTCGAGCTATCCCTTGCGAGGCTTCGGTCCAATCGCAAGAGGCGGACTTGGATATGGAGCCTTAATGGGCATAGATATCCAGAGCCGTTACATTAACACTACTCCTAATGCTACATACATCTACCATTTGATCGTACGAAATGTTTCAAATTACTTTTCGTTTCCGATCCGTTTTCGATTTTCTTATAAGAAATAGATGCAGAAAGTGAAATTTTCTATTTCGACTCCCACCCATTGGCAACCCTACCTCTGACGATCTGTGAAAACACTGGCATGACCAAAATCCCTTGCTAATGCCATTTTGTTATCCTCAAGTTGAACAATCGGCATAGATAAGTGGAATGAGGAAAGTCATATACGGCCCATGTTTGAAACAATATCTCTTTCTTTTACTGGATTATTGGTGCACCACAAGTGTTTGATCATTTGTCCATGTGAAACATAGTCATCAAATGACAGTGGAGTGTAGCTTTCTCATAGAGGTGCCTTCTTATCTCGACTTTGTCACCGATGGAATACAAATGTCGAAGAGGCAACTATCGGATTTATGTTTTAGATCGTGAGTGGTCAAAAGGGAAGTACTTCTATTATTTATGTATGCGAATACTGATAGAGATTGCGGATTTTTTGGGTGGGTGGACGTCGCCACCTATAATGTTGTGGATGTCAAATATCAATTGATGACTATGGAAGAATGTATCGAAAAGAAGTTAGAAAGCATGGGGAACCAATTGAAGAACCTAAAATTACTCATATATTCTGTCATGTTTGTGCTCTTCTTGATTTGCTTGTTCAAGTGAAATATTGCATTAAGAGAGTTGCAATACAAGTCCTATATAATACAAACATGGTATGTTATGACAAATGAATTTCATCTATTTGCTATATCTGACATGTTATTCTAGTGGGATGTAATTGACAACTAAATTCATCCTTACGGCTGCAAACTTTAAAGTGACAGATGTTAGACTCACTTAGGCAACCTATACAAGACGAACTTCCATATTCAAATCTCTTTTTAATTATAACCATTGAAATAAGAAGAGCTATCCACCAAAATAAAAAGAGCTAACTTGTAGAAGATGTTAGACTCACTTAGCATGGATGATAAAAATATCATTCATCCATTACCAAAAAAATCCTTGAAGACTCACATCCACATACAAACTATTCTGCCAAAAATCAGCACATAAAATATAGATAGAAAGATCAATGCCATAGTTGTCGAGCACATCAACGCCATAGCTCTCCATAAAGGCTACATCAAGGCCATAAAACATGGATACAAAAAGATGGCTACATCAAGACCATAGTTGTCCAACACATCAAGGCCATAAAATATAGATATAAAAAGATGGCTACATCAAGACCATAGTTGTCTGGCACAAACATCATCCTTAGATATAAAAAGATAGCTACATCAAGGCTATAGTTGTCCAGCACAAACATTATCCTTCCTAACAACACATCATTGTTGATGACTAGAGTCCTGCACATGTTGTTGAGAGGGTTTTTAGATATATATATATATATGGGCAAATTAATTAGGAGTCCTTATCAGATTTTTGACTTATTTGTTAGTTCCTAACAGAGTTGTAACTCATTACAGTAAGTGTTATCACCTATTACAGTATACGTTAAGCCCTGTTACAGTAAGGACCTCTCTATTACAGTCAGAGACTTCTAATTAATTTATGTATATATATATATATATATATATATATATACATAAAGAGTGTTTTTTTAGCAGATCTAAAATATTGAATTACAAACTCACAATTAGGAGTATTTTGTTGGAGGTTGAATAGGAAAGATTGCGTATCAAAGTTGATAGAATCTTGACTGTCCATGTTAATCATTACATTCACACTGATGTCTCCAACCCTAGTGCTTATGAAGCCGCTAGCCTCGATGAAACTATGCAATCAATGGTTTATAAATATATTAAATTAGTCAAGTTCATGAAACTAAATGATTATAGTTTCTATCATACGTCTCCATTGAGTGCTTGCTTCACTGCTATTGGCCATGTTGGTTGATTGATTAGTAGCTCTCATACCCCTCCCTTGGGTGTGAGGTGGTCTTACATCCTAACTCTTCACCGCCTCTAGTGCTACTATGGCTAGCCCTACCACTTACATTTACAAAACTTGGTGGTCTTCATGGGCCTAGCTTGTGTAACAATTATGAACATTAAATATAGAAAAGGAAGGGAAAAGACACTTAATTTGAATCCAAACTTACTTCTGGGTGACACTGATCGAACCAACATCCTCATTTATAACTCTAGATTGGGGACATGAAAAGGGCTCATTATAAGTATTTTTGTGGAGACCCCACTGATGACATCTACTGCATTTTTGAAGTCTTCTTGTAGCCTTATCCTTTTCATCTACAACTCAAATCCTCTTTTTTTCTTGGTCGGCCTCTGGGTCTTTGATAGTGAGGAGGAAGCACTTCAACACAATAGGCTCCCACATGTTCTTGTCTGGCAAGGATTATATGCATTTGACATATGCTATTCTATATGAGTCAATAGAATAACATCTATCAATAAATTGAGTGATTTAGAAGCCCCTACGGGCATCCATATCAACAACAACTACATGTTGGCAAGGCGGTCCACTAACTTGCCATTTCTGGAAAGGGCAATTCTTCTCATCCAATTTAACAACACACCTTTTTATTAGACTCACCACCTCTGCCATGAAATCAATGGAATATCTCACTATATTTTTTCCCAACTTCCTCACAATTGTATTCAAGTAGCCAACTATCTGTGACACAAAGTTCTCTTTTAACCTCCTAGCATGTCTCTACCTAGCATCCATCTTCACCATTATCTTCTGCCTAATGCAATCCAACATTTCTACAAGGGGCAGGCCTTTTGTATCACCAACAAGTGAATTAAATGACTCTGATAGGTTGTTGGTTATATTGTTTAGCATACCCTTGTTACTAAATTGGCACATCTACCCATGGACACCATAGACTTGCTAAATGTGCAGCAACCTATGCGTCAATTTTCTCCATGTCAAAATAGCTTTTTGGTAACCTTGAATTGTGTAAGATTTTGTTACAGTCCATACATGCTTGTGGAATGTAAGTCCTAGCGATCTCTTCTTGAAATTCTTGTAAAAGTGTCGCTTACAAAACCTGTATATGTTAAGTAGAAAGAGTAAGCATAAATAGTAGACAAGCAAAAAGAGTAAGCCTAGTCATTGTAATTGCCTATGCTTTGCACCTGCAAAAATATCAGCCACCTAAATTCTCTTCTCCATGTCAAATATGAAAGTCATGCCTTCTGGATATCCAATGGCCTTCTTCAGTATATCCAAAAACCATGTCCTTGAGTCTATACCCTCTCCCTTTACAACACCATATGCAACGGGGAACAAACAATTATTTTCTATCCAGAGTAACTGTAGCCACAAGAATCCCAATCTAATGCCTTTTAAAATAACAACCATATAAATGCCCAATACTAGACGAGATAAATGCATATCCCTAAGGCAATGAACACCCTCTAAAAACAATCATTCAGTCCTATCTTGCACTCTAGAATTAAAGTTGGGTGATTGTGCTTTAACTCATTCAATAGCTGAGCAAACATTTATAAGTTTCTTCAACTCTTTCAAAAATCATCTCCCTTACTAAAGATCGTGCCAGCCATATGCGGTGATAAGGTATAAAGATATTGTACTTCTTCAACAAATCAGCTTACGATTTTTTAGGAGATTTGTTAGGAGATTAATTTGTTAGGATTCTCCTTGACTAGATCTTTTACCCTATCTAAGATCCATGTATTAGATGCCATCCTACTATGAACCTTGAGGTGGCCAAACATGTGTGCTCCTCTTACATTGTCTTCACTGTAAAGATAACACCATCCTGCAGTCTGGAGGCATGCACTCTCTAATGGCAACTAACATTTGCACAAATAACATTAATCCTTTGGTTATCATTCTTCACCTGCTTAAACTCAAATGTTTTATGGCATGTTGTTGTAAAACAACCCTATATTCAATACTATTTGCAAAGACATCACCAACTGATGTATTTGGGCTCTTCTCATCGACCTCTAGCAATTCGATCCCCATCATCATCAAACACGGGTCCGTCACCCGGGGAATCGTAATCTGAGGTTGATGGCCTTGAATGGTAACTATCCTCGGTATATATCTCATCATAATTAGTAAAATCCTCCTCTAAATTATGCACTTCCTCATCATTGTTATTGTACTCATCTTGAAATTTAATATAATTTAAGTCACTTTCATCTGAGTCATATTGCATCATGTTTCTGCAAATATCATAATTAATTGTAACGACCCTCCTTATATTGGTACCGCTATACCAACCCATATCGATATAATGAGTGCCGCTACAGCGGGACATTTACCCAACACATATACAATAGACTGAAATGTACACAAATATAACACATAATAGCGGAATAGAAAGAACTGGAGATAAATCTCGTATTCCATCATCATCACTTATACACAGTCTATATAGAACAAGGAAATCAAATACTTCATAACTGAGAAATTAAACTATTACATTATCCACATCTTGCATCTAAATAAATTACATGATCTCCACATAATACAAGTCCTCTCTTATTACATACTATGTAAGTGAAGTACAAAAGTAAATCTCCACGGAAGATGCTACTCCTCACGCTCGGAGTCACTCCTAACTGTCTCCTCCAAGGAAGTGGAGATATCTGCACCTGTACGCCGAAGCAAGAGTGAGTCTACGAGACTCAGCAAGTAACTTCCCACACATTAAGCATACATACATCATATGACATTATACTCATTTAACAACTTCACTAGTACACGTAACATGGATTAAACAAATCTGAAAAGAAAGCCTACATGATACTTCTATCAATCTCATGACACATGGTACATAGTTTATGTTCATACAATAATAAACCTATCACAAGCTTTCTACCCATTCTTTCACATATAACCTTAGTTCACATTTCATGTCACATACGTTGCAACATAATAGTAATTTAAGCATGGAGTTTATGCATAAGTGATGAAATGTTACTATCATGGATTCTAAGTATATTCCACATGAATGACACATTTATAAACATAATATGCTTGCTGTTTTGACAAAATTATAACACATTTATAAACACAATTACCATTTCACATATCCTCATACTAATTCACATATCCACATGTTCATTTATTCATTACGCGACTTACACATTTACTTTTCACATACACAAGTTCACATTATTATCATTATATTCCGTGACACATAGTCCAAACCACCTCTAGAAGGACACACACTTGTCACATCACACACATATCTATCACCTAGGCATTACAGTGATAAATCTTAGTTACTGCGCAGAACCGGGAGAAGCACTCTCCACCCTAACCAGCGGTACTTGTCCACCTCCAGGATTTTATCCCAATGCCCATGGGATTTCACACACATATGAACCTTCCCGTAGGGACTTTACTACGGTACAGTTCCACAGCCCTCTAAGGTAGCAGTGTCACCCATTGGCACATTTACACATTTTCCACTTTTAAACTCACACTTAGTACACAATTTATCACATCTATTTCATGCTTACACAATAACATATGGTTCAGATTTACCTAATCATGGTACTACTGTTTACAGAATTTAACTAACCATAACAAAATCTTAATCATGCTGAAATTGTCTAATTTATCACAATTTACATTAAGTATGTTTAAATTGGCCATTTTCTCATGAATTAGTGAAATCAGTACCTACTGTTGTTAGATTTATGTGAAAAATTAACCACTCACCATTTACAGATTAAGCATCATGCATACCAAATTTCACATTTTTCAAAATTATACACAATTTATGATAATTAAAACATGCATTCTGCCTATTTTAGCAAGTACTCCGTTAAGCATGGTACATAGGGACACATACATATTTCTCTGTTCAAACTTTTGTTTCCAACCGTCATGATACTGTATAAAATTTTGAGAATTTATCTGGCATCGTACAATTTATTGGAGCTTCAAAACTAATTATGCATACTTGCTGTTTTATAGTTTAAGAATTTTAACTATTTACACAGATAGTAGAAAATCCCCAAATTTTTTTGGTATGATCTGACATCTATTAGCATTGTGCAGAAATTCTATGACATTCAAACTCCACGTGAATCACATAAACAGAAATTTACAAGATTAAAAACCTGTTTAATATACATTTCAAATTTTTTCAGATAAATAGAGTATTCCACAGAAATTCATAAAATTTGCACATCATGATCCAATAATGGTGTTATATAGCATATCACTTTTACATTATATCCTCATGCGCAGAAATCCGAAAAAAATATATCATTTATAGATAAACAGGCATTCTGTCACTGTCTGAAGAACTTGGAGGCAATGGGGTAGTCGTTTACCCATGTTAACGGCAATATAGGGCACCGCCAACTTAGGATCTTAACAGCAAGAGATCCTGCCGTTAAGTTCCTGTCTGTGCAAAACACAGACTGAACGTAGATAAAATCGATTGAAGGGGGGTTCCAGGACTCGAATAAAATTCGTAAAATATCCTAGGACCTACTAAAAATATGAATGGATGATGTGAAGGGTTTACTTGCCTTTGAGAAAATCTACAAAAGGAGATTTGGGTCGAAGAAGCTCTACTCGGCCAGTGCCAAAGAGTCTCCAAACTCCTCCAAATCTGGGTTCTGTGTTGATCTCCGCTGCACGCCAAAGTTGGGAAGATAATCTTGGATGTTCAGACTCCCTTCCAATCGTTGTAGAATGCCGGATGAAGTCTCCAATCGCCGGATCAAAGAGTTCAAAGATCGGGTTTCGCTCAGAGAGAACTGGGGGTTTTGACAAATGCCAAAAGGACCCAACTGCGCCCCAAACTGAGTCTTTTATAGGGTAAAGGGTTGAGATGCGTTTGGGTAGGCTAGGTTACCGTTGGGGGACGGTTTCCTAAACCAAGGGTGACATTTCCAGAGGCATTTTCGGATCTGAAATCGCAACAGATCTGGGACGTTAATATCAACATCACTGGCCGCCAATATGTAGTTGGCGTCCATCGATGTGGCCGCTGACTCACCATGAACGTCAACTCATGTTGACGCCAACAGGTCGTCTGCACAGAACTTAAAACAGTAGGAAAAACATACTTACACCATACCAATACATAAAATATACAATGTACACTTCAAAATAATACTATATATGCAATGTATAATATACACAATTAATATATGCATATATATATATATATATAACAATACTTTAATAGTTTATATACATATTGTGGTGGCCGTTTCTGCCACCTAAGCCCAAAAACGTCAAAGCCCATCAAGCGCTTTCTCCACGACGTGACCTTCCCGCAAGGTCTCACGCTTTCCAAGAGGAACGGAAGGAGAAGGGCCCCACTCGCCTGCTGCTCCTAGCGAAGCGCTGCCGAGCTCGTCAGCAGACGCCTTCCGAACAGCTGCAGAGGGCCTCTGACCAGAACAAGTAGCTCCGCTGCGCGGAACATCCCTGGACGACACCGAACAGCATGTTCGACCCCCGTGCGGGTCACCTGCCCGGAAGATCCGTCCAAAGGGGCACCGAGCAGACTCTCTGGCTTACAGAACGGTTGTAACCGTCTCAAGCCACGTTCTTCATCATCAATGGACGTGAGCTGTCTGGCAGCCCAACGGGCACCGGAGTCATAACTCCTCCCGTTACGCGCGCACGACAAGGCGCCTCCTCAGGCACGATCTGCCGAACGTTACGCACGTTGGCTTCGACGCCGACGCCTATAAAAACACGGGTACAGTACCATGCAACGGTACGTTCTCTCCCGCAGGCGAACACACTATTGCTTTTCCGAAACCCCCTGCCTTTCGAGCTCTTCACTGACTTAGGCATCGGAGGGTTTCCCCGGTCTTCACCGGGCCTCCTGATCCTCTTCTGGTTTTGCAGGTCTTCGCCCTCACCAGCAATCGTTTCCTCTCTCTCTTTCCAGTGGAGGCCCGTTTGGTTCAGGCCCAAACAGGATCATACCACCACATTTTGGCGCCGTCTGTGGGAACGACACTGCCATGGCTCGAGGGCGATCCTCATACCAGAATGTAGGAAGCAGGGCGACGAGGTCTCGCCAGTCACGAGGGGCCTCTCGTCGCCAATCTCCTCCTAATGACGTCGCCGGCACTGCTACCGGCGCAAATCACGACGTCCCAGTACCAACGGCTGCTGCACCGGCAACGGCCCTAGAAGTGGCAGAGCTTCGGGGGCAAATGCATCAGCTGACGGGCGTCTGCCTCGCCCTACAGGCCCAGTTGGCGGGGGTTGCGGCCTCGGCGGTCTCCCTGCCACGCGAGCGGCAGGCGGAATCGTCGCATCGACGCTCCCACGTCCCCCCAGCGCCGCAGGAGCAGAAGGCGTCACCACGCCGGTCCCTCCGGGCCCCATCGGAGGAGCGGGCACCAGAGCGCCGCGGGCGTTCGCCTCGCCGCTCTATTATCTCCCCCCGTCCGCCTCGATCAGTAGTGGGAGGCAACTCCCACACGTCGGGACGAGGGGGCCCCGCCAACTCCGAGCAGGAGCTCGCCAGGCGCCTCCAACGTATGGTCGATCTCGAACGCCGCATGGACGCGATGGTTCAGCGTGCGGAGGGCAAGGCTCCAGCGGAGGACGACTTGGACTTCCGCTCTCCTTTCTGTAGGGAGATTTTGGAGGCCCTGGTCTCCTCCAAGCTCCCTCTTCCCACCATCGCGCCCTACGACGGCACAACCGACCCGGCCGACCACATCCACGGCTTCGAATCGCATATGGTGTTCCACGGAGCATCAGATGCGGCCAAGTGCAGGGCTTTCCCTGCAACCCTCAAGGAGACCGCCAGGGCTTGGTTTGAAACCCTCCCTGCGGGCTCTATCACCTCCTTCCGCCAATTGAAGAAGTCCTTTCGGGACAACTTCCTTGGTGGAAGGTCTCAGCCGCGGACGGCGGCTTCTCTCCTGACCGTGCGCCAGAAGAAAGGCGAGGCACTCTGGGACTTCGTCAAGAGGTTCCGAACAGAGGCGCTTCGCATCTCGCGCCTGGACGTCCCTCTAGCCACCAGTGCCCTCATCCAGGGCACTCGCGACGGTTTTCTGCAGAGGACCCTCGGCGTCCAGCAGCCTGCCACCCTCGCCGAACTACTCTCCATCGCACAGCGCCATGCAGCTTGTGAGGAGAGCCTGGCGGCGAGCAGGGTCGAACAGGGGGAGCAGTCGGATAAGAAGCGGCCTTCCGACAATGGTTCCGACCGAGATCGGAAGAAGGGACGGCGTAATGGCGATTCTCCACGCCGTCCGCGCCCCTTCACCAACTACACCCCCCTCACCGTGGCTCCCGAACAAATCCTGGCAGAGATCAGGGATGAAGCTTTTGTTCGGTGGCCCCAGAGAATGCGCTCCGACCCCCGGAAGCGCGATCAAAATAAGTACTGTCGCTTTCATCGCGACCACGGCCACGACACATCCGAGTGCCGCCAGCTTAAGGACGAAATCGAAGACCTTATCAAGCGCGGCTACCTTGGACGGTTCGTGCGCCGGAACGAAGGGCGCCGGAACGAAGAGCGCCCCCGACGTCGAGACCGCACTCCCGAGCAGCCGATCAACAACGAGCCCAATGGGCAGGAGATCAACGTGATCGCGGGAGGTTTCGGCGCGGGCGGTGAAAGCACTCGAAGCCGACGCGATTACGCAAGGCGAGTGCATGTCGTAGACAGGCCCCCGACTGTTCGGCCGGCCCCATATCCTACCAGTCCCGCACGCGCACAATCCGAAGATGTTATAACCTTCTCGGATGAAGATCTTGTAGGGGTTACGACCCCGCACACTGATGCTCTGGTCGTTTCGGCCACCATCAACCATTGTAATGTGCGCCGGATTCTGGTAGATAATGGAAGTGCCCCTGACGTCTTGGCTTACGACTGTTTCGTTCTCATGGGCCTGCTCGCCAATCAACTCACTCCTGTAAATTCGCCGTTGTTCGGCTTTTCGGGAGTTTCGGTCCAGCCCATGGGAAGGATTCGCCTTCCGATCACCTTGGGAACAGCTCCAAAGGCTGTGACCAAAATTGTTGACTTTCTGGTCGTCAACAATATGCCTAGATACAACGCTATCCTAGGCAGAGGTCTGATCGGTCGCATTAAAGCAGTACCTTGTCGCTCCATCAAAAGATGAAGTTTCCTACTCCGAGCGGTGTGGGCGAAGTGCTCGGATGTCAGCGCGAGTCCCGCCGTTGCTACGTCCTCTCCCTAAGAGACAAGCAACCCCTCGCTGTTCCGGCTCCCCCGACTTCCGATCAGCCTTCAACTAGCCGAGGAGCGCCTGCTGAAGATCTAATCCCTATTCAGGTGGGTGACGACCCCGAACACGTCCTGTACGTTGGTGCCCTGTTGACAGAGGCCGAACAGCAACGCTACACAGCCTTCCTGCTGGCCAATTTGGACGTGTTCGCTTGGTCCGATGACGACCTTCCAGGCATTCCTCCGGAAGTCATGGTGCACCGCCTTCGGCTGGATCCACGGATCCCACCAGTACAGCAAAGGAGGCGACCAGTGAACCGAGAACGGCAGATCGTGATTCAGGATCACGTGACTAAAGGCCGAACTGTTGGGCTCCTCCGAGAAGCCCAATATCCAAGATGGATCTCCAATGTGGTCCTCGTACGCAAGGCCAATGGCAAATGGCGTGTGTGCGTAGATTACAAAGATCTTAATAAGGCGACGCCCAAGGATAACTTCCCTCTGCCGCGCATTGACCAGTTGGTGGACGCTACTTCCGGGCACGAGCTTCTCAGCTTTTTGGATGCCTACTCTGGCTACCAACAGATTAGCATGCACCCTCCGGATCAAGACGCCACGACGTTCGTTACAGACCTAGGCTTATACTGCTTCACCAGGATGCCCTTTGGTCTGAAGAATGCAGGCGCAACTTACCAGCGGCTGGTCAACAAAATGTTCGAGCAGCAGATCGGGCGCAACATGGAGGTTTACGTAGACGACATGTTGGTCAAGACTCTTCCGAGTACTGATCACATTTCCGACCTCCAAGAAACTTTCGCAGTCCTGCGAAAGTACAACATGAAGCTTAATCCCGCCAAGTGCGCGTTTGGTGTTCGGTCGGGTAAGTTCCTCGGGTTCCTCGTATCAAACAGAGGAATAGAGGCGAACCCGGAAAAAATCCAAGCAGTGCTTGAGATGACCAGTCCGAAGACAGTGCGCGACGTCCAACGTTTGACAGGACGTCTTGCTGCACTGAACAGGTTCATGTCCCGAGCAGCAGAGAGAAGTTTTAACTTCTTCAAGTTGCTCCGAGGCCCTAAAAGCTCCTCGAAGCAAGGGGGGCAAGTACTGTGGACTGACGAGTGCGAGTCCGCCTTCACCGAGCTGAAGGCATATTTGGCGACCCCTCCGATTCTCTCAAAGCCTGTGCACGGAGAACCTCTGTTCATGTACCTTTCGGTCACTGAACACTCCATTAGCGCGGTTTTGATCAGAGAAGTAGGAGCGGCACAGCATCCTGTTTACTACATCAGCAGGGTCCTACAAGAAGCTGAAAGGAGGTACCCCAGGGCAGAAAAACTCGCCCTTGCTCTCGTTACAGCTGCTCGGAAGCTTAGGCCCTATTTCCAGGCCCATTCCGTTGCAATCCTGACCGATCAACCGTTGAAATCCATCCTTCAGCGACCGGAGGCTTCCGGCAGGTTGGTCAAGTGGGCGATAGAGCTTGGTGAGTTTGACATCAGCTTCCGACCAAGGACGGCGATCAAAGCGCAGGCGTTAGCGGACTTCGTGGCGGAATGTACCCTTCCAGCCGAGCAGGATCCGCCGTTGGCAGACGAACCCCCATGGGAGCTCTATGTTGACGGATCCTCTTGTGTCACCGGAAGCGGGGCAGGTTTGGTCCTCACCTCCCCGGAGGGGTTAGAGTTCCAATACGCCCTTCGTTTCCGCTTTCCAGCCTCCAACAACGTCGCCGAATACGAAGCTTTACTGTCCGGTATTCGCATGGCTAGGCACCTTGGGGCCGTTCGGCTTAGAGTCTTTAGTGACTCCCAGCTGGTCGCCAGCCAGGTGAGCGGACAGTTCGGAGCAAGGGAACCTCGCATGGCTCAATACCTCCAACAGGTCAAGAGCCAGACAGAGGACCTCGTATACTTCGAGGTTATACATGTTCCACGGGAGCAGAACGCGCGAGCTGATGCACTGGCTAAATTGGCATCTTCAGGTGACATCACCCCTTCTCGCTCTGTGTTCATCGAAGAGCTCGCCTCGCCGAGCACGGAGACTAATGTAGCCGCCATAGAAACAGGCCCACCAACTCCAAGTTGGGTGGACCCTCTCGTGGCGTACCTCCTCCGAGGTGAGCTTCCGGCCGAACAGGATGAAGCTCGGAAAGTCAGGACGCGCTCGCAGCATTTCACCCTCGTAGAAGGCAAGCTGTACCGGCGGTCCCTCGCGAGACCTCTTCTGCGTTGCCTCAACCCTGAGGAGGCCCTTGCGGCCACAGAGGAAGTTCACGAGGGGCTGTGCGGAAGCCACCTGGGGGGCAGAACACTAGCGCGCAGCCTCATCCGGGCAGGGTTCTGGTGGCCTTCTCTTCAGAAGGATTGCATGTCCTTCGTCAGGAAGTGTCCAGAATGCCAAAAGTTCGGAGTACTCATCAAGCAACCAGCCGAACAGCTTCACAGTCTGTTCGAGCCGCGCCCTTTTGCCAGATGGGGCATTGACATCTTGGGCCCCTTTCCAGAGGCCCAAGGGCGGAAAAAGTTCCTGTTCGTGGCCATCGACTACTTCACCAAGTGGATCGAGGCCGAACCCGTTGCCACAATCACCGAACAAGCCGCGTGGAAGTTCGTATGGAAGAACCTTCTCTGCAGGTTTGGCATCCCAAGGGTGATTACATCTGACAACGGGAGACAGTTCGACAGCACCTTCTTCAAGCAAAAGTGCGCCGAGCTCGGGATCTACAACCACTTCACCTCCGTGGCTCATCCCCAGGCTAACGGTTTGGTCGAGAATGCCAACCGAACATTGCTGCACGGGATCCGAACCAGAGTGGAGGCTGCAGGTGGATCATGGATCGATGAGCTCCCAAATGTCCTTTGGTGTCACCGAACAACTGCTCGGGTAGCTACAGGGGAAACACCTTTCCACCTAGCCTACGGCTCAGAAGCAGTTGTACCTTTGGAAGTAGCCCTTCCAACCATCCGAACAACCCACTTCGACGAAGCCGCCAATAACCGTGCTCTCCGAGAGAACTTGGACATGCTGGGCGAACGACAAAGCGACGCCAGCATTCGCCTCGTTTCTTATCAACAACGGCTTGCGCAATACTATAATGCGCGAGTCAAGGAGAGGCGGTTCAATGTGGGAGATTTGGTCTTGCGCCGCTGTTCGGCTTCGGACCCCCGAAGAGCAGTCGGTAAACTTGCCATCAAATGGGAAGGACCTTATCAGGTCACCCACGTCCTTGGGAAAGGCTCATATAAGCTAACTACTCCTAGTGGCGAGGCCATTCCCAGGACTTGGCATGTCTCTAATCTCAAGGCTTATCATCTATAAAAGCCTTCTTTCAGCATCCAACCTCTCTTCTCCTTACTCCTGTTGCTTCACGAGCATTTGGCATATATACCTGATCGGAACCTCCTTTACGGTACCCAACGGTCTGTGTCTTACATGCAATACTCACGAAGCTAACGGATTCCGATCCGAGCAGGAACAACCATAACAGGGAGAAGATAGAGAAAGAGACGCTATAGAAAAATCCATAAAGCAGAGAATTTCATTCATAAAGGTTCTTGTGCTTACAAGCCTTTCTTGGCCGAAGATTACAAAAAGAGAAGGACGAGAAGACATGAGGCAGGGGAATTAAGGAGCTCGTTCGGAAGGACCAGCACCCTCACCCGAACAGGACATCCGCCCAGACTGGAATTGTGCGAACCGCACACCATCTAAACGGACATCTTGAGTGCGGCGTTGGCATTCCCGAACAGCAGCCTCGAAGGCTTCTTGGGCGCGTTCGACCCAAGAAAGCCTCTCCCCCGCCTCCTTCCCGGCATTGAGGCCCACTTTGTAGCAGCGAGCCCCATATTGCTCCAAGTCTTCCTTGTAATCTGGCCCGGCCTTGTAACTAGCAACGGCACGGGCCTCCGCATCTACTACTACCTTGGCTAGGGCGTCCTTTTCGGCCCGCGCCAAGGTAGCATCTAGCTTCGCGGCATGGAGAGCAGTTTTGAGGTTCTTCACCTCCTCCTCCAGCGCCGCCTCGCGAGCTCTATGCCTCGCCGAAAGTTCATCACAGAAGGCTATCTGCGCCTCGTGGAGATACTTCTGTCTCTGGCCCCGAACAGCTAAAGCCTTCAGAGTGCCCAGTGACTTGGACATTTCGTCCGCAAGCACCTCTACGTCGACGTCGCTCAGACCGTCTTCCATCTGCCCCTCCGGCTGGTAACCTTCCACTGACTTCTCCGGAGTCTGTTCGGAAGGAAGATCTAGGCATCTTGCCAACCGTTCAAGACGAGAAGCAGTGGGGCTCGCAGGCAGCTCTCTTGGCGTATCCTCCATCCGACGAAGGGTCGCCTCCAACGCTGCCACCGAAGG
The DNA here is from genome assembly GCA_014218235.1 of Colocasia esculenta. Taxonomy (NCBI): domain Eukaryota; kingdom Viridiplantae; phylum Streptophyta; class Magnoliopsida; order Alismatales; family Araceae; genus Colocasia; species Colocasia esculenta. The sequence continues at coordinate 93,826,395 of CM024764.1, read as the reverse complement.
AGCTCCGGGAGGTCTCTTCAGAAGCGCCTCGCTAAGAGGTCTTTGGTCGTCCTCGGACTCTTCAGTCCGAGCAGTACCCGCACCCTCCCCCCATTGCCTTTGACTACCTTGGAGGTTGCTTCTTCGTTAGCAACCACCTCGGAGGGGGGCATGGGGGGCAGGATTCCCCGAGCGGAAGTGGCAACCTCTTCGGACGCCCTCGACGTCGCGGCCGCCTTTTCAGTGGCCCTCGCTGCAGGAACAACTTCTTGTTCTAAAGCAAGAATAGTGGTTGACGCTGCCGCCACCACGCCACTCAAAACCACCCCAACAGGGGCGGGAACTTCCACAGCATTGGCGACCTCCTCCTGCCGAACAGGAGACGCCGCAATTCCTCCGCTCCTTACGGAAGGAGCCCCCGCGGTGTTGCTAGTGACACCGTGCTCCGCTCCACCAACGTGGGAGGCGCCAGAAGGCTCCTCATCCTTCGAACAGGTAGAGCCCCTGGCCTCTTCCAGAGCAGGGCTTCTGGATTCGTCGCTCACGACGACAAGCCCCAGCTCGGTCGCCATCTCCTGCGCGACCTCTGGGCGCTCCGGGGAAGCCACCCACGGCACTCCCTGATCGGCCGATAGTACGGCCTTGTCTCTTCGGTGCAGTAGCAACTGCACTCCCTCCTCTTCTTCAACCCCCTCCTCGTCGCGTGGAGGGGTAGCTCGGACTGTCTTCCTCTTCTTCCTAACACGGAGCTGTTCCTCTTCCTCCGCGCTCTCTTCAAGTAGAACCGGCCTCTTCTTAGCGAAAGCAGAAGGCCGGCTCGCCCCGGCACCCTCCGCCAAAGAAGCCCGAGCTCCAGCAGGAACCACCTCCTTGGCAGCCTTCTTCTTCAGCCGGATCCTTTCAGGCCCCTTTTCAGAGGCCCGTGCTTCGGCAGGACGCTTCGTGGCAGGCGAAGGAGCGGTGAGCGCCGTTGTTACAGCGGTACTAACCCTCACGGCAGAGGGAACCCGAACAACAGCCGCGACATCATCGCCCTCGAACACCTTATGCGCCGTGATAGGGATCTGCTCGGCGAAGTCTTCGTTCACCTCCTGATCCCGTCCAGCCTCCAACTCCGCGGCAGCTGCGCATGGAAGAAGAAGAAGGGTTAGAGCAAAATCATTAAAACCGACAAGTAAACGATCGACAGGTCGTGTACTTACTCCATGGTTTGCTCAACCCGTACTTTACGAGCAGGTACTCGGTCACGTATCCTTCTCCATTCCGAACACCTGCTCGGAGAAGTTTGTCCGACGCCTTCGCCTCGTCCTGGATCAGCTTGGGAAAGCTGTCCTTCTGCGCAGAGCGCATAACAGTGGGAAATCCCCACTCAGCACCACTCCGGTGGCGCACGAAGAACAGCCTGTCCATCCAACCCTTGTTGTTGGAGTACTTGTTGGACAGGCCGATGTGCATCCGGTCTGTGCGGTGCTTGGCGTAGTAGATGTCTGCTCCCGACGCCCGCGAAGCAGACAGCTTGAAGTGCGCTCGGAAGACGTCCGCCGAGCCCCGGATCCCTTTCAACTTGCAGACAACGCCGAAGATACATATGTACCTCCAAGAGTTGGGCGTCAGCTGTATCGGCGAAACACCCCAGGTATTCAGGAGCGCCTTCGCCACCTCCGGCAACGGCAGCCGGAAGCCTGCCTCTAGGTGGTCAACAGAGAGGATCAGGCAGCCCGGTTTGTTCACCAGGATGGAGTCGCTCTCCTTGGCGTCGATGATCTCGTACTCCTCCCCGATCCTGAAGCGCTCGCGGAGCCCGCTGTAGTGGCGGCATCGTACTCCACTAGCCGCCGCGACGGTCACCCCGCTCGCACCGGCGACGGCCTTCCCTTTGCTTGCCATGGCTGGAAGGATCGTAAGGGGCAACGACGGCAAGAAGGGACGAAGGAGAAGATGAAGACGGAGATCAGGCTGGAAGCAGTGCACTCCGGAAAACTTATCGAAGACGAAGACCCTGCTTTCGTCCCCTCCCCTTCCTTATAAGGAAGGTGAGGCGCGAAATTCGAAGCGGGACGGGAAACGGCGTTTTCCCTCCATTCTGAGCCTCCTCTCGAATGACCCTCAGATGACCATTCGGATCTGGCGTGGGACGCTCCGGGTATGACACGACCCACGTAGTCATCATGGAAACCCCGTCTTCGAGGCTAACCCCTCTGCGGGAGCGCCACTACAGACCTGTTCGGATCTCCGAGGGCGATACCGCATTTATGGCGGAGATGACACCCGAGCCGGGCGCCGCCCACAAGTGCCTTGGCTTCTGCGCCCCTTGAGGGCGTGGGGGGCAAGTGTGGTGGCCGTTTCTGCCACCTAAGCCCAAAAACGTCAAAGCCCATCAAGCGCTTTCTCCACGACGTGACCTTCCCGCAAGGTCTCACGCTTTCCAAGAGGAACGGAAGGAGAAGGGCCCCACTCGCCTGCTGCTCCTAGCGAAGCGCTGCCGAGCTCGTCAGCAGACGCCTTCCGAACAGCTGCAGAGGGCCTTCGACCAGAACAAGTAGCTCCGCTGCGCGGAACATCCCTGGACGACACCGAACAGCATGTTCGACCCCCGTGCGGGTCACCTGCCCGGAAGATCCGTCCAAAGGGGCACCGAGCAGACTCTCTGGCTTACAGAACGGTTGTAACCGTCTCAAGCCACGTTCTTCATCATCAATGGACGTGAGCTGTCTGGCAGCCCAACGGGCACCGGAGTCATAACTCCTCCCGTTATGCGCGCACGACAAGGCGCCTCCTCAGGCACGATCTGCCGAACGTTACGCACGTTGGCTTCGACGCCGACGCCTATAAAAACACGGGTACAGTACCATGCAACGGTACGTTCTCTCCCGCAGGCGAACACACTATTGCTTTTCCGAAACCCCCTGCCTTTCGAGCTCTTCACTGACTTAGGCATCGGAGGGTTTCCCCGGTCTTCACCGGGCCTCCTGATCCTCTTCTGGTTTTGCAGGTCTTCGCCCTCACCAGCAATCGTTTCCTCTCTCTCTTTCCAGTGGAGGCCCGTTTGGTTCAGGCCCAAACAGGATCATACCACCACACATATATACATTCGCACACACATAAGCAGAATTCAACATTTATATAGAGAGAAAAATCTAGGGCTTTACATTAATCCTCATCAACATCATCTTGAACATCCTCAACATTCTTATCATGAAGATATATAACTGTGTGGCCACGAGTTTGAGCACTAAAGTTAACCTCAGCAGACTATCTGAGCACCCCTACGTATGGATTAATCCTTGGCTAGGAATCTAATAGCAGGGAGTACACTATGCTAACATATATGGTCATCTTTAATTGTGGCAAATATGCTAGCATCACTTCATACGATTGAGAATCAGATACAAATTCCTCATAATGAACAGGACTGCTATTGGGCACATCATAAAAGAATTTCAAAGCATGAATACTTGCCCACTTAGATATATGTGAGAGATCCTCAACTAGTATGCATGTATCGTAGTAATCCAGAAATGCAACTGTCCTACTTTGACCCAAAGCGTATGCCCTCCTCCCAGACTTTAAGATTTTCCAGTATCCGCCATACTTATAGGTCAACTTTGAGGATGGCTCAGGCATTTTTCACGATCAAGGATTCTAAGAAGAGTAACATAATTTTTAGGGTAGCTAGTAATCCCAGCCTAAACCCCAAGCATACCTAGACCATGATTCCCACTTCAAATCTTCACTATGTGGCATTATCTCCACTCTCCTGATGTTCTCTCCCCCTACAAATATTCAATGTGTGACATCATATTCACTCTCCTTCGTGCTGGCCACCACCCCTCTTCTCGGTTGTAGACGTCGGATTCGCAATTAATCATCGGATTCGTAGTCGTCAATTCAACACTTCTCAGCTACGATCCAACACTCGTAACGCCTCCACTCTCTTTCTTGGTGCCTTTCAGTCCTCTTCCTAGTTGTGGTCTTCAGAATTGAAGTTGGACGCTAGCTCTTCTCTCCTCCCCCTAGGTTGACGGCTCCGTCACCTAGTTCCCCATGTTGCAGTCGTAGAGGGGACAGAGGAGCAGAGGTCACTCAAAGACAACTCAACCAAGACTATTTTGGTCATTTCCCAAACACTAGTTAAGTTAACCTAACTTAAGTTTAGGTTCGTCGACTTGAAGAGACGACATGGGCTAATTATATGTCTAACAATATTTCAAGAGAGATATATATGAAAATAGTTAAATTTGAGAAACTAAAATATAATTAGTTAAGTTTATAAGAACTAAAACTACATGATATATATAAGAACTGACTTATTTAGAATCAACCAATACAAAATTATATCCCTAACACCTTCCGTTAGGTACAAGCTCCAACAGCATTGCACCAACGCAACGTGGTGTTCCCCTAAGCCCATAGACGGATGTAGAACATATCCAGTGGGGTCACGTGACCCCACTGGATTTTTTTTTGTCTTAAATGACCATCTAAAATAGCCGATTTGGGTGATGTGTATATAGGGGTGACCCCACTCAATGACCAGGTGGTGACCCGACTGAGACCCCCAACTACTTTTCCCTGCTCCCTTATTTTTATAATAATTCTTTTTTACCCTAGCTAACTCACCTAGCGCCATAGCATGACTTTTGCCCCTCCCTACTGCTCCGCTCCTCTCACTGCAGAATATGAACAGTCGTCGAGTACAATTATAAGGAAAGAATTGATTGTAATGAATTGTCTCATTTTTATCTTAGTCTTTTAATTTGCATCTTGAATGGGGTAAGTTGTGGCGTTGTGCATCTTTGCTCATGTAAGGACTGTCTTGTGTTGTTTATTGAATTTTAGATTTTGTTCAAATTAATTTTTGGGCAAACTCAATTCACCTCCTCTTGGTTTCCCATACTATCGGATAGGGGTGGCAATGGGTCGGGCCTGGATCGGACCCTTGTTGGTCTGGGTCCAGCTCGGTCTCTAATCGTTTGGCCCAGATCCGTCCGGCTCGGGATGAGCCCCGATCTTTTGAAGTTCGGCCTAGGAAAATTAGGTAAGGCTTGACCCAACCCAATTTTATTTTTTTTAAGATATTTTATTATTATTTATTTATTTTACAATAAAATTAGTATTCATTGAATCAAAATAACATAAAATAAATATTAGACTAATCTAGATAAACTTATTTCTAGTTGTTTCAAATAAGAAATAAATGTTAAGTCATTAAATATAGCTCCACAACACAATTGTTAATCTAAAATTTTATAATATTAGAATTATCACCGTGTTACTTATTTTTTAAAAAAAAATATCGGGCCACCAGACCGCCCGGGCCGGGCCGAGCCAAGTCCGAACCCGACCCAATCTTACTCTGAGCCGGGGTCAAAATTAAAAAAATATTAAATTATCCGACTCAAGCACGTGTAAAATCGAGCCGGGCCATCGAGTCTCGGGCCGGTCCGACCCAATTAACATCTCTATTGTCGTATCTTTATATTTCTTTTTTATTAAAATATATTTAAAATTATATTTTTATATTATATATAATAAAATTATTTAAATATTAAAAAATTATTTAATTGACCCCATTAAATAAAATTTCTGCATCCGTCCCTGCCTAAGCCCGTGGTGGACCATGTATATTTCCATTTGTGTATGTCTTCTCTACCAAGGCCATATTACTAGGCTATCTAACATAGGTTATCATACAGCATAACCTATCTCTATTGGCACCGCAGCAAGCATGCCTCCGGACTTCGTCTAGAAGCATATTATTTGACTTCCATTCGGTCCGCTGGACCACCCTCGAATTCACACCACCTGCACGAGCCACGCAAAACCTAATTAATCTCGTCTCACATCCATGTGCTTCACGACGACCCATTCTGCACGTATTTTACTATCTTAACAATCTTGCGGTGGATTAGATATTGTGTGCAAGGTCAGCATTTAGTAGGCCAGACTCAGTACTTTTCTGCATGGCCACAACATTGGCCAAGGGGGTCTTCGAAGCCTGTGACTAGACTTCTTCTCCCGCCTGTGAGAGATCTCGACCCAAGTCCCCCAGCAAGAGACGCCGGCCTTAAAAAAAAAAAAAAAAGACCCTTCGAGGAGTCGAAAGGACGTCTTATTTGATTGGCTCCGTACGGGGCCGTTTTAATGCACGACCCAATCTTCCAACTTATCAAAATCTCCTCACTTTTTATTCCACGGCTGCTACCCGGAAGGTTCGTCCATTTATCCCAATAAAAATAAAATTATATTAAAACATAAAATTGCAATTGTATGTATACTCATGGTCGGTGAATTAAAAAGTTTATCAGAGGGACGTATATATAAAAAAACACTCAATTTATATATGAAGATTATATGTGAAAATGTGCATCTAGCTTTAAACTTTCATGGAATCTTAACTTTGACAGGATTATAAATGAAAAAAACCCTGTAGAAAACCCAGGTTCGAATATCCTTTTCGAGGCTATAGAAAAGTTTACGCTCAAACAAGGCCGGGATGTGCTCTGCGATGACGAAGTCTCCACAAGAAAGAATCTGTCACCGGGATATCCCCGCCATTATTGCAGAGACAACGTGGTTTAACAATTCGTACCCATCACGCCCCACCGAATCTGGTATCCTCCGCATAGAATCCGAATATTCGTGGGAAGAGGCTATTCTCACAAGAAGAAAAACCTGACCCACCTATTATTTCATTAGCGGGGGTAAATTCTATCCGGCCTCTCGCCGGGTAGTTATCCGGAAAATTCTATTTTAAGCGAGGCGCGCCCATTGATTGAGCTGGTTTCGCACGCCTCCGCATGAGATTTCTATTCGGTGGCTGTCCGGTGCCGCGTCCCCACAGCGGGAATCCGAATATTTCTGCCGATCGATCTCCCGCATCGGATTCCCGGATCTGAATCTCGTTTGGATGCGTAGTTAGCGTCCGGATTCGAAGGGCGGTGGGGGTGACAGCCTGGGGATGAGCAGAGTTTTGCCCGGCAGCTTTCCCAGATGACAATATCATGTTTGTGGGGTTTTCCACGACTGCCGTGGAGTAGAAGCTGAAACTTGGGATTACTGTTTGTGGAGCTAAAATAGGGATTTTGCGTGCAAATGATGAGTGGGAATGATGGTGTCATTGGAGGCCTTGATGTGTGCAGTTTCAGTAGCCCTCTGATGTGAGAGCCCCACGTGAAAAAAGCATGTATAGTTTTAAAATATTTTACACGTAATCGAGTGTGATGGGTGCTCCCCCCCCCCCCCCCGTGTTCTTATCTCTACTAAGTTCAAGGATGAACGGAAAATGACGGGAGGGAGGTTTAGTAATATTGTTGTTTTACATGGCCGCATCAACTTGTTTCTCCTCTTATAATTAGGGTTGGTAGTGAGTCGGTTTAGATCCAGTCTGCGTTGGTTCGGGTTCTGTCCACTCTCTAATTGCTCTGATTCGGTTCGATTTAGAGTGAGACTCGATTTTTAAAAATTCGATCCGATTTGAGATAATTATGTGAGGTCTGACCTAGGTTCGATCTGGTCTAACTTTATTTTTTAAAGATATTTTTATTTTTTATTTATTTTTACAATAAAATTGATATTTAATTAAATCAAAACAACATAAAATAAATATTAAATTAATCTAAATAAATTTATTTCTAATGTTACAAATATGAAATAATATTAAGTATTAAATATTATTCCAACATAATTTTAATCTAAAATTTTAGAATATTAAGAGTATCGTCATGTCACTTATTTTTAAAAGAAAATATCGAGCCGCGTAGGCTGGGCCGAGCCAAATCCAGGTCCGACCCAATCTCACTCGGGCCAGGTCGGGTCGGACTGGACTCAAATTTAAATGAGATTAAAATATCTAGCCTAACCCCGTATAAAATCAAATTGGGCCACCGGGCCTTGCCCAATTGACACCCCTATCAACCCAGACCGGATCTAAATCCGACTCATTACCAACCCTAATTATAAGAGGAGAAACAAGTTGATGCAGCCATGTAAAACAACAATATTACTAAACCTCCCTCCCGTTATTTTCCGTTCATCCTTGAACTTATGAGAGATATAAGAACACGGGGGGGAGCACCCATCACACTCAATTACGTGTAAATGAGATTAAAATATAATTAATCTAATTAATCCATAATTTTGATCATATTATTAACCCCACTTGTGGCAATTAAACGAAAGAAAATATGCATGATTCCTTCCTGCCGATGATTTAATTAATATGATTAGCATCTGGTACGATGTACATTTATGAATAAAAGAATATTAATTAGTTTTAACTCAACTCTACATTGATGAGAGAGAATGTATGTGAAAAAGAGGGGTGTTCGGTCACTGATAAAATTTAAGAGAAAAACTAGCATAAGATATATATATTCCTCTAACAAAACCAGAATTGTTTATTCTGACCTATTTCGTTGAATATTAAAGAAAACTAAACAAAGGTTTGCCAAAATTAAGAATAAACGAACATAGGACGATCGACTTAATTTACACTTCATCCTATAAAATCTGGGTAAGCGATGCCGTCATTCTAGGGTTTTGATTGCGAATAATATGAGCTTACAATATTGCACTGGGCACTCATATTTTATTGTGCCCGACCTTTCAAGAATCTCTTAGCGAATCTCCTCCGTTTGTTCGACCACTTCATGGTATTAATAGTCTAATGAAAAAAACCATGGTCATGACTCTGCCTTTTATCATTGTTTTTCCTTATCCTCAAAACGCATTCAGAATATGTTATCCTGAGAGAATTGAGCTGACTTTTTAAGCTAACCCATGTGCCTTCTTGTAAACTTATATATTTGGCCGGTCAATAACTACTGCATGGGAGACAGTGATCATTAGTATCCAACGATCACATTGTGAAGATAAAAATCGTTTTGGTAACCGATTAACCCCTAGGTAAAGGGGGTAAAATTGAAGTTAATATTTAACTAAACTTAGATCGGTATCGATTAGTACTCGGGGTTAAGATGGGATAATATGAGTTATCCATATTTACAAGAGGCGAGGTAAAAACATTATCTCGAGTAGCACTACATTAATCGATTATTTAGATCGTGATAATCAATTAATAAATTCTCTCATACAATGACTTTTACATTTTTCGCTAAGTGTTATATAAGAAATATAATCAATTATGGAAAAAAAACTACTCAACTATCAAGAATATTCTAAAATCATATGTAGCATGGGTTAATCCATTATCATGGTTTCATGGTAATCGATTAATAGATTCCCTCATAAGATCAATTTTGATATTTTGACTAATTAATGTTACATGAAAACATAATCACTTATATATGAAGAAACAAATCGATTATCAAGATTTTAAAATCATACAATACTTAGTTGATTGTGCATTTGGACAACAGGAATTATCTATCTGATCCTGTTTTTATTTCTAAAAATAAGTAGGTTAACTTTTGAATTAGCCTATACCAAATTACAGTACTCATGAGATATATATCCTTCATTAATCCTTGTACCAAAATGACCCGAAACTTCTTTGACCGGTCAATTACTACTGCATGGGAGAGGTACATAGTCACGAGTATCCAATTAACCATCACATTGTGAAGAAAGTGTCATGGTTTTGCTAGCACAATTAAGACTGTGTCAAACGATCGGGCCGCATCCAGTATGGATACTTGATAAACGTATAAACATGTCACACTCTTTGATCGGAAGGATCATCTGCCGAAGAACGAATCCGTGATAAGGCTGGCTCTTTGTCTTCCTCACTGCAAAAAAAGAACTGTGAAGCCTCAACTTTCCTGGACTGTATCAACACCGAGGGGTGGGGACGTGGTGGTGGTGTGGGACGAAGACGAGGTGGCCGGCGAGTTGGAACGGGTGGCGTCGTTGTTCGCGGACCCCTGCTCGTCCCTGCTGCCGCTCCCGCCAGTGGGCAACGGACCAGTGGGTGACCTATGACCCTGCTTCGCCTGTTGCTGCACTGGCGGCGGCACGGAGGCAATAGGAGCATAGATGGGCGAAGCGACGATTCCCTCCGCAGGAGGATGGACGGCGGCCGCGGCAGCTGCTGCTGCCGCTGCAGCGTACTCAGGTGGGGGGACCCAGATACCCCCGACGAAGACAACCTGCTGTGCTGTGGGGTTGCGGGCGCTGCTCTGGGACGTGGGGCTCGGCCGCCGAGAATGCAGGCGATATTTCTGAAACGACACAACACCCATATCAGTGTCAATTTCCCATAATATAAATATGAAACGAGATTGGTAGAACATTGCGAAGACGATCGGATGAACAAAGGGCGTCTCATGGGCAGCTTTTCTGGATAAGACATCCTACTCAGATACGCGTCTTGATGTGATTTGTCTTCCTTTATTCTAGCAGTAAATGACATTCTCATTTCTCTACAATTTCCCAGCACTTTAATGCAGAACTAGCAGTCAACAAGAAAGCCAACCAGCGTCCGCCTGCTCGGTCACCTCAAAAATGGGGTAACAGAATAGGATAAAGAAAACTACTGCGAATCTGTCCCACAAGTTATTGCATTGCTCTCGATTTACTTCTCCAGGAAGCTTGATAGGGTTTTGCAGAGCTTGCGTGTTTGACGGGCAAAGGACTCCGAGCCGAGGTGGTCCACAAACAAGGCCCAAGTCCCCCCAAGATTGTTCCGGCAGAGGAACTCCACCCGACAGTCACAAATAAGAATGGGCGAATGCGTGTTCGAGGATAGGAACGCCAGACAAGCGTGGAGTAGGTACGGGGGGAGGCCCGTTGGTCGGGAGGAGGCCATGGATAGAGAAACAAATCTCCTAAGCGAAGAGAAGATCCCGGGCGACAGAAACGTCGGGGAGTCTCTACGCCACCCTTTGCCTTCTGAAATTGACCAAAAACTATGAACAATTAACGTGTCAAAGAAATGATGTCTAGTATCGGCCTTCGTCGGTAGCAAACCACTCATTTGGAATATTTGAAAAAGCCATTTTCCTAGACTAGGGTGATCTGATTTCCCCCTCCCCCTCCTCTCTTTTTATGTTAGCTAGAATCCAGTGTCCAAAGATGTTTACCTGTAGGTGGCTCTTGACCTCGTCATTGGTGAGCCCATCCACCTTCATCAGCTCACGGATCTGCTTCGGCGTAGCAACTGAACAGAAAATATTGTTAATAGTAAGATAAGTATAAGATCAGTAAAAGATTCAAAATCCAATCTTTTCACTAGACACGAGCCCCGGATCCCACCAAATAATTTTGTAGACAGCATCAGGTTTAGATAACCAATTATATTGGTCCTCAGATTGCCAGAAAAGAAGTAACCTTTTTTTTTCATTTTTTGTTTGAGAATTGAAGAAATTTACCGTGGGAACCGCCAAGCCGCTGCAGCGCATCGAGGAACCGCCTATGAAGCTCCGGCGACCAGCATCGCCGGGATTTGCGGTGAGGATGCCCGTCCTTCTCATCTGCGACGCCAGAACCACCTTGCGCGGCACCTCGGGTCTCAGAGGACGAGCTCGCCGGCGGCACTGAGGGCACGACGGCAGCTGCGACGGGGGCAACCTCGGTGGGCGCCGCCGCCAGCGCCGGGGTTCGCCTCTGCGGGTTGAAAGGTTGGAACGCACCCGTGGGTTTCTTCGCCTCCACCACAATGGGCCGTCGAGGAGCCTCCTGTTCGATCAATCAAAACGGGGGAAGTAAATCCAAAGCCAGGGGAAAATGGAGAGCAGAAGAACCGCCCTACAGCTAGATCTCCATGAAGGATAGATCTTCTCAGTCGAGGATGATCGTGCTTACATCGTCTTCCTCCATGGAGGATGGTTGGGGATCCGGCTGCTGGCTCCAAAGCTGGACAGATCTCAGCCAATCGGGTTTCTTTTCAGGCTTGATCTGCTGCTTCGGTTTGCTAGTGCTGTAACAGTCATCGTCATGGTGACGGCCATTGCTGCTCTTCTCGTCGTCTTGGCAGGGGCGGTGGTGGCGGCGGTGCCCCTCTTCCTCATCGTCTGCCTCCGAATAGCAGCTGCGTTTGATGGGTATGAATTCCTCGAGCACGGGGCCACCCTCGCTCGACGTCTCCTCCTCGTCCAGCTCTGACGGGTCGCCGCTGGCGCCCTCTGCCAACAGCTCCGCCGCCATCTGCTGCCTACAGTTCTCGATGGCTTCAAGAGGACCAAGAGAGAAAAGGGTTCAAATTTCGGAAATTTCTACGGCAGGAACCAACAAAAGGACAAGAAAAGAGAAATATGTAATGGTTTAACGATCGCAGAAGGTAGGAGATCGAATGCTCACTCTGGGTGACGAGATGGAGGGAGAGAGGGAGCTCCCGCTGGAAGACCTGGATCTTCCGCCGCTCCTCCTCGAGGGCATCGACGTACTCCCTGTACCTCCTCGCTCTCTCCTCCGCCGCGGACGTCGCCACCATGATATCCATCATTGCAACACCAATCGACTCCCACCCCGGCCTCCCGATTCTTTGAAAAAACCAACCCCACCTCCTCCCCTAGGAAGAACGACGACGGGAGAGAGAAATGCGCCAGGAGGAACAACACAGCAGCACACGCCCCCTCGTCACCGACTCATGGAATCGGACACAGGGAGGGAATATAACGAGAATCTCGTAAGGTATCTACCCGTTATCCCACCGAATAATGAGAGCAAGAGGAATCGAGGGTGAGGGCTTAAACGCCCGAAAGAGACAAACTTGGGACGGAAGCAAGTAGGAGAAGAGGAAGTAGAAAGATAGAAGAAAAGGTGAACCATACCAAGGAAATGGAGCGTCAAGATAGGATCTTGAGGCTGTGGGCGAGCCCCCCCAACAGGAAGAAGAACAAGAGCAGGAACGGAAGAGAGAGAGAGACGGAAAGATCCACGGTAGGGATGGCAAACGGTGAGAGAGATAGAGGGAGGGCAACGGGGTCGCGCCGTCGCGTAACGCAAGTGGGCGGGGGGGGGGGGAAGAGAGAGAGAGAGAGAGAGAGAGAGGTGGGGAATCTAAGGTGAGTAGGGTTGTGAATATTCCACCACGCTTCGAGTCTCCCCTTCCGCGTCCGAGCTGGCGGTGATGTCAGGGGTGGATAAGATCGAAGACCACATCCGAGGCGCTGCGCCCTTCTTTGATGGCGTGCTGCTCTTGGGCCTGAGGACGAAGAGAGAGAAAGTGGAGGAGGGAGCGGGAGAGAGGAGGGGTTGAGCAGGGCTGAAATGGGAATTTCGGCTTTATGAGGTTCGAGGAGGAATCTTTGGAGTTAGCCATGCCGCGTACGGGCGTTTCAGGTCACGTCAGCGTTTTCTTTACGGAAAAAAATTTTCAAATATGAAGAACTGTTGGGTGCAACGATGGAGTGCAAGTATGTAGGGGGTGAACATAGGTCCGTCCATTTGAGTTGGTTTATTTTTTGATTAATCGATATTGGATCGAATCTTAAGATCAAATCGAACGAATCATTCAATTTGTTTAAACCAAAATCTAATACCTCATATCGCAAATATGCTTTTAGTTGAACGACTAAAATGTTTCCCCCACTCTTTCGTGCCGCCCAAAAATCTGTTTGTCCATGTTGTAGCTAACTTGTTATATTTTTTTTTATGTTATAAATACATATAAATAGAATATATTTCAATTTACTCGATTTTTGAAAGTGAAACCGAATTGAATTCTATAAGGGCTCAAATCGAACGAACTTTTTCGGTTTGAACCAAATTCTGAACAACCCTAGCGATGAGAGTTCGGACCGGGCAAGAGAAACGGCTCGATCAAGCCGGATTAGGTTTCAATATTGAAAACTTCTTTTGCAAGATGACTTGGGATAGATAAGATTTCTTTAGGACCGATCTAGGGTAAATTAATCTAGAGATGTGTTATCTTTATTTTTAATTTACCTGTTATTTAATATTTTTAGGAATAAATTTTTTATGATAATCTTAATTTTTAGTGTGGAAATAAAATTTTATTTTTTGTTATTATATTTTTTCATTTGGTAGAAATTGTGTTAGTGTGAATATATTTTTCTCATTATCTCATCTTCATACAGAACGACTTTTTAAAGTAAGATAAAAGTGTACAATCACTGTAAATTCTTGTAGTAATTTTTGAGATTTGATAATACATATTGTATTTTAGTAAACACATTGAAATTTCTGAAGTGTAAATCATCATTGTTAATTTTTTGCTCAACGAGAATATCAAGTAAAATACGATCAACATCATTATTTTAGTTATAAGTCACCCTAGTTTTAGGGTCTTTTGGGATTGGCTATTGATTAGAGTGGTGTCTAAATATATAATTAGAATTAATTAAGAAGACAATAAAGATATAATGGTAGTGTTATTAACTTCAGCATAATATGTAATCAAGGTGAAATATGAAGAAATAGACAAAAATAATAAACATATTATTGTACTAAAATAGTTTTGAAAATATAAAATAAATTAAAAAAGAAACAAAGTCGACTCCCTTTTTTTAGGTTATGAAAAATATAAAATAAAATTAAAAAATGGAGAAGAAAATGGGGATAAGATATGGGGATAAATCATCCTAACAAAAATATGGAATGATATATCTACAACTTACACCTATTTTTTTAGGAATATCCTTAAAATACCTAATTAAGCCACCTTTGTCCCCATTTTTTTAGCATACCAAATTAGGATGGGGTTAGATTCACCTTATTCCCAACTTAACTCCATACCAAATGGGTCTTAAAGATTTTTGAAAATTTTATTTATATATCCCTAAAATCTTCTATATTTAATGATATATCTCTGAAATCTAAGTATTATATTATATATCTCTCAAATCAAAGAAAGTATTATATATGTTCCTACGGTTTCATTCCATCCATTCAATTCAACTACAGTTAAATTAAGAGGAAAAAATAATTTAGCCCCTCCTTCTCTCCCCCCCCCACAACCACCCCGCCTGAACCACTCTCTTTTCTCCCTCAAAATATTTATGTCTTTTTACCTCTATTTGACGATTCTATCTAATGAGGACGGAATATTCTTCAAATTCTGATAGTCATTAATTAACCACAAGAGCATAATTGATATTTCTTTCAATTTGAGAAGTATATATTTAATAGTTAGATTTTAAGAATAATCTATGAATATAAAATCTTCAGAGATATTTAGCTAATTTTGCCCAATTTTTTACATTTATATTGTAGAAATATTGTTAAAAATATTAGAAGAGTGCAAGAGAAAGCATTCTCTGGTATGCTTACTAGGGTTTGCCGCATTGGGAGATCCAACTGTGCCAATTTCTTCAGATGATATGGATAGGAACGTATCACATTCATATATTTTGATCGTTTTATTAATTTTTTTAAATAAATAAGAAAAACAAACAATTCTAACGGATGATGACTAGAATCGAATATTCCAAGGCAAAGTACGAGTACCGATGTGGTGCGCCCAATTCTAATGTCTCACTACTTTTTTTTCTTGAAAAATGACTACTGAACATTAATGGTCTTTTGCACACTTTTGACACAAGGACATGTGTAAGTATACAAATTTAAGAATAATAGATCTTCAACTTTTAATGTAATAATAGTTCATCGATAAAAACCTCGCAGTTCAATTAGCCAAGTTAATGTCTTTTTTACTGCAAAAAAATTGACTTACATTCTTTTCGAATATTATTAGAAGTCAAAAAGTTACGGGCACGTAAAGCAATATCATATCATCTCGTGTGCCAAGACTACCTGGCGCTAGGTCTCTCACTGTGTCGGTTTAAATTTTTTCTCTCATATATTTTTTTTTTTTTAAAGTAAATTAATTAGAAATTTTTTATTATAACAAAGAGATTTTATTGTAACAAAATATAACGTATACTGTAACAGGAGATAATACTTACTGTAATGAATTCAGTTCTATAGAGACTAAAAAATAAATCAAACATTTGATAGATATTCTTAATTAATTTATATTTTAAAAAAAGAGATGTCTTTTCCACCACTATAATTATAGTTGTATGGATTATTTCAAGTTCAAAAGTTTTATAATGTCAAAAATGAAATATTCTCTACAGATCTTGTACTTCAATGGTAGCTCTCCAACTATGGGCTTAGATTCCTATTAAATTCACTATTTCCTTAAGATAGAGCTCTTCTTGAGCTTATGTTTTGGCTTTTGGATAACTATTTCAAATCCAAAGGTTACCATGCATGTGAAGTACTTTTTCTAGTTGACATTTGTGGAGGTCATTTCTAACTTCCTAGTCCTAGGCCCATCATAACCCGTCAAGGCAGCCAGGCTTCGATCATTCGGCCACGTGTTCTCGGGATCAGCCAATGACTTTCGAACACGCTTCAGCCAACCAGCGCCTAAGGATCCCAGGGGTGTTCTCCGGACACCTCCCCGCTTATTCGAGCAAGACACGTCTATCGAGGAAACCACGAGCCTCCTGTTCGAACCCTCTGCGGCATATCATCTAAGGCACGTAATACCGAACAGTTGCATTAAGCGCCGAACACCACGCGCAGTTGTGCCGAGAACCGGGCAGCCTCGCCGACTGCTGAGCAAGCCCGTTCACGGCACCCCATGGCTTGCTGCTTTGGACGGCCCTTCGCCCACTAACGACAGTTAATACAACGATGTGGCACGCCACCCCACGATCATGGGCATTAACAGCATGAAATCCCAACGGGCGTCTCAGACAGACAACCCCCGCTTCTGGAACTCAACCAACGCATCCCTTTGATTATCATTGGAGAAGGACATGTCTGGATCCTTCAGGTCCCTCACCTATAAAAGGAACAGGTAACCTTCAGGCAAAACGACGAGACATCTCTCCCACACACTCGCTCACGCGCAAACTTACACACAAAGAACCTTCCCTTTCTGCCTCTCTTGTAGTCTGACTTGACTTAGGTATCAGAGGGTTCCCTCGATTCTCCAACCGGACCCCCCTGACGCTTTCTAGATTTTGCAAGTCTTCGTTCGCACCAGTAATAGTTCCTTCCCTCTCTCTCTCTCTCATTCTCAGTGGAGGCCTGTTCGGCCCACTACTGGACCGGGAATCACCCCCACAGCATTCATAGGTTGAATTTTTAATATCTATTTCAAATCTAAAAAGCCCATCTTCAGAGTATCATGGGTTTGGATTCCTCCTCTCACAAGGATTTTCTTTGACCATATATGCTTTTCGTTTTATGCGCAGTTATCTGACGTCACAAGTCCCACACAAGAAGTACTTTGACCATTTACCATGTAGTTCTAATATTTTTTTAAAAAGGATTTTTTCCTTACTATTGTGCTTATTTTACATTTCTAGCTGATTATTTCAAGGGCAAAAATCTCACCGTGTGAACGCGTTTCCTGGAGGAACTTAATTGTGTAATCTAAGATCCATGACTTAAGTCTTTTTGGTAGGTAAAAGATCCATTTACAGCAAATAAGATTGGAACTTATAAATCTTCTCTCTAAAGGGATCACACGACTTGGTCCAATCCGTCCAAAAGTAGGCCAAATGCCCTATGGTCAAGCGAGGTTGGTGAAGTACCATGTCATGATGTTTAATGTCTATAATCTAGTGCATTAATGTACATACACTTGTGCATATAAGCAAAGAATGGCCGGTCCGAGTAGGTAATTGACGAAGGGAACCTTTCCTTTGGCAGGACATTTTTTAAATCTTTAAGACTTCCATTATTGGAAGCATATTAAGTACTCTTAGATTAAAATATTTAGAAATAGTTTAACTTAATTTTTTATCTATTTTTTTTCAAATAAAAAAGATGGTACCTTTTATTACTCAAGGAGTAACACTATCTCACTTGTTGGCTTCCAGTTGATTTACCTCAATTGGTAGATAAC
The DNA here is from genome assembly GCA_014218235.1 of Colocasia esculenta. Taxonomy (NCBI): domain Eukaryota; kingdom Viridiplantae; phylum Streptophyta; class Magnoliopsida; order Alismatales; family Araceae; genus Colocasia; species Colocasia esculenta. Next base: position 93,808,628 of record CM024764.1, on the reverse strand, counting down.
TTTCTATATCCGTGGTTAGCCTATATATACCGTCTTCTCAAAATTAGTTAAATTTTAATTGTACATTTATATCTATATACCCTCACATACCCAAAAATAGAGTGGCTCTCAAAAAGTGGCACGAAAAATACAGAAGTAGGCATCGCACAAAAGTTGGCGTCAGCTTGACAAAGTTAGTGTCCCATTTGAAGTGGAAAAGGATGAAGTTCTGAAAAGACACAAATTAAACATAAGAAATTAAGAAACGAGGGTGGTGAATCTGGTGATTAGGGCTGCAAAGAGAACCTAAAAACTTGAAATTTCGACCTAAATATTTAGATTGAAATTGAAAGATAGTGTCAATAATTTATTAGAATTAGTATCGATTATTTTGATAAATTAATTATCAAAATTAAAATTAAAATATTCTCATTTAGAAATTATTTTTATTCTAATTAAATTAAATATAAAAAATAACAACTTAAAATGTTAAATCTTAAGGCCTCACTCAACTGGTACCCGTAGCTCCCAACTTGTACGATGTGCCAGTGTGCTGCAATTACGTGGATTGTGATAATCCGAATCAGAACCGGATTGAAATTTTTTAATTTTGGGGAAAAAAAAATTAATTTCAATTTTTGTTCTGACAACATAATTAAAATTAGAAATAACTATTCTGATTATATTAGAATCAAAATTGAAAACTTTATATGATTATCAGAATTGATATCGAAAACTCATATTTTCGATACCAAATTATAACCCTAGTAGCAGTGGCGGAGCCAGGGGGCACTTGCCCCCCCCCCCCCCCCCCTTATTTTTTTGTATAATTTTTTTTCTTCTTAATTTTTTTACATAAAATTTCTCCTTATGATGGGCATATGAAGATGGACATGTGAAGATTTTTTAAACTTTATTTATTGTCCCCTCTTGCGTTGAGTACCCATGAACAATTATCTTATTAATTACCCTCTTTCTAAATTGTCCCCACTTTTAAATATTTCTAGTTCCGCCACCGTCTAGTAGTGATTAATGCAAGAGATATAGAGAGGGCTATGGGGGGAGGGTGTATTCCACGTACCCAAAGACCATGTTTGAATCCACTCTTTGATTCAATTGAAGATCTTATCAAACCCGTGCTTCCGCGTTTAAGACCCAGACAAGTAGACCTTGGCTCATATATCCGTCATACGTCCTATAATATCGGATTATCTGTTTTTGTTTTCACAAAATGTGTATATATGTATAACCATATATGCATATATAGATCTAATCATGTAACTTTTTTTTTACAGGAAAATTTTGAGTTCATATTATAATAGGAAGATAAGTACAAGAGAACATGGAAGACCATATGTAGGAGGGGAAAAGCTGACCAAAACCTGCAAAAAACAGGTTAAGACAGCCCGTATCCCTTTCCCACGCAAAGACCCCAACCCAACACAAGACCCATAGACTACATACACATCTGAAGTAGGAAAACAACTAACACTAGCTCCCATAGAAATACAACAAATAGGATCCAATAACACAACAACAACCCGAAAGTTGATACAATTGGATCAAGGCGAGACATATATATATATATATGCTTGTTTATGTGTGTGGATGTATATAATATATATATATATATATATAACACATATATACTTTTAGATGATTTAAAGCGACATCCAGTGATTCAAATAAGAAATTATGTCCATTCAGAGTCCATCAACTTCTTATTGTGAATAAGAATTTACATATTTTGTGAGTTTGAAAATTTATCATTTTATTTTTAAAAGAGTATTTCTTCTGAAATTAGAACATAGCTAAAAATTGTGATTTAGGATTACTTATTAATAGTGGAATGATAAAATCATCAAATTTCCTTTCTGTTTCTGTTTTCAATTGAAATGTCAAAATAGATGTGAGAATGGAACCACCTATTTCTGTTTCCATTTTCTGTCGCCGGTAATTTTTATATGAGACGGAAGAGAAAAAGCGTGTAGCTTATATTGTCCGAATCCGGCACTCTTATAGCGCTAATTGTTCGGTACAGATCAATGTATTAGATTATATTTCTAGGGGACTGACAAGTTTTTCTCGTAACGTCGCGAGCAACGTACATCTCCTTATCGCAGATCTGCTTCCATCGATGCATGCAGATCTAAGCGTGCATTGTTATATTTATGATTGGTAGAACCGATTTATCAATTAAATCGAATTTTTATGTATTACAAATATACCATATTATATTAGTCTAGTTCCATTCATAAAAAAATTAAATTTTAATGACAAAAAATATATATTAGAGGAGATGAATAGTAAGTGAACCGAACCCAAGACACGTTATACCCAAAATAAACAAGTATTATAAGAGTCCCCCCACTCCAAGATTCGGAAATTCAGATGTGTCCCAAGCGATTATTTAATGTGTGAATGATAAATAACGTTACACATCCCTGAAGAAGTGGATAAATCCAGTTGCTGCCTCGGAATGGACATTAAATAAAATCATTTGTTTTTGAAGCTCTCGGGATTCCATGCACGGATTGGTCGGGCCGGGCCCTGGACTGAACCAAGATGGCACGCAGACTTCAGAGGTTGGTGGAGGCTGAGCCCACGGGCCTACGAAGCCCAATTGCAGATGCGTTCAGTGGATCGTCCAGTGGGACGTGGTAAGGTCGTAGAAGAAAAAGGAAACCAGAAGATGATAGGAAACCAAAGTCTAATCATTCTATCTAAATTAATTGTGCTGAAATTCTTAAGATGAGTAGAAACGTTTTGCCAGTCTACTGAAACATGTTACTCTTGGGTCGAGCCGCTTTTGATGAAGGTTAAATAATTTATAGATAGACTAACTGTGTATATATAAGTTAACTTAAAAATTAACTTATATCGTACTTTTGAAAGTAAAAATAAGATTAGATAGACAATCTCTCTTCCCTGCAGTCTTATGAGAAAATTACATATTTCAGGAGATGAGTAGTGAAATGTGTATAAATAGATAATAGAATGTGTAAAAAAAAATTACCCATCTTGGAGCAGGTAAACCCGGGTTATACGATTTATCTCAAGTTAACTAATACCACCTACTCAAATATAGCTAGCTAGTAATTAACCCTATTTTGCATTCCAACCCCCCCCACTTCAAAAACCCAATCCCTTGTCAAAGGTACCAACTAACCCTATGATGTTGTAACTCAGATGAATACTTAAAGACCGTTAGACGCATGTGGGAAGTCCCGAGTCCGGCACTTTTTTGAAAAGTTCCCGGGAAACATGATCCTTCACCTTGGCCCCAATACTCATTTGATACGGAGGAGTTAAGTAGGGTACAAAAGTAAATCTAATTCCATATCAAGTTTAGTATGCAAAAAAAATTGGAGATAAAGATGGTTTAGATATTTTGAAGATAGAAGTTGGGGATAAGTCATTTTACTTTTTTTTAGGGATGATTTATCTCCATCTCATATCCCTTTTTCTTCTCCATTTTTTTATTTTTAGTTTATATTTTTTAGAACCTAAAAAGGAGAGAGGGGTCAATTTTATTTTTTATTTTTATTTATGTTTTCTAAAACTACTTTAATGCAGCAATATGTTTATTATTTTTTTACCTATTTCTTTTGATCACTTTGACTACATATTTTGCTGATGTTATTAACAATATCATTATCTTTACACTAGCATCATTTCTACCAATCGAAGGATGATATTATCTTCAAAAATCTATCCTAAAAAATACCAAATAATATGTGGATTAAAGATAGAGATAACATATTCCTAAATTAATTTACCCACGTCTCTATTTTCTCTATATATTCTAATACCTAAAGGTTGCCTCGTTGCAAATTCCCACAAAATTAAGCTGTAGCCCGTAAGACACATTCTTTCACCTAAGTGTGAAAAACAAACAACGTTCCTCCGAAAGATTTAGGCCACGAAATGCATATACACGACGGCAGCTAAGCCGTTCTCACCTAAAAAGACAATGTCTTCTCAAGAAAGAAAACAGCACATTGTCAAGCGCAGAGTTAGAACAGATCTCAGTTGTAGATTAATTAATCTGTGATTTTGCACACGTGTGCACGGCGTTGGTCATTCACGTAGCTTGCTCATGCAAAAAATCTTGTAGCAGCTTGGATCAATCAATCTGTTTTGAATATATATACGGGAAGAAGAAACATGATCACATTACATGTCTTTGCCGATCAGGAACACAGCATATATGCCACGTCTCTAGAGAGGTTAATTCAGACGTGATTTGCGCAAGATGAGCATGAAAAGTGCGGAGAGACTATATATATATATATATATATATATATATATATATATATATATATATCTTCGGAGTACAAATCCCAGATCTCTGTAGGTATAATGCATGCTCACGAAGGATCCACATTACCGATTTGTCTTGTCTGACGGCCGGCGTTCGGCGTCCGACACCGGACGCCCGACGCTCGGTTGCGGGCGTTCGACTTCCGGTGTTCTATGTCTGACAGTCGACGATCGACATTTAATGGTCGACTTTCAACTTTCGACGCCCGACGTTCGGCGACATACACTCAATAATTGACGTCGAACAATTAGCAATCTAGTGGTCGACATTCGGAACGTATTTTTATTTTTATATTTATTTATTTAAAAAATTATTTTTAATAAATATTTTACTGAAAACAAAAATTATAAAAAATAAGAAAAATATTTACGCGAGTATCAAATGAGTAATTATGTTTTTAATTTTTCTCTAAAAAAAAATCTTTTAAAAAAAATCTTATGAATATATTTTATAAACAACCAAACGTTGGCTAAACTTGTCATTTGTTAACGACCAAAAGAATTCGGTCGAGAACTTGGAGGACCGGGAGGCCCAAGTTCAGAAGCAGCCCGGCCCAAATTGAGCCCATATCTGTGAACAATTTGTGCGTGGTTGGCCAAAGTAGGCCGTTGTTCTCTCTTGTGCTGGGCCGGGGCCTCATGTCCACAACTGTGGCCAAGTTTGTCCTATAAGCGAAGAACATGAAGAGACACAGTTGAGCAGGCATTCTCTGAGTTAATCGTTTGCAACAAATTTGAATCATAAAGTACATACATATATAGCAATTCATATCGTCCGTGTGGGGGATAGAATTATTTATCTGGTTATATGCATGGGTGGAGTATTTAATTAAAAACATTATTAGTAAATTTTCCAAACACTTAACCGTGTCAAGCCTGAGATAGACTGCACTCCCGAGAACAGCCAGATGAATCAACGGACTTGTCTTCAGCTAAAGTTCGAACGATCGAGCAGCATTTTATACTGTCTGCCGTTTTATCTGTCATCATAACTGTTCTTCGCTTTGTTTTAATATATCATTTATTTTTTTTATTTAAAGAGATTGAATGTTATAATTTATTAATGAAATGAGCTGAAAAATAAGAGATATAAGCCAATCCGACCGTTCTCTTTTTTTCTTTTTTTTTTGCTAACGAGAAAATTCCGTCCCGTGTGGTTTTGTGGACTCAAAGATTGGTGTTCGTGAATTTCAAGATCAGGACTTGGCAGCTCTTACTTTCCGTGTACTCGTATTATCCTTACCTCACTTGACCAGAAAAATTTCGGACCTACTCACCTCGAAGATTACATGTAGATCAGATAAGTCTCCCAAAATCGAACTCGAGACCTCTTACTTTTAAACAAAAATTCTTACCGATCGACCTAATTGGAATCCTCCAATCCGGCCGTTCTTCTCACAGAAGAACAGACCCACAATAATCAATATGTTTTAAGATTTGCGTAGCTTCTCGTGAAAGAGACGGATATAATCACGGTGATAATAACCGACAATTTAGCCCGCAAGAATATGAAAGTGGGCGTGCTTATCCTAAGGAGAAACATTTATTAGAAACAGTTGCTCGTCACACCCGCTGCATTGTGTCTACGCATTAAAAACCCTTTTTTGGTAGGGAAGTGGGGGACTGATGACCCATTCTCTGCCAAGCAATTTTTTTAGGGTTAAATATGATTTTATTAAGAAGAAAAGCAGGAATAAAAGTCTCATACATGATATGGGGTTATATGTCGCTAGTCTAAATAAAGAAGAAAATCTAAGTTAAATGACTATACGGCGAATACAAACAAGTTGGATGTTAACATGACTTATATAAGTTTTGTAAAATTGATAAATTCACATTATAATGATGTCATAAAAAAAATTCAACACATTGATGTTGTACTTACGATCTGATAAAAATTGAAAAGATCTTTTGACATATCAAAGACAGATATTCTCAGAAAGAATCTCACTCTTTCGATTTGAGAAGGATTTGAAAATTTATGTCATATGAGGAATATTAGAAGGTTCTAGAATCGTTCAAGTGTATAAAAACGTTCAATTTGGAGGTTGAAAGGTGCCTGACAGCTGTAAGAGTTCTTGTGGAAAATTTATGAACTATCATTACATCTTATAATGATTCAAAATTTCTCTTTCAAATTTAAAGGTCATCTTGAAGAACATATATCTACGTATCATCTATTATTCTGATACGATCTATTTTTCATATAAATTTGTTATTTTTACTATTTGATTGAGAGTTTAGGTATGAGTTGAAGATCTCAGGTGAGATGAATGGCCAAGGGAAGGGGTGGTCATCTTGAGTCGATTCCTACCATTCGGGGAGGTTTATCTGATCTACATTTAATTTTCAAGGGATGTAAGTTCGAGATTTTTCTAGTCAAGTAAGATATGGTAATACAGGTGTACGGCAAATTAGGAGTTGCTAGGTCTTTACTTTAGGGTCCACGAAAAATCACTCATTGATTCTACTAAGTCACACGGGATGAGATTTTCTCGTTATCAAAAAAAAAAAAAAGTCAACTAAACCACACGAGGTGATAGAAGGTGAGTCAACACTTTGATATCAATAATATGTGTGTTGTTAAAGTTTCTAGTAGTTAGACCAGTATTTTTAGAAAGATGATGTAGGACAATATTTTTTTAGAATTAAACATCTTCAAATTTTGAGAAAATTATTATATACTTTGAAAAATCTTTTAAAAATTATATTCAATGATATACTCTCGAAATCTATCTATTAAATTATATACTACTCAAATTTTTTTAAAAAGATATATGTCCCTACCATTTCATTCCATCTATTTAACTCAACCATAGTTGAGTTAACTGGAAAAAATGGTTTAGCCGTCCATTCTCTCTTCCCCTCTCCTCCACCACCCGAACCTCTCTTTCTTCTCTTTCAAGGGTCTTTCTGTCATTGTCCCTCTATTTTCATGGTTCCATCTTGTTGTAGATGGAATGTTTTTCAGATTCTGATGGTCAATTAACCATAGAGATATAATTGATGTTTTCTTTCAATTTGAGAAATATATAATTTAATAATTAGATTTTAAGAATATATCATCGAATATAAAAGATTTTAAAGATATCTAAATGATTTTTTCTTAAAAATTACACCATCCTTTTGTGTGATTACTTTCTTCTCTTCTACTATTTTACAATTTTGTTATTTGTTTCAAAGAGTCGAAAAAAATATTAACATCGAGTTCATCCTCCGCCTTTCATAACTTCGAACTTACAAAAATATATTACTTCACTTATATGCGCTGATTAGATAAGACTTTGTAGAAGTGTTATCTCCTGTTAAATTTATTTAACCTAATGAACTCAAGATATACCACTAGAGTTGTAGGCCCTTTAATAAGATTTATCTTGTTATCAAATCGAGAATTTAAAAGTGTACTAATAAGTTTCCCACACACGATAAGTGACGAGATCTATGTCAAATCTTTAGCTAAAAAGTAACTGACACTACAAGAAATAGCGGATATAGCGACCGAACTTGCGACCGATTAAATCGGTCGCAATTTCGTCTCTGGAAGCGACCGACTAGCGACGGATACCATCGGTCGCATTTCAGAGACCGATTTTGAGACGGAACTTATTTCGGTCGCAAAATCGGTCTCTGATGCCCTATTTTTCCACTGCGACCAACATTTCCCTCCCACCTTTCCCTCCCGTCGACCCGACCCCTATCTTTCCCTCCCCTTCCCTCCCGTCGCCGAGGAGCTCGACGCCGCTACTGCCGCCGCCACTGTCGACTCCGGCCGCCATCGTCAACGTCGTCACCGCCGAGGAGATCCCCGCCGCCTGCAGCCGCTGTGGAGCCCAGTCGCCGTTGCCGTGTGGAGCCCAGTCGCCGGCCACTCCCGCCTCTCCATCTTCGGTAAGTCCCACTCTCCCCCCCCCCCCCCCCCCTTCCCCTCCCCTCCCAAGGTGATGTTAATAGCAGCAGCCGCCGACGATTGTGCGGCCGTGGCTTCTGGAATCCGTTCCCCTTCTGGCTATCGTCCTCATCGCGGCCCACGTCTTTGCCATGTTTTTTCTTAAAAGGGATCATAAAGCCATCTTTTTCAGATCTGTATAGATTAAATGCTGCTGCTAATTTGGTTAGCTACCTTGGCAGTGGGGAATGTAGAGTAGGCAGCACTTTTCTAATTTAAAGTTAAAAAAAAAACATGCAGGAAAATGTGGCACAGGTAGCTAGATGGGTTCTAAACAGTCACCTTAATTTTCTCGTCTTTATACTTTTATCTTCTTCGAGAAATACTTATTGCAACTCTGATCATATGAATAGCTTAAAAAATAATTTCATTGGGGTTGAGAGCCTGACCTTGTTAAATGGGCGCATCAGTATCCACATAAATTGACATTTAACTTACCCCATCGGATCAACTCCGCTATCCCCAACCATGTGTACATCTGTTGCCAAGAGAATTGACATAGACGTACATATGTATATGCATAAGCTCAGATTTGGCACATATATATGAACACACACACACACACACACAAAGAGGAGAGCACACCAAGTGACATCTAAAACAAAAGCATGCATGCAATTGTTCATATATATATGACCCACCTTATCCACAAGGCTGCAGCTAGTATCCCTAATGGGGTGGTTGAATCCACTCAGATTCCATATTGTTGAGGCAATTCATCATTACACAGGCATGTGTTGCCCTTCCTCCCCGTCATTTTTGCCTTTTAGCTCTTTTTTATTTGTGAGTGGATAAGTTATCAACATATAATTTACGTCACTCAAAAAGATGAGATGGATTTAATCTCCTGCTGTATCCATGAATAACCAAAGATATCCGTAGTTAATTTATCTATCTATCAAAGCCAAGTACCCCAATATTTTTTAACCCTATTATCCATAGCTATCCATAAAAGGATAAGACTTGGTTAAGATAACTACTAATAATCAAAACAGGGCTTAGTAATTAGTCTATCGGATCAGTTCCAAAACAAGAGTTATCTTAGCAAAATTCATAGATATCTCAAAATTTCTTATTACTCTAAAACTTATAAAAAGAAGAGGTATATAGAGTTCAATCAAGAAAAGAGAGGTATATAGAGAACTACTGTGAGTTTACCACTCCGGGTTTTTATAGATTAGATCAAATTTTGTATTGCTAGCAGAATTCATGTAACTTTCGCACCCCTGAGATATGAGATGACATATCTCACCAAGAAGCCCACCCCCCCATAGAAATTAAGATACATAGCTAGCTTGGAATTAAGACAGAAAAGTACCGCCGATAGAAAAAATATAATATTATCCATGTTCTGATGAAGCTGTACGTAGTACTGCATCAATTCTGTACCATGCCTTTCCAAAGTTTTTTTTTTTTGTTTTCCATCTGTTTCAACAAAGCTCAGATGGGGGGAGCCGGTGGGGGTTGACTTCATCTATTAATCTAAAGCTATTATTAGGTGTCTTCTAGCTCTTCTTCTGGGGGAGGGGGCACCTGTCTGCAGGGGGCCATTTGATCAGTTCAAATATATATATACTCCTCAAAACTCCCATTTTAATGGTACCCATCTTGTCAGATTGAAATCAGATGGTTCCGCTAGCACACCACTGTGCTGCATGTAGTTTTACTCTATATATATATATATACGCCCAATAGAGAACTACTGTGAGTTTACCACTCCGGGTTTTTATATGGCAACAATGCATGCCAACTCTTGAATTGTAATATCACTTTCCTATGGACTGGAACACTCTCCTCTATTTCTAGAACTCCCCCACCTTTCGAAAAGAAAGAAAGGAAAAAAGATAGGAAGTTTGTCCAAAGAGAACTGATCTATTCAAACTTTCATCTACCATCACTGAACATATATAGTCTATGAGATTAGGTAGAGAAAGAGCTAGCTAGCTAGTTAGAGTGTTGTCGTCTACTCCATTTCTTCTACTCAACAATAGTCCTACCATATTTAATTTCTGTATAGCTAATGAGAGTGTTGTCTTTAAGCTAAATAGTATCCTGCTATATTTAATTTCCTTCTCAGATGTGAATGCTGAATTTGATATATCTCCAACATCTGAAGATGAAATGGAGAATGTTTAATTAATGATATACAATTTTACCTAAAATGAAGGGTACTCTGTAATTTTAATACTCCCGTGTCTGCCCATTTTTTTTTCCACTATTTGATGAATATGCATGTATTTTATTACCAGTTGAAGATATGGTTCGAGGACGGCGTGGGACTTCTTCAGGTGGGAGGGGTGAGGGTAGTGGGAGGGGAGAGGGTAGTAGGAGGAGATTTACTTCCTTTTCTACACCGCTACCACCGACCTCTGCACCGCTACTACCGGCAGTAGGTATGTATACTTTGATTTGTATGCATTGTGGTATTTATTTAATTAATTCTTTATGTCATTGTGGTAACTTATTCTTATTTTCACAGGACCCACGACCTCTGTACCGGTACCATCGACCTCTGCACCGATACCACCGACCTCTGCACCGCTACCACCGGCAGTAGGTATGTATACTTTCATGTATAATGCATTGTAGTATTTGTTTAAAATAATTCTTTATGTTTTTGTGGTATATTATTCTTATCCTTTCAGGATCCACGACCTCTGCACCGTTACTACCTGTAGCAGGTAAATATGTCATGTATAATGCACTGTATGTTTTGTTTAAAATAATTCTTTATATTTTTGTGGTATCTTATTCTTATCTTTACAGGACCCACGACCTCTGCACTTTTACCATCGGCAGCAGGTAGATTGACAGCCTCTGCATCTCCATCACACATGGCGAGTAGATCTACACCAGGTATGTTCATTTACATTTCTATTTTTTTTATAGTTTGTTTTATTTATACTATTTAATTCGTATAGTACATGCTGATGACGAGACGAGTCATCACGAGGGGGAGGGCAGTTATAATGAGACGATGCGGGCAGTGTGGATAAATGAAGGGTATGTAATGCATTATTTTTGTTATCTATTCGTCATTGTGGTATTAATATTCTCAATTTCAGGAATAAAATAGAGCCAGCCCAAGCATCACAATTTATTACAAAGACAATTCAAGCACATATTCCAGGCCCCATCCATCGCTTTTCTGATTTTCCGATGGATGTTCAGGATTTATTGTTCTCTATGTTCTTGGTATGTATCTTATTTTATCATATTAAGTCATTTTCAATTCTTATTTGAACACACTTATTGTTATGTAACATATAATTTTTTTTTTGTTAATATGTAGAAGAATCATCGATTCACAGAGCATTCACATGAGTTACGTGCTAGATCTGCATGGACAAGTACTGCAAGAGCAAATTTCAAACATCTTATGTACAATGTCCGAAAAACTGCAGAAAGAGCATGTGCAAGTACAGATAAGAACGAATGGAAGGAGCATGGGCCTGTGTGGATGAGAAAGGAGTATTGGACGGAACTGTGCGACATTTGGGGAGCGGAGAAATGGAGTGAAAATTCAAGCAAAGCAAAGCAAAACAGAGCAGCGCATCCTGAAGCGAATGTACACACGAGTGGCTCTGTCTCCTTTGCAACGCATAAAGCGAGATTGGTAAGTATACTTCTATATTTGTGAATTTTTTTTAATATAATAATAACTGTGATTTATTTGAATAACAGGAAGTACAGCTCAAGCGGCCACCTCAATTTCAAGAGCTTTTTGATGAAACTCATAAGAAGAAAGGGACAAATGATTACATTAGTGAGAAAGCTCGGGAGGTAGCGGTAAGTGTATACACTAATAGTTTTCATTTATTGTGGTTAAACTGTAGAATAATTTTGTTTTATTTGTTTTATTTTTTGCAGGAGTCATATAGTAGAGGAATGGATGAGAGGTACGGGGATGACAGTCAGCGTCCAGAGTTGGATCCTGACATTTGGGTTGCAGCATCTGGGTCACCCAAGAAAGGCCATGTCTATGGTTTTGGACATAGCTTGGGCACGACCAAGGTGATATCATCATGCTCGAGTTCGGTCTCACATGCGACCTCTCCATTTACCACACCAGCAGCCCCAGGTGTTTCTTCCAGTGCCGGCCCGACCATGACTCCGGATATGTTTAGGGCGATCGTCAACGAGACCGTCTCTCAGAATATCTCAACCATCGTCTCTCAGACCGTCTCTCAGAATATCTCAACCATCGTCTCTCAGACCGTCTCCCAGATGCTCGTAGAATTGGGAATTCCTGGTAATAGAGCACCTCCTGCACCTCCTGCACAGCAGCCTCCGGTAAGTATTTTATTTTATTGATTTTCTATTTGTTAACTCAAATATCATCTTACAAAATATAAGAATTTAGATTGAGGAGGGAAAAATATCACTTTCTTAACTCTATGAACATGGGTTTGAGGGTCCAAAATTGAAAAGAAAAGTTTAATCAATCCATCGATTGTTCCAACACGACATGGAAGGTGAAAGTAACCCGTAGAAACTGACAGAGTTCAAATTGGACTCCAAATTTGAACTTCATGCTCAAATTTACATTTCTTAAGAAGAACTAATTTAATCGGGTTTAATAGGGTCAAAAATAAAAAAATAGATCCGATTAATTTGTCAATGACTCCAACACGATCGGGAAGGTGAGAGTGACTTGTAGAAATTGACGGAGTTCAAATTGGACTCCCGATATGGCTTGGGCAAACAATTTTGTATTTTCTTAACTACTTTAGTTTCAAATCTATGAACTTGGGTTTGAGGGTCCGAAATTGAAAATAGAGGTCAAATCAATCTATCGATTGTTCCAACACGACATGGGAGGTGAAAGTAACCCGTAGAAATTGACAGAGTTCAAATTGGACTCCAAATTTGAACTTCATGCACAAATTTACATTTCTTAAGAAGAACTAACTTAATCGAGTTTAAGGGGGTCAGAAATATAAAAATAGGTCCGATTAATTTGTCAATGACTCCAACACGACCGGAAAGGTGAGAATGACTTGTAGAAACTGACAGAGTCCAAATTGGACTCCCGATATGGCATGGACAAACAATTTTGCATTTTCTTAACTACTTTAGTTTCAAATCTATGAACTTGGGTTTGAGAGTCCGAAATTGAAAAGAAATGTCCAATCAATCTATCGATTGTTTAAACACGATATGGGGGGTGAAAGTAACACGTAAAAACTGACGGAGTTCAAATTGGACTACCGATTTGAGCAAAACGTTTAAAACTATCATTCGTCAATTTCAGTTAAATGAAAAATATCTTGCTTTTAATTTTCAAGAATAATTGATTTCTTTATTAAGTATTTAATTTTAATTTTTTTTTAAATAATGCAGGATTATCCGTCGCGAGATGTTGGACGAGACGACGACCAGGATGAGGATGACACATATGCGGAGGATTTGTGATTTCATTTTAGTTATGTGCATGTTGTCATTTTATTATGGATGTATGATGTTTGTGTGTTTGTATTTTATGTGATGAATTTGAGGTTTGTTATGGATGTATGATTAGTTTGTGTGTTTGTATTTTATGTGATGAATTTGAACTTTGTGGAGATTGTGATTTGTGTAGTTGATTTATTGTGGTTTTGTGGTATTATTATTTATCAGGTGATTTATTGTTGTTTATGTAAATTTCTAAAAAAAAAATATTGTCAAATTAGCGACCGAATAGCGACCGATAGAATTCCGACGCTGATCGGTCGCTAAAATTGGTCGCTTCACCGATAGCGACGGACAATATTTGGTCGCTAAGTCGGTCTCTAAATTAGCGACCGCCTTAGCGACTATAAATATCGGTCGCTGTTAGCGACCGTAACAGCGACCAACTATCGGTCGCTGTGGGCGACCAATCTGCGACCGAAAAGGGCGGTCTCTATTTGCGACGAACTTTGCGACCGATCTATTTCGGTCGCTATCAGAGACAGATTTTGCGACCGATAACAATCGGTCGCTGTATAGCGACCGATATATAACGACCGATTTGATCGGTCGCACTTCGGTGGTTAGTCGGTCGCCGATCGGTACAGCGACCGAACCTGTCGGTCGCTATTTCCGCTTTTTCTTGTAGTGTGAATGGGTTCAAATAATTTACACTTGGCCAGAATATAAAATCATAATTAACGAGAAATTCTTATTATATGTAAGCTCTTATCACGTCTATTTATGTGATGTATATTTGAAAAAGCATGAAATTTTAATGTATTGTTTAAAAAAATTTAACGTGACTCTCAAGAGGTATTATCTCTTTTTAGCATTTTGTTCTGTTTTTGGGAAAATAACTCTTTCGAGAAAAGAGGAAGGTGTCTTGTTTATAAATATATTTATTTTTGCTACTTTTAATATGAGATTAAATTATGTTCTTTCACAGTCCGCTTTAATAAAAATAAGAGTATGTAGATCTTATTACGACAAAATATTTACATAAAATGCATGGCTTCTTGTTCAATTTTTCACGAATGTTGTTAATGAAGATGCATAAAATTCAACTTATCTTCTAAGTGACATTGTGCCCTTTCAAAAACTTGTCTTTTTCTTAGAAAAAAAAATCTTCTTAAAAACAAAAGAAGAATGTGTTTTACTTATAAACATCCACTTATTTTTCAAAAATAAAATTATATCTATTCAATACAATGTAGTGGCACGCGAAAAATTCATTTTGATAGGATGACGGAGTGTCCCATCATAACCAATTCCCACTACATTAAACTAAGAAAAGTCTACTATACTTGAGGAAGAACAATAAGTGCAATCTACGTAGGATGGTAGTCTATGTGGTGCCTTGTTAGGCACCACGTGGTTTTTGTTTTATTTTTTTGAAATTTAACTTTTTTATTATGGAGTCCAACCCTTTTATTTTGGAGCCTAACTTTCTATTTTAAAGCATAACTTGCCTTCCATTTTGGAGTCGAACTATATTTTTTTTAAATACTAATATTTCTATTTTAAAACTCAATCCTTCTATTTTGGAGTCTAATTTTTTTTTATTTTGGAGTCCAATTTGACTTCTGTTTTGGAGTCAAACTATTTTTTAGGCTTCAAAATAAAAGTTAAGCTCCAAAATAAAATAAATTAAGCTTCAAAATAGAAAAGTAAAACTCTAAAATAGAAAAGCTAAACTCTAAAATAGAAACACTAGATTTTAAATAATAATAATAATAATCACGTGGCGTCTAACAAAACCACATGACTGTCATCCTATGTGTATTATATTTACTGCACTTCCTCAAGTGTAATTCTTTCTCAACTAAAAAACACCAAGCTAGATGTTTAGCTGACAACAAATCGAAAGGGGGGTATATATATATATATATACATGCAAACAGCAAACCATGATGAAAAGTAAACAAGTTATACTGGACCCAGTTACATCCTCGTCACGGTGGCTCCCGACCAGAGTCCTTATACTGCTGTAGATCCTTGTTATAGATTTGCAGGATCATTAATCTATAAAAATGTTGAATCTTGCCTTCCTCGATTCAGTTGCAATTAATCCGGTCAGCTGCCTGATTAATTTCCTTGATCCGGACATGAGAGAATCTTACACTATGCCATTTCTTGCATGTAGTGATCTTCTTCTGGTTCTCCACTAATATAATTAAGATACCTTGCCCTCCCCAACTATCAACTTGCAAGTATCGATCGGGAGAAGTTTCGCTTAGATTAATGCTTTATGACCAGAAACATGTCTTAATTATTTATTTGACCAAAGCGAAAGACTTGGAAACTCGCGCGTCAATGCAACTGTGATTGGGGAGGTATATATGAGAGTTTTTGGTGGATAAATTAATACCGCAATTGAAGTGAAAATTATGTGAAAGTCTATCCTTTTTTAAATTATTATTATTAAAAGGCCAGGGAAGACCGAATTTTATTAATAAGAGGAGATTGTAGCTACCGGAGGAAACCGAGTACATAAAACCAATAAAATCAAATAACCAATCTAAAAATCCATGAAAGATCTATCTTGATGCCGGTCGTTATCAGCCGACGAGTCAGAATGGTACCGGTCGTCGTCAACCGACGAATTGGATCGACGAGGTCAGGGATCGACCATACCAACAAGCCGACAACTAAGTTGTCGGGCATCGTCGTCAAGGATTGTTTAATCATTGCCGAGAACCAATTCAGATCAAGCTCAATATCCAGTCGTCACCCGCTGGCGCCAGCACACACTTGCCCAAGGGACGGATGAGTCCCGCAGATCACGATTCTCCAGTTGGCCCGCATCCTCTTCTGGTAAGTGACCATCAAGGCGGGATTCTCGGAAACCCAGTTGGCGGAATTCCCTGAAAGGCGCCCGCGCCTCGCGGAGGCTCATCCACCACCTTCCTTTTCTATCCAAAGGACCAAGCCCCTATAAGAGGCACAGAGACCCTCAAGAAAGAGGTACGCTATTCATAGCACAAAATTCTCTCTCTATTCCTCTTTTTACAACCTTCACTGACTTGATCGTCGGAGTGTCCGACCGCCGAGGAGTCTCGGTGGTTCTTTGCAGGTCGGGTTCTCTCCTCCAACGACAAGTGCGGCGCGGCCAATCCCTCGGGCCCACCCAGCTCGGCTCCGGCCGACGATCCTTGCTGATTTTCTCCAGCAACATTTGGCGCCGTCTGTGGGAAGCGATACAAAAGGCTTATCCCAATGGCACCCAAGGGAAAGGCTGCAGCTCGCCCGTTGGAGGAGGAAGTCGCCCTCGTCAATGTCGTGGAAGAAGTAGCAGGGGGAGCATCTGGCGCAGGGGAACAAGATTCGACAACCCTGTCGCGGCTCGTTCGTGTCGAACAGACGTTGACAAACCTTCAACAGATACTAATGAGGATGGAGCAAAACCAGCAAACGCATCCTGTACAAGGGGAGGGCTCAGTTTTTTAGGTAGAGAAGATCCAAGGTGATCAGGATGATGTAGAGGCGCCCAACCGGCAGCGTGCGCCTCCTGCGATGTTGGTAAGTCATGCCGGCGCAGCCCCGGAGATGTCGTGACTCCGGAGCCATGACTAGGCCTGAAACTAGCGACAATGTCCTTCCCGTCACGCCGGTGGCAGCCGTAGGGAATGCGGCCAGGGCCGACCTTGCCGACCGCTTCACGGCAGAATCCGCTCCAGTCAACATCAGCGAGTCTCCATTCGACCCACGATGGAGGGACGACCTGCGAGAGATGAACAGGAAGATAGAAGCTCTGCAGCTCGGCACTCGCGCCCCGTCCGTGGCGACCCTCCTCACCTCCTCACCGTTCACGGAAGAAATCACGTCGGCCCCGGTTCCACTGAAGTTTCAGCTGCCAAAATTCCGACGCTACAATGGGACCACCAACCCAGTCCACCACCTCGACCATTTCCAGGGACAGGTGGAAATGATGAACGTAACTGACGCTCTGAAATGCAGGGCCTTCATGTCCACTCTAGATGACGCAGCTCTGCAGTGGTTCAAGGCGCTCCCCGCTCGATCGGTCTCGAGCTTCTCCGACCTGGCCCAGAGGTTCCTCGACCACTTCTTCAACACGGTGCAACATTCGTTATGCACCGACGACCTATGGCTGGTGTCTCAGAAAGAGAACGAGATGTTTCGAGACTACGCGAAGCGCTTCCAGATCGAGGTGATGAAGGTGGTGGACCTGGACCTGAGGACTGCGGTCAACATTCTCACGAGGGTGTGCACTGACGTGTCGTTTGTGGCGTCAATCGCCAAAAAACCACCGGTAAGCCTCTCCGACCTCCTCTCTCAGATGCAGAAATACGTCAGGCTGGAATCAACCCTTGGAGCCGCTGGGCGACTGAAGCGGCCGCTGGAGAGGGGGAGCGCGAGCTCGGAGGCGGGCGAGAAAAGACCGAGAAGGGAGGAAATGCACAGAGACAGGCGCCAAGACTCGGAGAACCGACGGGTGTCTGACCGATGACCCGACGAGTACCGTCGCGTCAGGGATCTCCCCCGGTTCGGAAGGCCACCGTCAGAGATCCTCCCCATCATTAAGAAGCTGCCAGAGTTCAGGCGACCGGAGCCCATCATGAGGCCTCCATCAGGGCGGGGGGCCGAGCTATACTATGAGTACCATAAAGGTTTTGGTCACCTGACAGACCAGTGCAGGAGCCTGAAGATGGAAATATCGGAGATGTTACGCCGAGGGATAATCGGAAAAGACATCGTCGACGGAAAACCAAAAGATCGCGAGCAAGATGGGGATCGTGAGCGCGAGGGGAAAGGCGCCGTCCTAGTCCTCGCCGGTGGATCGGCGGGAGGCGGCGACAGCGGCAGGAAGAGGAAAGCGTACGCGTCAGCCGTCGTCCTCGGAATCAGCCAACCAAACTTGGAGCCGATCACCTTCTCCGCCGACGACGCAGTGGGGCTAAGCTTCCCTCACGACGACACGCTGGTCATCCATGCCGACATCGACGGTTACACCGTGCATCGCATCCTCGTCGACAACGGAGCGGCACCCGACGTACTTTTCTATGACTGCTTCCTGAAGATGACGAACCTAAGCATGGAGCTCAAGCCAGTCGCCACACCTCTATTCGGGTTCAGCGGAACGCCAGTCACCGCCGAGGGGTCCATCAGGCTCAAGGTGACGCTGGGTACCCGTCCTCGGCATGTAACGGTTGAGGTCGACTTCCTAATTGTAAAGGTCAAGTCGGCCTACAACGCGATTTTCGGACGCGGATTGCTCGGGAAGCTCGGGGGAGTGCCGTCGACGTACCACCAGAAACTGAAATTTCCAACTCTTTGCGGGGTGGGTGAGGTTGTCGGAAGTCAGGCCGAGGCGCGCCTGTGTTATGTCAACTCCATCAAAGCAAAAGAACCAGCTATTTCTGAGTACGTGCCAGCTATAGATGACGTCCCAAAACACAAGCCAATAGAACTAACTAAACAGATAAAAATCAAAAGCGGACTTCTAATCATCGGGACCGAACTCAAAGAGTTGGAGAATGACGTTACCTCATTCCTCGGCCAAAGTGGCGACGTATTCGCTTGGTCTGACGACGACCTTCCGGGAATAGACCCAAGCATTATCCAACATCACTTGAACATGGATCCCGAGGCCAGACCTATCCGGCAAAAGAAGAGGCCCTTGTCAGCCGAGCGGCAGGAAGTGGTTGAAAACCAGTTGACGAAATATTTGCATGCAGGTACCGTTAGGAACTCGTTTTACCCAAACTGGGTCGCCAACGTCGTCCTGGTGCGAAAGGCAAACGGCAAATGGCGAATGTGCGTTGACTTCACCAACCTAACAAAGCCTGCCCAAAGGACAGTTTCCCTTTGCCCCGGATCGACCAGCTAGTCGACTCAACTGCCGGACGTGAGCTCTTAAGCTTCCTCGACGCCTATTCGGGCTATCACCAAATAAGAATGGCCCCGGAGGACGAAGAAAAACATCCTTCACCACTGAGAGAGGTTTGTATTGTTTTACTCGTATGCCATTCGGACTAAAGAATGCAGGAGCAACATACCAAGACTGGTCAACAAATGTTCGAGAAACAGATCGGCAAGACCATGGAAATATACGTTGACGACATGTTGGTGAAAAGCCGACAAGCCGAGGACCACGTCAGGGACTTAGCCGAAGCTTTCGAAATACTGAAGCTCTACGGGATGAAGCTGAACCCAGAGAAGTGCGTCTTCGGCGTCCGAGCAGGAAAATTCTTAGGGTATCTTGTCTCCCAACGAGGCATTGACGTCAACCCCGACAAAGTTCAAGCCATCCTCGGCATGACGGCTCCGAGAACAGTCAAAGAGGTACAAAGACTTAATGGCATGGTAACAGCTCTAAGAAGGTTTATCTCCAGGTCAGCAGAACGGTGCAAGCCATTCTTCGAGGTGCTAAGGAAGGGCCGCTTCGAATGGACCGAGGACTGCCAAAAGGCTTTCGACGAGCTAAAAGAACACCTGGCGAGCGTACCGACGCTGAGCAAGCCGAAGGAGGGGGAAGAGCTGCTATTGTATCTGTCCGCAATGAGCTATTTCGTCAGCTCGGTCCTCGTTTGAGAAGAAAACCGAGCCCACCTACCGGTGTACTACACAAGCAAGGCGCTGCGAGGAGCCGAACAACGCTACCCTGATCTCGAGAAGGTCGGGTACGCTCTCATCATGGCCGCACGCGACGATTGCGCTCGTATTTCCGATCACACAAAGTCGTCGTCCTCATCGACACATCGATTCGACAAGTTCTCGAGCGACCCGGTCCTCGGGAAGGTTGGCCAAGTGGGCCGTAGAGCTCAGAGAATTCGACATTGAGTTCAGGCCCCGTGTCGCTATCAAAGCCCAAGCCCTCGCGGATTTCATTTCCGAGGGCACTGCCCGAGCAGCTACGGAAGAGAATCCGACGTAAGGTGGGAAGTTTTCGTCGACGGAGCCTCAAACTCCCAGGGCAGCGGAGCAGGGGTGGTCATGCGCTCACCCGAAGGCGTTGACTTAAGGTACGCGGTACATTTCGGTTTCCAAGCATCTAACAACGTGGCAGAATATGAGGCGGTGGTATCAGGGCTGAAGATGGCAAGAACTCTTGGCGCAAAGAAGGTCCGTGTCCACAGCGATTCCCAACTGGTCGTTAACCAGGTCTCGCAAGCGTTCGAGGCAAAAGAGGCAAAGCTCGCGTCATACAAGGCCGAGGTGTTAAGGCTCATGGCGGAATTCGACTCTGCGGAGCTTGTGAAAATACCAAGGTTTGAGAACGAGCAAGCTGACGAGCTTTCAAAAATCGCATCATCTGCACTGGAATCGCCCACAACCCTACTGATAGAAGAACTATTGGAGCCAACTATAGCACCTAAAGATCTAATGAGTATCGAGGTAAGAACAACATGGATATCCCCACTAATAAATTTCCTCAGGAGTAGGTTGCTACCGGAGGACAAGAACGAGGCCGAGAAAATGAGGCGGCGGTCATCAAAGTTCTTCATCGTCGGCGATGACTTGTACCAAAAGGGGTTTAGCTATCCCAATCTCCTCTGCGTGGACCCTGTTCAAGCTGAAGAAATTATCAACAAAGTTCATGAAGGAACATGCGGTTCTCATGCAGGCCCCAGATCCCTAGTAAGAAGAGTAACCCGACAAGGATACTGGTGGCCGACGATGCTTAAAGACGTCGAGAAGTACGTCAAAAGCTGCCGACAATGCCATGTTTGGCAAGATCGACCGACAACCTCCATCGGAACTCACGAGCATAAATTCCTCGTGGCCATTCGCACAATGGGGCATGGACATCCTCGGACCATTCCCACCTGCGACAGGTCAAAGGAGGTTCATCATCGTCGGAGTCGATTATTTCACAAAATGGGTCGAAGCTGAGCCCCTAGCGAAAATTACAGATACCAACGCCGGGGTTTTGTTATGGAAAAATATCATCTGCAGGTTCGGTCTTCCACGAACAATCATCACCAACAATGGACGACAGTTCGACAACGCAAAATTTCGTCGGAATTGCATCGCGCTCGGGATTGAACATAGATTCTCCTCAGTAGCCATCCCCAGTCAAACGGAATGGCCGAGGTCACCAATCGGACAATCCTGGATGGACTAAAGAAGAGGATAGCAAACCACAAGGGAGCTTGGGCCGACCAACTCCTCCATGTACTTTGGGCATACAGGACGACACCAAGGGAAGCCACTCGGGAATCACCCTTCGCGTTAGCTTTCGGGATGGAGGCAGTGTCACCGGTAGAGATGCTTGTCCCCTCACAAAGAATCCTCGGATTTAACAAAGAAAGCAACAATCAGGCATTGCGTGCCGAACTTGACCTACTAGAAGAAAGCGAGGAAATGCTTCTACAAGGATGGAGATATACCAAAAGAGGTCAAGAAAAGCTTCGACAGAAGGTCAAACCACGACGCTTCGGGGTTGGGAGCCTTGTTCTCAGAAAGCTCACAATTTCGGACCCGAAGTCGGCTAGCGGAAGTTGTCGCCGAACTGGGAAGGGCCATACCGAATCGCCGACGAACTCGGACAAGGAGCTTATCGTCTTGAAGAGCTCGGGGGAGCAGTCATACCGAGAACGTGGAACGCCGAGCATCTTCGACGTTACTTCCCGTAAGCCCGAGGTCGCTTCGGCACTCTCTAAACCTAAGCCCGAGGTCGCTTCGGCACTCTCTAAGCCCAAGCCCGAGGTCGCTTCGGCACTCTCTAACCTAAGCACGAGGTCGCTTCGGCACTCACTAGATCCAAATACGAGGTCGCTTCGGCACTCAACAAGTACGAGGTCGCTTCGACACTCAACAAGTACGAGGTCTCTTCGGCACTCTCTAAATCCAAGAACGAGGTCGCTTCGGCACTCTCACAGTACGAGGTCGCTTAGGCACTCTTACCGACGAGGTCGCTTAGGCACTCTCACTAACGAGGTCGTTTAGGCACTCCCCTATCAACGAAGCCGCTTTCGGCACACCCATCGACGAGGTCGTTTGTGCGTTCGTAAACGGTGAAATGAACAACAGTCGTCGGCTAGAAACTAAAGTATGTCCGAGAGTGTATTCTCACCAACAAGGACTACAGAGTACATGAAGAAGGGCAGCTACGCCTCGTTCAAAACGACATCAACTACCTGATCGAGGGAACGATCAATGGCCGTCTCCATGGCCTCGTCCACGACGGCGACGAACTCCTCGTCTCCACCTCCTGCAGCCTGGTTGCCGCCCTCCCCACCTCCAGCAAGAGTCGCACCCGACAAGCCGAGTCGGGATACACCCCTTAACCCTGGCGAGGCAGTCATTATATCCTCCCTGGAAGAGGTCGGCGATCTCGTCCTGGAGTTCGTCGGAGTCGCGATACTCCTCTATCGCCTTGTTCCTTTCCTCAGCAATGAGGCGCGAAAAGCTGTTCTTCGTCTCTTCGTGGGCTGCAATCTCGTCGTATTGCGCCTTCTTCACAGCCTCAAGCGCTTTTTCTCGGACGCGAGGGCCGCCTGGAGGACGCCTTCCCTCTTCTTTGCCTCCTCCTCCAGGCGGAGACAATGGGCCTTCTCGGCGGCCACAAGCTCCTCAGCTTCGGCGACGCGCTTGTCGCAAGCTAATCTTTTCACCTCGGCCCTATGCACAAATGCGTCAAACGCGGCTAGCTGCTCAGCATACCGTGGTAATATTCATGCATGAGCCGACGTGCAGGGTGGCCGAGCGTTTCTGCCTTAACCTCGGGCGGCAGAGCTTGTCGGCCCCACTCAACCGGGTCCAAGGAGAAGCGAGTCTGGGGCGGAACCGAGGCATCAGGTGCCGTAGACGACGACGCCGGGGCTGGACGCTTCTTCGGCCTTTCAGTCGACGGGACGGCTGCCGAGCTCTGACCAGGTGTCGGAGCCAATGGAGGCACGGCTTCGGCCTCGCGCTGGCGTTTCTCGGGACGAGAAGCCACCTTCTTTTCCCTTAATTGAGCCCGGCTCTTGGCCTTCTCAACAAGCGACGGCCCCTTCCGCGTAGGGGGTACGGAGTCGCTCTTGTCGGCCATGGCTGCAAGCACATATGTCTGTTAGATAGGGAAATCAAAGACAGATCAAGAGTACAACTACGAGGTTGGCAACCTTTTGCGCCCTCGTCGATCAGCCGAATTAATTCCTCGGAGATATCGATCAGGTTGGGGGGCTCCACCTCCTTCAAACTCTTGAGGTCGAAGAGCTCGGACGCAGTAAGCCTCGGCGACCCAAAAGCTTTGCTCCGGACGTCGACGGCTGACCACTTGGTCGAGAACGGCCAACCCGAGGGACTATAGACAAAAACAAAGTTCCTCTTCCAGCCGTGGAGCGAGGAGGGCAGTTTTCCAAGGATATGCCGACCGTTCCTCGCCGCAAAATAGAACCAGTCTCCGAACGGTTTGATAGAGAAAAGGTAGAGAAAAAGGCGCGAGGTCGGAGGGACCCCTGCCGAATAGCACAAAGACAGAAATCCGACGATTACGCGCCAGGCGTTCGGTGCCAACTGAGAAGGAGCCACCCCAAGCTCCAAGAGAAGAAAAATAACAAAAGGGTGGAAGGGGAAACAGAGGCCTGCCCTAACCGCCTCGGTGTAAACCGAGAACCCCCCGTTCATGACAAAGTGAGCCCTAAAATCCCTGTCAGCAAACACGACGGCGTCGGCAGGGAGGACAAACCTAGGATGCTTCCACAGCCACTTGAAGGTACTAGGGGAGGTCTCACAACGGGCTTCGGCCACGTTGTCGGCTCGACGACGAGCACCAGAAGTATGGGCCGAAGGTTCTTTAGGAACGTAGGTCCCATGGATTAGTTCAAGGACGAAGTATCGTCGACAGGCCCCCAGACCTGGGTTTCTACTGATACCGACCCTACCCCAGGTTTTCAGAAACGGAGTCGGGAGCGTCGATCGAAGCAGGGGGGTCCTTAGATTTTGTGGACGACGGCGAAGAGGAAGCCTCAGAAGAGGTGGAGGAAGAAGAAAGGCTCATCGTTTACCTCGGAAGGAAGCAAGCGAAGATCGTCGGGCGACCTTGCACGGGCAGGCACAATCGTCGGATCGTCGGCAGACGTCGGGACAGCAAGGATTATATGGCTCACGCACAAAGCGAAGAAATGTTTGTTTCGCGTCGAGCCCTAGCTATTTATATAGCCTCGACGCCAAGGAAATCGGACGGCCCAAAAATCCTGCGCATCCAGGATTCCGCCACATGTCGGAAGCCCGACAGCCAGAGGGCGTTCACCCGGATCCACAGCGTGCGCCCCGAAACTGAACGGCGTCATCATGGCGCGGGGTTCAGAGTAACGTACCTGACAAACCGCCACCAGCAGTACCATCATTATGACAAGACCACGACTCTCATCATGACAGGGGCAGAGCGCCCCCGATTCG
This sequence comes from Colocasia esculenta, assembly GCA_014218235.1. Lineage (NCBI taxonomy): Eukaryota > Viridiplantae > Streptophyta > Magnoliopsida > Alismatales > Araceae > Colocasia > Colocasia esculenta. The sequence continues at coordinate 93,783,598 of CM024764.1, read as the reverse complement.
AGCGCGCGGAATATGAGGCGGCGGCGTACACTCGTACGAATTTCCGTGAGCAATAAATGGCTTCTCTACGAGCCGAGAACTCGTCTCGAAGAGAACCCGGGGGCTAGTGATGCTGGTCGTTATCAGCCGACGAGTCAGAATGGTACCAGTCGTCGTCAACCGACGAATTGGATCGACGAGGTCAGGGATCGACCATACCAACAAGCCGACAACTAAGTTGTCGGGCATCGTCGTCAAGGATTGTTTAATCATTGCCGAGAACCAATTCAGATCAAGCTCATATCCAGTCGTCACCTGCTGGCGCCAGCACCACTTGCCCAAGGGACAGATGAGTCCCGCAGATCGCGATTCTCCAGCTGGCCCGCATCCTCTTCTGGTAAGTGACCATCAAGGCGGATTCTCGAAAACCCAGTTGCGGAATTCCCTGAAGGCGCCCACGCCTCACGGAGGCTCATCCACCACCTTCCTTTTCTATCCAAAGGACCAAGCCCCTATAAGAGGCACAGAGACCCTCAAGAAAGAGGTACGCTATTCATAGCACAAAATTCTCTCTCTATTCTCTCTTTTTACAACCTTCACTGACTTGATCGCCGGAGTGTCCGACCGCCGAGGAGTCTCGGTGGTTCTTTGCAGGTCGGGTTCTCTCCTCCGATGACAAGCGCGGCGCGGCCAATCCCTCGGGACCCCCCCAGCTCGGCTCCGGCCGACGATCCTTGCTGATTTTCTCCAGCAACGTATCTCATGAGTGAGTTCACCGAAGGACAGTCTGAAGACGTAGACCTGATCGTCGAGAACAACGTTCTATAATTTTTTCATCCAATTCCACTTCAGATATCTCTCGATCAAATTGGTATTTGCATGTATACTCTTACACGAATTAATGGTCAAGGGAGCTTCTATCGTAAACTTCCGTTAAACATTTATGGAGTACTTATTCCCTTTTAGATAACTTGATAAGGGACTTTGGCGGTACCCGTTAATGGAAAGTAATAACAAAGATACATGTCCCAATTTATTCATGTAGAAAAGGCAATATATGTAAATGTACATTGAGATAGATTTTCACATCAGCTTCACTTAAGAAGGTTATTCGTTCAATTATACTTAAAGTATCATATATCGAATATTGGATTTTAAAAGACTATCCTCTGCCAATCTTTTTAACTAGGTTTCAACATATTTCTTCCTCAAAATAAAGAAGAGCTTTGCTTTTGGTGTGGACATTTGGAGCCACTTAAACAAAGCACCCTTCATTTTAAAACTGAAGCTTCGGTTTTGCTACGAGATAAGGCATCCTACAATAAGAATACTTACTCTGTACAGAGGATGCATTTGAGTTCTAATTTGAATCTTAGCTTTGATAAAAGAGGTACCTCTATATATGTTAAATATTTAGGAATTATTATTCTTTAAATAATCACGAGTACTATGGATGCAGAGCGAACAGAAAGCAATATAGGATGAGAAGTGAACAGTACGTCCCAGCTCTGTTTTGTCTTCATCCACTGTTAAGCTTTGTCAGCTCTATTGACTCCTTCAGGGAAGAATGATGCCATCTGTTTAGGCCTATGTCTCTTTGTGGGTCCTCTGGTTAATTATCTCCCTAATTTCAGTGGTATGTTTGTAAATTGTAATCTTTTCTCATCTGGCTTGCACTATATAATTTTGATGGAATGGGAAATTAGCAATCCAAACCTTGTAAAAGAAAAAAATCACGTACGTCCTCCACAATTGGGCTTTGGAATATCATTAAAGCTGCACTGATTGTTTCTCATGTCTGCTTTTTTTTAATCAAATTCTTACGTCTGGTGAGGACTTGGAATTAATTGAAACAGACAATATAATACAGGCATATATAAATAGTTTATTTATAATATCCATCTTATAATAAAATTGAGATAGATTGTATGAAAAGTAATTTTATTAAAATAGAGCTTGACAAATACTTACTTTTAGTGCTCATCAGCCAACGTTGCATGATGGATCATTTTCATAATTTTTTGGTTGAAGGGGTAGAGGAATTCTTTAACAAAGACCATGGGGTATGTGAAAAACCTACGGACAAGATTAACGCGTCGATGTGGAAATGGATGATGCCGACTTGCTCGTTGAACAGGTCTGCTTCCTGGTGCACCTTCTAGGAAAAACCCAAAAAGAAAAGTCTGCTTCTTGGTCATTAATCACAGCCTCAGTCCGTGAAGGGTGCGCGTGTGTGTGTGTGTATATACATATACGGATATAATTAGGGACAAAGTAGATGCTGTTGCAGGGAGGCCCCAAGAATATTACATGGCAGGGATACTCGCCCACAGGCCAGTACCCCTCTGTCTCCTACTTCAAGTACTACTACAGCTGATCATCCTCTGGCTGAATCCAGTATGCCCTACTTCCTTGCCGGAAAGAATATGGCCGGTACGCCGCCGGGACTGCCGAGAGTGGTGCGGGGGCGTCCAAATCCCATATCCCTTCGGCGTCGGCCCCGACTGTTACAAAAACGCCAATTTCTCCGTCTCCTGCGAAAACGGTACTACTTCCTTGGATCCAAAGCCATATTTCAATTTGAATGGTATCAAGAAAGAAGTCATGGACATAAGCTTGCCCCTCGGCGAGATTCGCACACGTAGCTTCATCAGTCAGGCGTGTTACAATGGCACGTCCGGACGAGTGAACAGAACAGGAATGATGAACAGTCTAAATGTGAGTGGTACTAATTACCGATTCTCACACACTCGCAACGTTCTCACAGCCATCGGATGCTACAACCTCGCATACATCTCGGGTTTCGACGAGGACCAGAAATCCCATATCACCGGCTGTCTTACGATGTGCCACACGTACTTCGACGGGCAGATGCAGTCAGGGGCGTGTTCCGGCGAGGGTTGCTGCCAAATTTCCATTCCAGAAGGACTCAACTTTTATCGTGTGTTCTTCTACAACTTGACCGACTGGGATATCATTCAGCTCTCTAGCCCGTGCGTGAACGGCTTCCTTGCAGAGAACGGGTCCTACACCTTCAATGCATCTGACCTCGTTGACCCCAAGTTCGAAGAAAAGAACAGAGATGCCATCCCCCTGGTGCTAGACTGGATCGTAGGTGGCGACAAGTGTGAGCAACCCGGTCTCAGAAACAGCTCCTCCTATGCGTGCGTCAGCGACAACAGCGAGTGCCTGAACTCAGAAAGTGGGAAAGGATATTTCTGTACGTGCGCAGCCGGTTACGAAGGCAACCCTTACCTGCAGGACGGATGCCGGGGTTAGCATGTCTCTCATTCTTTTCCTTTGTTTCCACAGTTTGTTTACGATGAATTTACACATACATGCTTACTTTTTGTTTGGTCCGTCGTGATACAAACACTACACATCATTATACACATAAGTAAGTAGGAAAAGTGATCAAGCGGTCTGGACGTCTCGTAATGTTTCTAATTTTAATTCTCTACCCATCTGTAAGATGCATCTTCCCAGTGACGGATCCTGAAAATTAATTTAGTGGGGTCACTTGACTATAGGAGGGTCACTCTTACATTCAGTGGAGTCACCTTCTATAATCTTACATAAAATTTTGACCTATATAAACAAAAAAAAAAATTTTTAAGACTCATTTCCAAGTCAGTGGGGTCACGTGACCCCACTGACTGTACTGAAGATCCGCCACTGCATCTCCCATGAATATTTAAACCGTACTGATGAAAACTAGCTCCCACCCTCTAATTACACTAATGCTGGTGGTAAAACAGAAAATATTTGAGCACAAAGGTTACTTAGATCCGATGGCTTCTAAGTTTTAGTACTTCCTCACGAACCCTGACTGCGAAATTAGCCGATCCATGGCAGATTCGGTGGTCCAGTTTAACATGCCATGCACTCTGTTATGCTCCAGACGATAAAGCTATTTTTGCTTAAGCGACTACTTGGGATCTACACGTATTTGATTAAAAACGGCTACATATAACAGGTCCTCGTAGATTTTAGTTTTATGACAATACGGGTAAGAAGAAAAAGGCATTACCATTAAAATACTAGATGACCAGCATATATATATATAATATATATATATATATATATATATATATATATATATATATATATTGTTGTATAAATATGATAGTACTTGTGATATTCTTGAGGACCCCGGTTGGGTCGATCGGTTAGAACTCTTGCTTAAAAGCAAGAGGTCCCGAGTTCGATTCCTGAGGGGGGGGATTTACTTGATTTACATGCAATCCTCGAGGTGTGTAAATCTGGAATTTTCTGGTCAAGTGGGGTAAGGCAAATACGGGTATACGGAAAGTAGGAGCTGCCAAGTCCTGACCTTGGAGTTCACGAACACCAATCCTTGAGTCCACAAAGCCACACGGGGCGGATTTTCTCGTTATAAAAAAAACTTGTGATATTCTTTAGTGTGAATAAGTTAAATTTTAATTTTTTTTAATTAATCATCTCTTCTACAAATAGTTTAGGTGGTATTACTTGACTATTTAGTTTTGAACATGAGAAATTTAACTTTTCTTAGAAATAAGTTATTCTCTTTAATTAGTAACAAAGGATCTATTACTGAGAGATCAGAATTAAAATACTTGCTTTGAAGAAAAGTTAAATTTTCGTGAATTCACAGACTATAGATGGCCATTGGATCGCCTACCTGGGGAAATCCAAAGCACGACCTGTTTTAATTTCTTAGACTTCTCTACATGAGTTTTTCTTTTCTTTTTCTTCTATTTGTTAAGCCATAATTAACCACACTTGATTTGCTTACGCATGCATTAATATTTGTCGCTTTCTAATTTTTAAAGCTTACCACCTGATCTTAATCTAATGGCTTTTGTATATATTCATGTATTTATGTCCCGATTCATATGTGTGCACATATTTACAGTGGTTCTATGTACTCGTGACATTCCATTTGTTCTTGTCGTTAGACATTAACGAGCGTGAACGCTCGGTCCCTTGCATTATTTAGTTTCCTTCACTGTGGAGTCTTCTTATTACCACCTGACCCGGCCCCGTACGTGTTCCTTGCAGATATTGACGAGTGCGAAAAGGGATCAGTCAAGTGCCCCGACGGTGCCCGTTGTCAGAACACACCAGGAAACTACACCTGCATCGACTTCACACCGGCAGGGAAAAAACCCTTCCCCACATTAGAATTGGCACTTGGTAATCTCTAAACTATATCTTCTCCTTTTATTGTTGGGTATTCTTTTAATTACAGGTTTACAACAAGAAATTACTCAAAATCATGTGAATTAGCTAATTTGCTGATAACTTTTTTCTCCCGGATTAACTTATCAAACTGGAGGCTGGAGGTACTCGAACGAGTTATTTTAACCCCATGATTAATGAAAGAGTTGGGTGTGGGGGAGGGGGGGGGGGGGGTTGGGAACATAGTTCTTAACAAATTAAATAGGAAGCATTCTCAACATTGGATCTGTTTGGTTAAAAGTAAAAGTTCACCCAAAAGAATATTTTCAAGGAAAGCTTCATTGTTTTAGTCATTTGATATCTTTGAAAAGTAAAATCGGTAGAACCTCATTCTAAAAATTTCAAATTTTGGCATCCGCACCAAAATTCGGAAACTATTTTCTGGTGACTTCTCCTTCTTCTTTTAATCCAACTATAGTGCCAATCTTTCTAGCACTATTCATTCAGGTTGTTTTTTATTTTTTTCCCCTCATTTAAGTTGTGTTTGTCAAATCTAATTATTTTTATTAGTTGTTTTGATTTTTAATTTTTTATTAAAATATCTATAGAACATTATTCATTCAAGTTATGTTTTTATTTTATTTCTCCAAATTGAAATTGTCTATGTCAAAGTTATTTGTTTTCCACTATTTTTAATTTTTTATTTTTAAAATATATATTAAAATAAAAAATAAAGTAAATAAATTTTGATGAATAATGCACTAGGGGTATGTGGCCCCCTCTCATTGGAGTGGACCATGCTATCCCATGTGCCTTCATACAACTCTCTAATAAAAATTTATATTTAATCTTCTATTACACAAATAATCAGTGAAAATATTTACTTAAGAATCAAATGGACAATTGCGGTTTTTATTTTTATGTAAAAATTATTCTATAAAAAATTATTTTTCAATAAAAATATTTTATATGCAACCAAATAGACCCACATTGAGAAACAAAATCCCTACTAACATTTTCGTTTACCTGAAAAATTAATATGTGAAATTCGGTTGAGAAAATAAAATCTATTTTTTTTTTTTTTGAAGAAGGCAGGCAGACCCTCCTAAGTTTTATGACTCGAATATATTTTTCATTGACTCTCTCTTTCTCTCTCTTGCGGGAAGAGTTCTCTTATTTGTCTTCTGAGACTATATCCTCTCTCTTTCTCTCTTTGTAATTGTGGGACTTCTCTTCCGTGCTTCCGAGACTTCCCAACCTTCATGCAAACATGCCTTGATTCTTCGCTCTTCTTGGTCTCCTTCTCTTTCTCTAGTTGTCACACTACAAGGGCGCGTAGGTTTTGGAATTTCTCTTTTCTCCAAACACCGTTCGATGCACACGTGAATTACTCAAAATAAAATCTATAAAATTGTGATTTGAAAAGAATTAATAAGTATATCGATAAATCATGCATATCCCTTGGTAATCTCTTACCATATATATATTGTTGTTCATTTATCTCTGCATTCTTACAAATTAAGAACGCATGTATAGATTCTATTCACAAAGGGAATTCTTCATGCTTCTTCTCTGGACTGACAGGTCTAACACCCGGAATTCTCCTACTTTCCATACTTGGATTTTGTATATATTTGGTACTTGAAAGAAGAAAATTATGTTATCAGACAAAAGTTTTTTGAACAAAATGGTGGTCTTTTGTTAAGACGTCAAATGAATTCACAACATGGAGCTACATTTAAGATATTTACAAAAGAGGAGCTCGACAAAGCTACAAACATGTTTGATAAGGAGATGATCCTTGGGCAAGGAGGCCAAGGCACGGTCTACAAAGGAATTTAGACAATAGAGAAGTTCCATCAAGAAATCCCGGTCATTGATGAAAGCCAAGGAACGAGTTTGCAAGAGAGATGTTGATTCTTTCACAAATCAACCATAGGAATGTTGTCAAACTCTTGGGCTGTTGTTTGGAAGTGGACATGCCCATGTTGGTCTACGAATTCATTTCTAATGGCACTCTTTTCCATTACATCCACAAAGTGAAACACAAATCTCCAATTCCCTTTAACGAGAGATTAGGATGGCATCTGAGGCAGCACAAGCACTTAACTACCTTCATGCTGAAGCTTCTCCTCCTATTGTTCATGGAGATGTCAAGTCTGGAAATATACTCATAGATGACAAACGTATGGCCAAAGTGTCTGATTTTGGAGCCTCCAAGATGACACCGTTGGATAGAGAACAATTTGCTACGTTAGTCCAAGGGACTTATGGTTACCTAGATCCCGAATCCTTGCAGACACATCACTTAACCGCAAAGAGTGATGTTTATAGTTTTGGGGTAATTCTCGCAGAGCTCCTCACAAGGAAGACTGCGTTATACTCTGATGGATCGGGGAAGGAACGAAGCCTTGTATTGGACTTTGTCTCATCTGTGAAAGGTGATCAACTCTTGGAAATACTGGATGCTCAAATAGTCGGTGAAGGGAACATAGAATACGTGAAAGAAGTTGCAAAGTTGACTTGCCGCTGCTTAAACATGAAAGGAGAAGAGAGGCCAACCATGAAAGAGGTGGCAATGGAACTAGAAGGCGTCAGAAATCTCAGTCTTTCACTCTCCCAACCATATATTAATGCCGATGACATGGAGCCCTTGTTGGATGAAGAGTATTCAAGTGGCTATGCAAGTACAAGTAAGACCTCTAGTTATTTCATTTCCACTACCAATGCATTGAGTATTCAAGGGCTTATATGATTTCTTAAAGTTCATAGTCTTCATAGAAGTTGATCGTCTATTTATGTATTTTCCTCTTCTTTTTTATTTCCATAAAGGTTGTTTTGTCTATGTATGTAAGAAGATTGCATTATGGAGTGCCAATTCCTCGGTATATTAAATATCTTGCTAAATAAGTTGTTAAAATATAGAGTTGTAAATGAATCAATACACTTAACAAGTAATTGAGATTAGCTCGAATGTTACTCAAATTTGACTTGTTTAACAAGATAAACGAGTCATTGTTAAACGAGTCAAGTTCAAATAAAATTTTAAACTCATTTCATAAATGAGTTGAGTGTGAGTAAAGATTTGTTTAACTCGTTTAAGTTTGTGAACAAATTCGTTTAATTTTTTTAATATATACTTAAAAAATAAATATTATATTAAAATAGTTAAGCTAAATAACTTATCAAGATTATTGAAATATGAATTTGAAATGAAATAGATTTAGATTTTATGAACCATTAATTTTTTACTTATAAATCGAATTGAACTTATATATATATATATATATATATATATATATATATATATATATATATATATATATATATGTAAGCAATTGATCGTACTATAACATGGGCTCTGAGTGGAGATCCTCTCCACCCGCGGGTGAGGGGACTCCATCAGTACAAGGGCGCCGGCGGGTGTTTTTTGGGTTCACCCTTGTGTGTGTGTGTTTTTTGTTTTTTACCTAAGGGCTTAACTCAAAAAACACCCGCGGCGCCCTTGTACTGATGGAGTCCCCTCCACCTGCGGGTGGAGAGGATCTCCACTCCATGGGCTCTAATATGAGCCGTCGTATTCAATTCAGATGATAAGTAGGGAAAAATAAAAAAGCTTTGTGGCAAGTACCTTCGGCACTTATATATCACTGGTTGAGGAATAGGGATCCTCTAGACCCCTTGCAGGAGGGGGGGAGGAGGAGATTTTTTTCATTTTAACCTCTGTGCAAAACACAAAGAGGGGTTAAAATGAAAAAATCCTCCACACCCATGGTATTGACCCCCCCCCCCCCCCCTCCTGCGGGGGGACGAGAGGATCCCTGTTTCTGTTGGGTGGCTGTGGAAACGGCCCAAATATCTCGCCGAGTCATGTTTCCACAGTAACTATTCTTTTTGTTTGTTTTGTTTAACAATTGGGAACCTTTGGATCCCATCCAAGGGTCCCTACTAGAATATGACGAGGCTATATCAACAGTCCTCGCTATATTTAATTGGGTTCATTAAGAGTTCAAACTCGAGAGTTTTTAAATAAATTAAATTTAAATAATTATTTTAAATATTAAGTAGAACACGATTAAAGATTGGCAAATAGAACTCGAGCAATATATTACTCGGTTCAACTCGGTAGATGTCAAATACGACGAATCTTCATATGTGTGAAAAAAAAATTTGTCAACGAAACAAATACACAAGAAATTAGGAAGGATAACCAAAGTGATGAATTGCTCCATCGCAGAACTGCCACTTCTACGAGGAAAGTACTTTGAGAGGTGCCTAATTATTTTGGGAGGATATCTCGCTTTCACTAAAGTGATGGAAGGTGTGAAGGTGTCATCGAAGACTATGGTTAATAGTGTACCATCTTCCTTTCTCATATTATATGCTTTTGAATGTTAAGCAGCTACTACTACTTTTTTCCTCTTTCTAATGAGTTTACCGTGCTTAACAGTGCTAACGACGCAAAAGATGTACATAGATTTAGGTCCTATTTGATAACACTTATTTAAAGTCTAAAATTTGAATTATTTAATTTTTAAAATTGTAGTTTATTTGATAAAACATTTGAAATTATATCTTAATTAATCACTTAAGTCTAAAAAATCTCTTAATTTTTAATTTAAAATATATCACTTTTCTTTTTCAAATCGGCACCAAGATGGAATCCGACGAGTTGGCGGCCATCTCCGGCGACTGGCAATCACCGGCAGCTAATTCCGACGACTCAATTTAAAAAAAAAAATATTTTTTGACAATTCTAAATTTTGAACTCAAGACCTACTTATTAGAAGTGTAGTATCTTAACCAACTACATTACAATTCAGATGTTATTTAAGTTAGTTATCAAACGCCTCTTAAATTATGTATGATATATATTAATTTTTTTTAATTTTAATTTAAAAAATAGATGAAAAATAATATTTAAAATTTAAGTGTTAAGTTTTATCAAACACTATCTTAGTCTCAATTCGCTTTAACGTTTTAGATCGCTATTGATAAGATGGACGTGTCCCCCACCTACGGGTGGGTTGGGAGGAGGAAATCCGGATTCATACCGGATGGAGAGGATTTCGTCTATGACTTTCTGTCACTAGGCTACCAAAAAGAGATAAGATTAGACTATTAATATGTAGAAATAGGACATGATATTTATGTTTTTTAAGAGAAAAGGTTAGTACAATTTCTTATTGCACTTAAGTACAATATGATTAGATATTAAGTCCACGTGACATCTCTCACATGAGAAGTGATAAAGTGACAATCTAATTATTGAGTGTTACATGAATTTAATATTTAATCATATTACACTTAAGTATAATATGAAAGTGTACTAAATCTTTCTCTTTTTCTAATAGACAGGTAGAGTGATTTATATTTCCTGAACTCGAATTCCGAAATTTATTTTTGTTCTTTACGTTAGCTAATCTCCTTTGATGAATTGGGCTAAAGCATTGAGAACCTGCCTGGTAACGGAATAAGCCTCCAATAAACTTAATTTGTCCGTGTTATTCGGTTTGTCATCATTTGAAAACAAGTTTTGTCAGATTTTAAATGTAAAAATTTCTGACAAAATTGTTGGTGTTTCCAAAGATTTCTCGACGGCCATGGTTTATGCGTGCGCAGTCGATTTCGTATGGAAAAGAGAGATAGAGAGAAGCTATTTTATCTCTCCACTGTGCAGAGAAGCGAATTTTTCTTCGTTTTTTGTAAATTTTGGACACGGTAAGAGAGAGATATAGAGATGTTACTTTTTTTTTTTTCCTTTTCCTTACCTTTCACGGGTTGGACACATGCGACCCCTCGTCATCCACTCCTTCAAAACAGTTCAAAGTCAGTGCCCGTACCACAACTTTTGGTGGTGGGGGAGGGGAGGGGGGGGGGGGATTGATTTTTAGAGATTTTGGCTTCCTAAATGATAAAGCCAAACGCTGCCTCGGTCCAACTTGTGAGCATCTAGGCCTGGTCGGCCCGTCTTTCTGGCCCAATTCTCACGGGGGTGCTAAGAATCGGCCCGACGTGGCCCATTCTTGCGTCGGCCCAAAAGCCCGTGGGCAGGCACAGCTCCAAAACCGGCTGGCCTGCCTCAGCCTGAGAGCTTCAAAATCCTCCAGTAGAGAATAGAAGAAAAAAAATTCCTCGTCTTGCGTTAACAAAAAGTGAAGATAGTTTTTTAGAATGTCTCATTCCCGGACATCATCGAAGTATAAATTTCTAAAGATCAGAGCACCAGAAGCTATGAAATGGATAGAGTTCGGGAACATTTTAGTAAAGTTGAGTTGCCTTTAGTTAGAAGGCCGTTGTTCATATATAGCTATTGATCAAAGTTCTGCTTTTACAAAATTTAGGAATATACACTGATTCTTGGTCCGATACAGCACTTCGTTGCTTCCTTGGATGTGCATATAGGGCTTTGCATCGGGCTTCTCTTTATATTTATGTTGTCATGCATGTATTGGGTATTGCTGGGGACGTGTGGAAATGGAATTTTTAAAGATTAAAATCTTTTAGTTCTATTTATCATGTTCTCATGGATGAATACGTATTACTAATCCAAATCCCATCGAATGCTACGCGAGCAATGGCGACGTGAGATGAATCGGCAATTCGCACAGCGCGGGCGTGCCAGTCACCGAAGTGACAATAAATGGTTTGTCTCCGAGAGTCGGAGGGCTTTGGGTCTATTGTGCGCACCGTTTGACTTCGTCAAACGAAAGTGAGTGTCGGGTCCTGGACCAATATCCCGTCGTTGCCTGAGCGCAACGACGTTAATTACATCTCTTTTAGAAAGAGAAAACCCTTGATTAATCGCCAAAATAGAAGGTCTTATGGCCTAAGTCGGGACATCCGATAAAAGGCGCAAAATAAAACTAAAAGATCGCAGTCAAATTTGCAAGAGATTTAGATGTGTATGTGCTTTTCATCTTTTAACAGTCAATTTGCATGCTCATTTATTTATTCTTTTATTTATTACACAATTTTTTCTATTTGATAATGCAAGAAATTTGATATGCTTTGGTTGTCATTAATTTTTCATGATTTGAAGTCATTTGGTCATTTGAATGCTCAAACATCATCATGCAAAACCCATTCGATTCAGCTGACAAAGTAATTCGGCAGCCAAAACGATACGGCAAGGGCGAATCGGCAAGGGCCAATCTGCCAGGGTGAAACGGCAGGGGTACTGTAGCAGTGATACGGCAAGGGCCCTGCCGGATCGGTCCTGCCGTATCAGTCCAATTTTCAGGCATAAGTGATACGGCAGCCCCATTTATGCGTAATTCTCAAAATCCGCGGGGAATCTGAGCGTGCAATCAGGAGGACGGGATATTTAATCCATATAGACAGCACTCATGAGCTCAAACAGGGTTTGGGTATTGATTACCCGACACTTGATGTTCAAAGCCGTGCGGAAAAGCGATACGGCAAGCCTTTGGGGACTTGATTCTCGAAATCCGTGAAGGGGTTGAGCCTCAAATTTGGGAGACAGCACCCTTGGGATATGAGGAACAAGTCCATGAACTCGGATCAGGCCCAATCAGTGGCGATCCGGAACTTCATGTTCAAAGCCGTGCGAGAAATCGATACGGCAGGACTTCCGGGGCTTGGTTCTCGAAATCCGTGAAGGGGTTGAGCCTCAAATTTGGGAGACAACATTCTTCAGGTATAGAGAACAGGCCCATGAACTCGGATCGAGCCCAGCCGACGGCGGTCCGGTACTTTCTTTTCAATGCCGTACAGGAAAACGATACGGCAGGACTTCCGCGGTCTCGTTCTCGAAATCCGTGAAGGGGTTGAGCCTCAAATTTGGGGGACAACATTCTTCAGGTATAGAGAACAGGCCCATGAACTCGGATCGAGCCAGCCGACGGCGGTCCGATACTTTCTTTTCAATGCCGTACGGGAAAACGATACGGCAGGACTTCCGCGGTCTCGTTCTCGAAATCCGTGAAGGGGTGAGCCTCAAATTTGGGGGACAACATTCTTCAGGTATAGAGAACAGGCCATGAACTCGGATCGAGCCCAGCCGACGGCGGTCCGGTACTTTCTTTTCAACGCCGTTCGGGAAAACGATACGGCAGGACTTTCGCGGTCTCGTTCTCGAAATCCGTGAAGGGGTTGAGCCTCAAATTTGGGGGACAACATTCTTCAGGTATAGAGACAGGCCCATGAACTCGGATCGAGCCCGGCTGAAGGTGGTCCGGTACTTTCTTTTCAACGCCGTTCGGGAAAACGTACGGCAGGACTTCCGCGGTCTCGTTCTCGAAATCCGTGAAGGGGTTGAGCCTCAAATTTGGGGGACAACATTCTTCAGTATAGAGAATAGGCCCATGAACTCGGATCGAGCCCGGCTGAAGGTGGTCCGGTACTTCTTTTCAATGCCGTTCGGGAAAACGATACGGCAGGACTTCCGCGGTCTCGTTCTCGAAATCCGTGAAGGGGTTGAGCCTCAAATTTGGGGGACAACATTCTTCAGGTATAGAGAACAGGCCCATGAACTCGGATCGAGCCCAGCCGATGGTGGTCCGGTACTTTCTTTTCAACGCCGTTCGGGAAAACGATACGGTAGGACTTCCGCGGTCTCGTTCTCGAAATCCGTGAAGGGGTTGAGCCTCAAATTTGGGGGACGACATTCTTCAGGTATAGAGAACAGGCCCATGAACTCGGATCGAGCCCAGCCGACGGTGGTCCGGTACTTTCTTTTCAACGCCGTTCGGGAAAACGATACGGCAGGACTTCCGCGGTCTCGTTCTCGAAATCCGTGAAGGGGTTGAGCCTCAAATTTGGGGGACAACATTCTTCAGGTATAGAGAACAGGCCCATGAACTCGGATCGAGCCCAGCCGACGGCGGTCCGGTACTTCCTTTTCAACGCCGTTCGGGAAAACGATACGGCAGGACTTCCGCGGTCTCGTTCTCGGAATCCGTGAAGGGGTTGAGCCTCAAATTTGGGGGACAACATTCTTCAGGTATAGAGAATAGGCCCATGAACTCGGATCGAGCCCGGCTGAAGGTGGTCCGGTACTTCTTTTCAATGCCGTTCGGGAAAACGATACGGCAGGACTTCCGCGGTCTCGTTCTCGAAATCCGTGAAGGGGTTGAGCCTCAATTTGGGGGACAACATTCTTCAGGTATAGAGAACAGGCCCATGAACTCGGATCGAGCCCAGCCGACGGCGGTCCGGTACTTCTTTTCAACGCCGTTCGGGAAAACGATACGGCAGGACTTCCGCGGTCTCGTTCTCAAAATCCGTGAAGGGGTTGAGCCTCAAATTTTGGGACAACATCCTTCAGGTATTGAGAATGGACCCATGAACTCAGATCGAGCCCGGCTGACGGCAGTCCGGTACTTCTTTTCAACGCCGTTCGGAAAAACGATACGGCAGGACTTCCGCGGTCTCGTTCTCGAAATCCTGAAGGTTTTGAGCCTCAAATTTGGGGGACAACATTCTTCAGGTATAGAGAACAAGCCATGAACTCGGATCGAGCCCAGATTCCAGCAGTCCGGGACTTCCTTTTCAAAGCCGTGCGAGGGAAAACGATACGGCAGGACTTCCGGGGCTTGGTTCTCGAAATCCGTGAAGGGGTTGAGCCTCAAATTCGGGGGACAACATCCTTCAGGTATGGAGAACAGGCCCATGAAGTCGGATCGAGCCCAGATTCCAGAAGTCCGGGACTTCCTTTTCAAAGCCGTGCGAGAAAACGATACGGCAGGACTTCTGGGGCTTGGTTCTCAAAATCCGTGAAGGGGCTGAGCCTTAAATTTGGGGGACAGCACCCTTTGCATATGGAGAACGAACCCATGAACTCGGATCGAGCCCAGATTTCGAAAGTCCAAAACGTCATGTTCGAAGTCTCATGAGAGAGAAACGATACGGCAGGATTTAGTGCAGTCCCGAGAGGGTCTTTTGCAGCGGTCCTTAGTCATGGGGAGGGGAAGAAAAAGCCCCTTTGGGGGTCTGCTATGATGGGAAGAACTCCCCATGGATGAGAACGGGAGCTGGGCATCAAGTTGCCCTTCCCACACCCTCCACACCCAAGAACGGATGAGAACTTGAGAGCTTCAACAGAGGGAAAAGATGCAGGAAATGGGGTCCTGGTCTCTTGAACTTGAGCAAAGGGGAAGAGCATGGAGAGCCACGCACAGGGGTAGCGAGCCTCCACCCTTCCTCCATCCGGTGTCACTTGGTTCGGAGTGTGAAAATGGATATAAATAAACCTTTCACGGGGTGTTCCTGGATGGACAAAGGGACACCCAAGCTTCAAACGATGGCCCTCTTTAGGAGTGAGGGGAGGCACCAGTTAGCCACCCTCACCACCTAGGATGGGGCAAAATACCATGGCTTCCAACGGTTCAAAGCAACTGAAGTTTAAAAGGAAAGGGAAGCACAAAATAGGAGAAAGAGGGAACACATCGGTTTCATGCAAAAGAATAAAAGAAATCACAGTTAAACGGGGGAAGAGGGGAACATGCAAGCATCAACAAAGGATGGGAGAAGGAGATCTTTTCACTATTGCTTCTTTTTAACAGGGAACAGTACACAAGAGGTAAGAAGGGAAGAGGTGAAAGGGGGAAAACACCACTGTGGGGAGGGGAGAACTGAAGAAAACAAAGAATGGGGGGAGGACTGCCGCAGCAGCCACTCCCACCCAGCCTTCTCTCTCTATCCTCTTCTTTCTTCTGCTCACCCTCTGCTCTTTTCTTTTCCCTTGCTCCTCCTTTTCTTCTGATGCTTCAGCCGATGGAGAGGGGGAACCAGGAGGCTCTCCTGCTTCTTGCTTTCTTTTCCGGGAAGAAGCTCCAGGACCCTCTCCCTCCTTCTTGCTACTGGGATCCCAAAGCTGGAAAAACCTCTCCTCTTGCTCTTGGACACCACCACCTCTTTTTAAGGGACTAGAAGACCCCTCCCTCAACCGACCTCCTCTTTTCCAAAACAGGTTAGCCAAAGTCTTCTACTATCCGAGATGGCCCAGCCCAAAAGAGCAACCACTTCCTGCCACTTCACCTCCTGCCATCCAGCAGACCTTGTTGGAGAGGGAGGTGTTACAAAGTCTTAAGATGACCCCCCCCAAAAAGTAGATGGGCCATCCGAACCATGGGCTTAGCTTGGGCTTGTTTGAGGGGCCTGTTGCATTTTTTTTTAGATGTCCACAGGACGACATAGAAGAAAACTTACTAATGTAAATTTCTAAGAAAGAGTCGATCAACCCTGAAAAGGCAACTAATTTATTCCAAGAATGCTGAAGGATTTAGATTAAGTGCTGTTAATTAACTTCTGTGTCCAAGGATGTCTGATGCTCTAAATAAAAGAATAATCCACTTTCAAATTAAGAGCCCCTGTGGATTTGTATGTAATGCGTTGATCATAAACTTCCACAATTATGAGGTTAGATGCCTCTTCTCGTGAAACTTTCATGATTAATAAACTTCTTAACATCACCAGTACCAAAGAAGCAAAAAAGGAAGGGAAAAAAATAAGACAACCTTGGGAGTGGAGATTTAAATTAAAGTAATTAAGACGGGTGCTGCTTAGCTAACCTATAAAATCAACCCATCAACGCAGAAACACAGGAAAATTTAGAGCGCAAAAGATACCCCAAGGTAATTAATGCGTGTCACTTGTTCGGTAGACATAGATTAAGAGCTGGCTTATGGATGCAAGACAGCTGCCTAATGAATCTATGTAGACATCGGATATATAATTTTCATTTAGTTGACTCATTTTCCTATTTTTTATAGGATGTGAAATTCTGAAATGAATTATCCGATAGTTTAACAGAAGTGAAAATAGATATCTAAATTCTTATAAGATGAGGAAAAGAAAATATCTAATTTCACATCCACTTTTCTATTTTCATTTCTGATAATTTTTTTATATATATCATATAATATTTTTACAATAAAATCTCTTCAACTTCGAAACTTAGACTCTTAAATTTTTTAATTCGCTATCTCTCACATCCAATCTATATACAAATCTCATCTATCTTTGTCTCAATTAGTGACTAGTGGTCACTCTCTTATTCTATCATATATGATTTTTTTTTCTGATAGTTTTCATATTTTTATATCTAAATATGTCAACTATCTATTATCCAATCATTATATATAACTACCTAATATTATTATATTAATTTGATCTTGCCATACTTCATTTAGTAAATATCATTATAATTATGTGATGGAGAAAATATGCTAGAAGATAAATTTTTATTTATTTTTGTTAATTATCTATACTAGTAGAATATTAAATTTATATTTAAAACTATTCATAAATTTAATAATCAATATACTTGTAAATTTACAAATTTATTCTCATTATATAAATATTGTTAAATCCAAAGTTTATATTTTATTTTTATTTTTCTAACTTAAAATTGAAATACATGTTGAAGCGGAAACACTTTTTCGATTTCCATTTTCGACTTCAAAATTTCTTATAAAAAGTGAAAATAGAAACAATAAAATTTGTAATTCTGAATCCGGCCTATTAGCAATTCTAATGCAGCCACATTAGTTAACCTCAAAAAGTGATGTTTATAGTTTTGGTGGTAATTTCTAGTAGAGCTCCTCGCAAGGATGCATGATGGCATTATATTCTAATGCATTAGAAAATACATATTGCCTTGCATTGCACTTTGTCTAATCCGTAAAAGTGATCAATATTAGAAATTAGATAGCGATGGACAAAGCCAAAGGAAGAAAAAAAGAGAGAGAGAGAGAGAAGAAGAAGTAGTAATCAAATCACACAAACACATGAATTGTTACATGGTTCGGATAGACGACGAGCCTTCTTATGTCCACGGTTGTATTGAGTTCTCTATCTTTTCACATAAATAATTACAAGAGAGGTTGTCTATAAATACAAAAGTCTAAGACAATCCAACCTAGATATTTTTTACAATAATATAAGGAGTATAGGGCAACCCTACATGTATAAAGATAAGAAAAAACTTATCAAAATATAGAAGTCAGGCTCCATACTCCAGCAATCAACTATTGCACAAATTGGGTGCCCAAATTTAATAGTTGATGAACGGAACATGGAGTAGACGGCTTTAGTTTTGGTATATCATTAATGTGTCTCTGTTTCTTGTTGTCTATTTGGTTCAAATTCATGGACTTTGGAAGCCCGCATCTTTAGTAAGGCGTTTATTATTTTCGTAAGATTCTGAATCGCCCCATTTTAAGATTTGGGAGAAATTAATTGAGCTCATATGTTGCAGCTATTCTACACACTACTTTGCACTATGTGTAATCCAAGCTACCCCTCCAAATATGTTGCATGATCATTGACCAGTCTTCCTCCTCTAGATCTAGCTGGAGTTCATCTTTCAATCTTTTATACGGCTCCATCAATTTATTGATTCATGTTGTATCTTGGCGGATATCTACATGTTAATAGTTATCATGTGTCAACTCTGTCAAGTTAGATCCTTATTATGGTCTGTCCCCTAATGTTCTAAGTCTTGTCCTTTTCTTCCCCTTGTAGTACTTTATAGTTCTGATTCCTCTTTAATGTACTATGTAATAACTGTTGACTAGATTAATAGAAGTATTCTTTCATTGTTAAAAAAAATACAAAAAGTAGATATCAAGTACTCCGGATCTTCAACATATGTGTACACGAAGTTTTGTTGACCAAAGAGGACCCCGGTTGGGTCGATCGGTTAGAACTCTTGCTTAAAAGTAAGAGGTCCCGAGTTTGATTCCTGGGGGGGGTTTACCTGATTTACATATAATCCTCGAGGTGTGTAAATCCGGGATTTTTCCGGTCAAGTGGGGTAAGGGCAATATGGTACACGGAAAGTAGGAGCTGTCAAGTTCTGATTTTGGAGTTCACGAACACCAATTCTTGAACCCACAAAACCACACGGGGCGGAATTTCCTCGTTATAAAAAAAAATAAAAAAAAAAAGTTTTGTTGACCAAAGAAATACACAAGAAAAATAGAAAAGATCACTAAGTGATGAATTACTCTGTCATAGAACTGCCACTTTCACGAGGAAAATACTTAATTTGAGACATGCCTAATTATTGTGTGAGGATTTCTCATTCCGTTAAAATTATATCGAAGCTCAAGGATGCTAGAATATTATATATCAATTTGTGGTTCAACGCACCAACTTTATTAGACCACATATAGCCTATTATAGTTGTCATCAAGAACGACGGTACAGTGGACCATCTTCCTTTCTCATATTCTATTATTTTGAATGTTAAACAGGGGTATTGAACTTTGGATTTGGGCTGGTGTATAGTCAAGCCTAACCGGCCAAAATGGTTAAGTAAATTTCACATGAAAGCGATCAAGCCTAAAGTAAGTTCGGGCTTGAGCTCCACATAACATGCAAGTATGTATGGTTCGAACTTGACATCAACTCTCTAAGGTGTGAGTTTAACTTCTCTCATATTCTCCATATTCGTTAAGGGTATATTTTTGGTATCAAGATAGGTTGGAGATAGAGTGAAAATATTTTTAAATTTTTAAATTTAAAATATTTTTAAAATTTTAAAATTATTTTCACTCTATCCCGAATCTATCATAATACTAAATATGTCTTAACTGAAGCCCAACAATAAGAATCTAGTCAGATTAGTGTTGCGATGTTGTTCAGAGGTGGATGCTTTTCCAATATTGTCACCATTTTCCATTACATAACACTAAGGAAAAAAAACATATATATTCAGACTTTTATTTAGGCTGCATATATATTCTCATGGTGAAGTAAGTGTGGTACGTAATAATACACTTTGAGTCCGTAGATTTCGGTGTTGTTGCTCCCAACTAGGGAAGTCGGACTTATGTAATCCACCTTCTAAAAAGTCTGTTATTTTCGACAGAAAAAACCCCTTGAAATATTTCCATATTCCAAATATCGCCCTTGTAATTTCATGGTGATATGACATGGGGCTTTTTAGGAAATATGAAGATTATAGAGTGATATTTGGAATATAGAAGATTTCGGCAGGTGACTTAAGAAAATTCACATCACTTCCTATCGATGCTGCTACTATATTTCTCCTCTTCCCCATGAGTTTACGGTACCAAAGAGTGCCAGGACACAAAACATGCATGTCAAGATAGTTGAGAATATTTATTGAAAGATCAATCTTACAGTCATGATAATGTGTATTTTTATGAAAGTAATTATTTGACTCAAAGTAGGGTGTTTTCTTTCTTCTCTAACTAATAAAATTACTTTCTCATAATCTACATCATTCTTATTGTGAGATTCCTCTTGCAATTAATATAATTCTAATTATTTTAGTTTTGATTCGTTTTAACTTATGAGAGATCGTTGTTCACAAGTTGGATGATCAATATGCAGAAGTAGGAAATAAATATTCGATGATTAATATGTAGTAATAGAAAATTTTTGTTTTCTACTAACATGGATAGACATATAGATGGATATATCATTTCTTGAACTTGAATTCTGAAATTTCCTTTTGTCCTTTTACCATTAATGACGAGTGCGAACATATCCAGATGTGTGTACCCTTGCAATGGCATTTGCTTGTCATTAAACAAAAATGAAAATTTGAAAGGGTTCCATATGAAGATTCATCTGTATTATAGGCAGATAGATCAATGGTCTTAAAACTTGATAGCGTACATTGATTTGTATAACATCTAATGCTTCAACATAATATGGGTTCTATCTGGGTTGTGTGTGGATGTCGTGTTGAACCAAGTAAGTTTGGGCTGACCAAACCCCAACTTGGTTTGAAAGAAGTTTCAGCCCAACTTGTATAGATAAAAGAAGCTTAATTGTCTGGGGATTACTGGGCTTAGATCGGTCCAACTTGCAAGCATCTGGGTCTGGTCATTCTAGCCCATTGTTGTGTCCTCCCCAAAGCCCTTGGGTAATGGGTCCCTAAAAAGCCGAAGGGGCCGGCCCACCTCAGCTTTGGAGCTTTCAAGTTTCAACTAGGGTTCACAGTCATCAAAACCATCCAACGGAGACCAAGAATTCTTGCCTTGCAGAGTGAAGATAGTTTTTTTTCTTTTTTTCCACAATTTCTCATTCTCGGGCTTCTTCAAAGCACAAAAAATCAGAGCAACAAAAGCTACAACATGGACAGAGGTCCGGAACATTAAGTAAAGTTGAGAACTGTCCTTGGAATATATACTTTTCACCTGTATCATACAATTTAGGATCAAGAAGCATAACATGCACTCCAAAATTTTATGATAGCAGAATTTCATGTTGTGAAGGGTTTTTTTTCTTGTTGGAGAATTAATATATTACAATGTCTTTGGAAATTCCTTATAAACTAACTTCTCTTAATATTTGGTACCTCCGACCTCATCGCGGAAGACTAGCCACTAAATCACTCATTAATTTACCAAGTTTTGATAATTTTATTGCCTATAAAAATTGAAAAGAAGACTATAAGTTTGACCACGTATTTAGGCCTTGACAACGTTTACGGCAAGTAACGATTGGCTACGTATAGGAGCATAGCCTGGTGAATAAAAATGTGTTAGTTATTTATTTGACCAAAGAGAAGACTTGGGTTTATGACAGTAAACGGATCCGGATAATATCTGGATCAGATTCGAATTCGTATTCAATTAACTATATATTATCCGTTTAACAGATATCCGACGGAGTGAATTTCAAATATAGATATTATCCGGATAATAAACAAAGCGGATACGAAAATAAGTGATCCCTTCCGAAATGAAATTATTTTTTACCATTAGGTCCTAAATCTAATGGTACATATGTAATATATAATATATAATATATAATATATAATATATCTAATGTTAATCTTTTGTTTAGAAAATATTTTTGACATTTGTACTTTTTAAAAAATTACTAATTTTTTGTTTTTTATTTATTTTTAGATCACTTAATATCTTTTATTAAAACTATATTTTCGAAGCGGATAATATCCGTATCTGCTTCGAATATGAAGATTATCCGATTAAATTATTTACTCCATATATGAATTATATTCGGAGCGGATGCGAATTATTCGATTAAGTATTCGGATCGGAATCGAAAAATCTATATCCACTATGTATATGTTCCATTTACAGTGCTAGGGTTCGTCAATCCAATCATGATTGAGGTATACATGCATTTTTTTATTGAAATCATTGTGCGAAAATTCATCCCATAGCCACATTTACATATATACTCTCTTAATCAGTGGCACAGATGTAGGAATTTTATTTAGTAAGATCACTCTAAAAAATAAGGTGCACACATACATATTATTTGTAGTTTAGTAGGGTCGCTCTATTTAAAAAAATAACTAAATTTAATTTAATGAAAATTTTAAATTGTTTAATAAAATTTTAGAAATTCAGTGAAAACATTGCCCCATGTAGATCCGCCTATGCACCTAACGTGAATTAATTATCAATAGAGCTTTTATAGTGAAGATTTTATTGAAATCACTCGTTTAAGATTTTTGAATGGCTGGTTAATGGAAAGTATTAAAAAGTATGTACATATGTGTGATGAGAGACTCTGGACTATACATATGTAACTACAAATTTCTAATATAGTTTTACATATTTTTCACTTTAAAAAGATAATCATAAAAAAACCCAATAATGAAAATTTCCACACCCCAGATGTTGGACATGACTTTGTTCCAAAATATCTGAGAGAAAAAGAACCCAACACACCTTAGGATGGAAGCATTCTGCCCTCCGAGTCTCAAAACGGACCAAGTCATGTTGGAGATTGGGTTATATACGTAGATACTGGCGTTAATAATGAGCAGCTGCGGACGCGATACTCTAAGTCACCCACAGTCAAGGCTCCAAAGTCCTAACAATCACAGTACCACGTCTCTCATTAAATTCTTTAATTATATTATGATGATCATATATAGTTTATATATTTAATTTTAAAATATTGTTCTCTCACATATTCTTCTTCTTTCTTACTGATTTCAATGCATTTCTTCCTCAAAATTTTTGAAAAGAAGATTTTGCTCTTCTTATGAATATTTCGCAGATATTGAGACAAAACACTCGTCATTTGAAAATTTTCTACATATATACATAGAGGGAGAGGAAGATACTAATTTGGAAAGATCAAGTCATGTCAAAAAAAAAAATTTATTCGCAGGCAACCTTCTTCCCCAGCGGCCACCTTCCAACGACGGCACTCATCAGAAGGAGTCAATTTTGTCTTCCAGAACGTCAAATGCTGTGCATACTTTTACTCCAACCTTCGGCCATGGCCGTAACCTTCGCCCAAACGGAACCGCGCGCGTGGTTGTGGGTGGATGTGGATAGGGGAACGGTGGAAGACTGACTCATGCACCCTGCCCTAGAAACGTTCTACTGGTCAATGCACCGTTTAATGGACTGTTTCTTTGCACTCATATTTCTCGAGTCTGCTGATGACTTGGTAATCGGAACAGAACAGATACCGGCATGGACGGTAGCCTTTCGGTAGCGCACGGACACGGTGAGAGGCGTCCATGAATGATGGCCCCACAAGCACACACGTCACCGCTTGCAAGAAGAAAAACTGGCTATAATATGCTTGCCTGCCGTTGCAGGGAGGGAGGCCCCAAGAATATTACATGGCAGGAATACTCCTCTTCCTCCTCCCACAACTACTACAGCTGATCATCCTATGGCTGAATCCAGTATCTCCTGCTTCCTTGCAGCCAAGAATGGTACTTCCGAGCTGCTCCCAAGAGTGGTGCGGGAACGTCCGAATCCCATATCCCTTCGGCATCGGCCCCGACTGTTACAAAAATGCCAATTTCTCCGTCTCCTGCGAAAAGTACAGTGCTACTTCTCGGCATCCAAAGCCATACTTCAACTTGACCAATGGATTCCGGAAAGAAATCATCAACATCAGCTTGCCCGATGGCCAGATCCGCACGCATAGCCTCATCAACCGGTTGTGTTACGAGGACGTGTTCGGCGAAATGAATAGAACAATCACACCGGGGAGACTGGATCTGAGAGGCACTATCTACAAGGTCTCGCACACTCGCAACATGCTCACAGCCATCGGGTGCCAGAACTTAGCATACTTCTGGGGCTGGGACGAGAACGAGGGACCCTATAGCACAGGCTGCGTTACGCATTGCCAGAGCGTGTCAGACAACGCGACGGAGGGGAGGTGCTCCGGCGTGGGTTGCTGCCAGACTTCCATCCCGAGAGGGCTCAACAATTATCGTGTGCGGTTCATCGACATGACCGAGTGGTCTACTTTCCGGGACTTGAGCCCGTGCCGGTACGGCTTCCTTGCAGAGAACGGCTCCTACGCCTTCACCGTGTCTGACCTCCGGAGCCTCCAGTTCGACGTAAAGAACAGAGATGTCATCCCCCTGGTGCTGGACTGGATCGTAGGAACCCAGAACTGTGAGGAACCCGGTCTTAACAAGAGCTCCTCCTATGCGTGCGTCAGCCAGAATAGCGAGTGCCACAACTCTGAAACTGGGAAAGGATATTTCTGTACGTGTGCAGCTGGTTACCAAGGCAATCCTTACCTGAAGGAAGAGGGATGTCAGGGTTAGTATCTCTCTCCTCCTCTTTCTCTCTCTCTCTTTTTCTCTCTCTCTCTCTCTCTCTTTATTTTCCTTAAAATTCTACTTAGCAGGAACTATAGATTTATGCATGCTTTTTTTTGTCTAGCTATTAATATATAAATATCAGAAACACTTGTTGCAAAAGCGATTTGTCATATTGCATAGCGCACACTGGCCATGTTTGCCACACAAACAGTACCGATCAGCTGCCCCTTAATTTATAACTAGCCCAAGCCAAAGCCATCTCTTGAGGAATATTTACTGCAATTCTAATCTTAATAATAAAACAATCCTATGCATAGAAAAAGAGAAACTTTTTACAATCTACATCCATTTTTATTGTAAAACTTGTCTTACAAGTATAGTTTCTCCTTTTTCCTTTATACGATTCTCCTTTCACATGCATCCCCGTGCACTGAACACTTGAATCCCCTGAATTAAGCACGTGCTCTGTTTGAACACAAAGGAGGTTACTTAGATGCGATGCCTCCTAAGCTAATCTGTATAACTTCGGCACAAGCCCCAGCTGCAAAAAATTAGCCTATTAAGCTAGATTAGATTCGATGGCAGAATTAAGCGGTCGAATCTGACGAGGGCATTTCAGAAATATAACCTAATGAAATTAACATTTCCAAATTTAGCAACAAATTAAGGGTCTGTTTCCAAGGCTAGAAAGACATGCATGCTTCTAACGAAAGTTATATTTCTTGAGTTAAAATCGAATACATATTGTGGTGGTATTTTTTTGTTTGGGCCGGAATCAACGGGCCTCCACTGAAGAAGATGGAGAAGACGAACGTCTGTGCGGACGGAAGTCTGCAAGATCAGAACTGGATCACGGGGCCCGGTTGAAGAACCGGAGAGAACCCTCCGATGCCTAAATCAGAATGAGACTTGAGAGGCTTAAAGGAAGGGGGTTCTCGTGTGTGAATCGCGCGAGGGTGAGTGTGAGCGTCCAAGACCACCTACCTCTGCATGGAGGTTACTTGGGCCTTTATGGTGAAGGTGCAGGAGGAGTGGGACGGAACGTCCCTTGAAGTCGCCGGAAAGGGCACGCCGGTTGGCGCCCTTGGCTGGGAGTTATGCGTTGGGGCGTCCGTTGAGGGGCTCTGCAGTTATTGCTCCCTTGAACGTGGGATGCGTGCGGTACTGTCGTAGTAACCGCTGCTAGGCGGTGAGGAGCTCCCTAGATTCTCCCGAGCGAAAGGTACCGAGCAGGTTGCCTGTTCGGTAGGCTAGACCTGCTGTTCGGTAGCTGGGCCCATTGCTCAGTGTCTGGTACCCGGGCGCTGCTTATGCCAACGGGTCCATGGCATGATTCCTGCCTGGGGCTTGTTCGGTAGACAGTGTCTGAACCGAACAGGATGAGGGGTGTCCGGAGACTACCCTTGGAGACTTGGAGGGCGTCAGGTGCGGAGGCCGCGTCGGTGCTCGGTGCCTTTGGTGATTGCGGGCTCGAGCAGGAGCCGCCTGGTCTGCTCGGTAAAGGCAATCTTGTTCGAGCAGCCAGTGCGGTGTTCAGAAACTACCGCTGGGACCGTTGGGCGCTTACAACTGAAGCGTATTCGGGAGCCGGTTGGCTGAAACCGAGGACACGTGTCGCGAGGGCCATAGCCGTTTTGCCTTGCTGGGTCTTGATGGGCCTACGGCCTAGGAGGCTAGAAATAGCCTCTACACTTGCCCCCTACCCTCTCAAGTCTGCTCGATGTGATCGTGAGCAATTGAGAGGGGAAATGTCTTCATGCCTGCGGCGGAGCAACCGGTCGATTGCGACGAGGCGACGTCTTGCTGAGGAGCGCCAGTAAACAAGGTCGGAGATCGCTTTGGCAGGCGCGGCTGCTGAGCTGGTGGCAGGTAAGGTGAGTTCCGTCGGTGTCTAGAGGCTCATGGGTTCCGCGCAGGTCGAGTTGAAGAGCTCATCAACCTGGGGTTGCACCGAACACCTCTGTCATAGGACGGGTACCGCGCTGGTCTTCTGAGCCAAAGAGCTCGTGACCAGGGGTTGTACCGTTCACCCAACTTCTTTAACTAGCGTTGTCCTTTTTCCCCCTCTTTTCTAGTTGTGTTCTGTCCGAATCGAAATTCGTCGGTGTTTAGAGGCTCGTGGGTTCCGCGCAGGTCGAGCTGAAGAGCTCGTCAACCTGGGGTTGAACCGAACACCTCTGTCATAGAACGGGTACCGCGCTGGTCTTCTGAGATGAAGAGCTCGTGACCAGGGGTTGTACCGTTCACCAGACTTCTTTAACTAGCGTTGTCATTTTCCCCCCTCTTTTCTAGTTGTGTTCTGTCTGAATCGGAATTCGTCGGTGTTTAGAGGCTCGTGGGTTCCGCGCAGGTCGAGCTGAAGAACTCGTCAACCTGGGGTTGAACCGAACACCTCTGTCATAGAACGGGTACCGCGCTGGTCTTCTGAGCTGAAGAGCTCGTGACCAGGGGTTGTACCGTTCGTCCTTTACATAAACCGATAGAATAGCTAAGAGAAGTAGGACGCTAAGCAGGAAGGCTTTTGTAAATAATAAGCCTTTTACATGTCAGGTTCTCGATATGGTTTTGACGTTGAAGGTAGGCAGCTTGTAGAAACCTATTCCGAGAACTCAAATGACCTAATCAAGTTCTTCCCGTTTCGGGGCGAGTTCGCCTGGTTGGCTCGGCCGGCAGCTAGATTCTCCTCACACGCAGCGTGGCGTTGGGCAGTGGAGCGGAGCTCGGCGAGGGTAGGCGGTTGCTGGACCCCGAGCGTCCTCTGAAGGAAGCCGTCGCGAGTGCCTCGGATGAGGGCACTGGTGGCTAAAGAGACGTCGAGGCTCGGGATGCGAAGTGCTTTTGTCCGGAACCGCTGGACGTAGTCCCAAAGTGCTTCATCTTTCTTCTGCCGAACAGACAGAAGAGATGTCGCGGTGCACGGCCGAGACCTTCCGACCAGGAAGTTGTCCGAGAAGGACTTTTTCAACTGGTGGAAGGAAGAGATGGAGCCTGCGGGGAGGGCTTCGAACCATGCCCGCGCAGCCTCCTTCAGCGTGGTCGGGAAAGACCGACATTTGGCCGCGTCTGATGCTCCATGGAACACCATGTGCGACTCAAACCCATGGACGTGGTCCGCTGGGTCAGTGGTGCTGTCGTAGGGTGCGATGGAAGGTAGAGGCAATTTGGGGAGACCCAGGCTTCCAGAATCTCCGCGGTGAACGGGGAGCGGAAGTCCAGGTCGTCGTCCCCCAAGAGTTTGCCTTCTGCCTTCTGGATCATCGCGTCCATGCGGCGCTCAAGGTCAGCGACGCGGCGGAGGCGTCTGACCAATTCCTGGTTGGCAGGAGTTGAGCCCTCGCGCCTGGACGCGTGGGCGTTGGAATCGACGTCGGAACGCGCGGGGGCCTGAACTGTCGCGGCACGACGGGGTGAGTTGGCCTGCCGCAGTGGTGTTCGGCGTGCGAACGAGGGCGATTTTGCATGCTGCTTCTGCGGCGCTGGAGGGGCACGAGACCGTCAATGAGACGACTCCGCTAGTTGCTTCGGTGGCGGGGGACCATCAGGGCGGTTGTCTGGCCAACTGGGCCTGGAGGCCCTGACAAATTCCTATCAGATGTTGTATCTGCTGCCGGAGCTCTGCTATCTCCAGGGCGGTCGCAAGTACTGCAGCAGCAGGATTCTCGCCGGTGCACCAGTGGGGGCGACGACGGCGTCGACAGGGGGGACTCTGACGTGTGAGTCTGCGCGCGGCTGTCGAGACCTCGTCGCCCTACTGCTGTAGTTCTGGTGAGAGGAACGTCCGCGAGCCATGGATGATGTCGTTACCACAGACGGCGCCAAAACGTGGCGGCGCTTTCCTGTTTGGGCCGGAGCCAAACGGGCCTCCACTGAAAAAGATGGGGAAGACGAACGCCGGTGCGGACGGAAGCCTGCAAGATCAGAACTGGATCAGGGGGGCCCGGTTGAAGAACCAGGGAGAACCCTCCGATGCCTAAGTCAGAATGAGACTTGAGAGGCTTAAAGGAAATGGGGTTCTCATGTGTGAATCGCGCGAGGGCGAGTGTGAGCGTCCAAGACCACCTACCTCTGCATGGAGGTTACCTGGGCCTTTTATAGGTGAAGGTGCAGGAGGAGTGGGACGGAACGTCCCTTGAAGTCGCCGGAAAGGGCACGCCGGTTGGCGCCCTTGGCGGGGAGTTATGCGTTGAGGCGCCCGTTGAGGGGCTCTGCAGTTATTGCTCCCTTGAACGTGGGATGCGTGCAGTGCTGCCGTAGTAACCGTTGCTAGGCGGTGAGGAGCTCCCTGGATTCTCCCGGGCGAAAGATACCGAGCAGGTTGCTTGTTCGGTAGGCTAGACCTGCTGTTCGGTAGCTGGGGCCAATGCTCAGTGCCTGGTACCCGGGCGTTGCTTATGCCAGAGGGTCCATGGCATGATTCCTGCAAGGCTTGTTCGGTAGACAGTGTCTGAACCGAACAAGATGAGGGGTGTCCGGAGACTACCCTTGGAGACCTGGAGGGCGTCAGGTGCGGAGGCCGCGTGGTGCCCTGTGCTCGGTGCTGGATGCCTTTGGTGATTGCGGGCTCGAGCAGGAGCCGCCTGGTCTGCTTGGTAAAGGCAAATCTTGTTCGAGCAGTCAGTGCGGTGTTCGGAAACTACCGCTGGGACCGTTGGGCGTTTACAGCTGAAACGTGTTCGGCAGCCGGTTGGCTGAAACCGAAGACACGTGTCGCAAAGGTCATAGCCGTTTTACCTTGCTGGGTCTTGATGGACCTACGAGCCTAAGAGGTTAGAAATAGTCTCTACACACACACACACATATATATATATATATATATATATATAGAAATACTATAATGAGACGGGGTCTTTGATACGGCCCCGCCGTAGCATAACACAAACCGTTGGATTTCAATCTAACGACGGAGCGCTACAGTACATCTATACTCGGGTGTTCGGGTGTTCAGAATACGTTTTTACTCGTGTTCAGTTCTGCTCGGTGTTCGGTGCTCGGTTCTGTTCGGTAAGGGAGACAGACCGTTAGATTTTAATCTAACGGTTTACATTGATGAACATCCGTGCTCGGTGCTCGGTGCTCAGAATACGTTTTTACTTGGTGTTCGGTTCTGTTCGGTGCTCGATTCTGTTCGGTAAGTAGACAGACCGTTAGATTAAAATCTAATGATCTATATTGATGATACGACAAAACCGTATTCAAAGACTATGTCGTATCATAGTATTACTCATATACTATATATATATATATATATATATATATATATATATATATTTTTTTTTTTTTTTTTTCTTTTAGGCATTAACGACGGCGAATGTCCACACGCATTAATTTTAATTTATTTTCCTAACTAGCTAATTAGTTGTGGAGTATTCGTACAACTTATGTACCACCTGATCATCTCCTCGTTCATTTGTAGACATTGACGAGTGCGAAACGAGGCCAGCCGCGTGCCCCCGCCATGCCCGTTGTCAGAACACACAGGGGAGCTACACCTGCACCTGTCCTAAGGGCGCCGAACATGACAGGGCAACAAATGCCTGCAGGAAAAAACCGTTCCCCACAATGGCACTGGCACTTGGTAATGGTCTCTCACTAGTAGCGTCCTTTGATTGTTGCGCAATATTCCCTTTGGATTTCATGGTTTGCATTAATAAAAGAAGCTTACTTAAAACCTTGTGAAATAATATGCTTATAACCTTCTCTCCTGGATTATCTTATCAAATTGGAGATCGAAAAATGTAATTAGAACAGTAAAAAAATCAGTACCAGCTGGTTGTTTTAACCCCCATAATTAATAGGACTTAGGGGTTTACATTCTTGACATCTCTCAAGGTTTTATTTTCTCATCAGATTTTTTCAAATGCATAGAAATATTAAAGTGATATTAGGAATATTTCTTATTTTTAATTTTTAAAACTATTTTCTCCCTTCTCAATTATTTCCCTTCATCTCTCTCTCTCTCTCTCTCTCTCTCTCTCTCTCTCTCTCTCTCTCATGCGTCATTTGAGAATTAATCTCTCATTCATATTTAAAAGTTTGTTCAGTAACATTAGCACTGTTATTAGTCTCATGAACAAGTATATTCACAATAGAAACTCAATTTCTTCCCTGCTGGGCTTACATGTAGGTCTGACTTTCGGATGTCTCTTGCTCTCCATTCTTGGGTTTTGTATATATTGGGTACTTCAAAGAAGAAAATTTATGTTATCAAGACAAAAGTTCTTTGAACAAAATGGTGGTCTTTTGTTAAGACGTCAAATGAATTCACAACATGGAGCTACATTTAAGATATTTACAAAGGAGGAGATCGACAAAGCTACAAACATGTATGGCAAAGAGATGATTCTTGGGCAAGGAGGCCAAGGCACGGTCTACAAAGGGAATTTAGACGGTGGAGAAGTTGCCATCAAGAAATCTCGGGTCATTGATGAAAGCCAAAGGAACGAGTTTGGAAGAGAGATGTTGATTCTTTCACAAATCAACCACAGGAATGTTGTCAAACTCTTGGGCTGCTGTTTGGAAGTGGACATACCCATGTTGGTCTACGAATTCGTTCCCAATGGCACTCTTTTCCATTACATCCACAAGGTGAAACACGATTCCCCAGTCCCCTTTGTTGAGAGATTAAGGATGGCCTCCGAGACAGCACAAGCACTTAACTACCTTCATGCTGAAGCTTCTCCTCCTATTGTTCATGGAGATGTCAAGTCTGGCAATATACTCATAGATGACAAATTTATGGCCAAAGTGTCTGATTTTGGAGCTTCCAAGATGATACCACTGGATAGAGAACAATTTGCTACATTGGTCCAAGGGACTTTTGGTTACCTAGATCCTGAATCCTTGCAGACACATCAGTTAACCACAAAGAGTGATGTTTATAGTTTTGGGGTAATTCTGGCAGAGCTCCTCACAAGGAAGACTGCGTTATACTCTGATGGATCAGGGAAGGAACGAAGCCTTGCATTGGACTTTGTCTCATCCATGAAAGGGACTCAACTCTGGCAAATACTGGATCCTCAAATAGTTGACGAAGGGAACACGGAATACGTGAAAGAAGTTGCAAAGCTTACCTGCCGCTGCTTAAACATGAAAGGAGAAGAGAGGCCAACAATGAAAGAGGTGGCGATGGAGCTAGCAGGCGTCAGAACTCTCATTCTTTCACTATGCCAACCATACATTTATGTCGATGACACGGAGCCCTTGTTGGACGAAGAGTATTCAAGTGGCTATGCAAGTACAAATAACAGTTCAGGGTATGTTACTTTCCCAACAATGCAAATCTGGTGATCAATATACTTTGAGCCCACAGATCATGGGTTCACTATGGAATGACGTAATTCTCTGATTTTAAGATCATCTGGTTTATGATTGATGTTTATTTGAAAACGGGTCATTTTGTTTAGAGATCCAAAAAATAAACAAGGTGTTCTAATAGTTTCTTGTAATTTAAAGCTCATTTTTATATGTTTTCAGTTTTTTGTGAGCAGTGAATGTAGATTATAGTAAGAAAGTGAAAATGCCATCTGATCTAATCTAATTTTTAGTCCTTTTACCGTAAAAGAAAACGCTACTAGAAAACACTATGATTTATGAAAATCCTAGCGATATTTAAGCTAATGAGGCATGATTTTTCGCTGTAAACTTTTTAAGAAAACCTCAGTGATCTCTGAGCTGATGTGACTTAACAGTTTTTTTTACCAATAAAGAAAAAAAAGTTCTTTTTTGTCAGAAAATCATCCTTGCACAAGAAATTTTAAAAATAACCTTTTTGAAAATATATTTATACTTATATATCATCATTTTTATGTAACTAACTATTGCTAAAACATCCTCTTCAATTCTTCATAATCTACCATGCCCATTATTAATTTTTAGGATTTTTAGTTTTAGACCCCTAACAACTTTCTGTAAACACGCGAATTCGACTCCACCGCGGGTAAATTTCATATTGCGTCATAATGCCACAAATGACATTCTTTTTGCCTTGCAAGAGTAGTTTTCCAATATTTTTGGATCTCACCATTTCTTTCTCGTGCTTCCCCTTTGTTTCAAATGTGGTTCGGTCGCGGATCAATCTGCACGGTCAGGTCGCGGGGTCCGGAGGCAGCGCCCTCGGAAGCTAAATTTGGTTAAGGCCCATGGACAACTTCATTGATTCGTGTCCGCTACAGTGGATGCCTTTTAGGAAGACTTTATCCACAGCTGGTATAGGCGACGCGAATAACATTTGCTTTTCCGGTACATGTCTCTTTTGATACGCATCCTACATATCCACCGCGATTAGGCGAGACCTCGAAAGTCGTCGCACTCAAATGTCTGCTCCTCGGAACCACGCAAAATCTCTGAATCCCGTCCTGCCACCCAGACGCGATTAGGTCGTAGGCCTAACACGCCAGACCTCAGAAGTCGCCGCATTGATGGCCCACGTGCCTAATTCGTAATCCCGGCGAGGTAGGCCGACGTGTTTACAGAACGCGGCAGCCATCCCTAACGCGATTCTAAAAGCGGTCATCATTGCCAAATGTCAAATCAAGTTGACTTCTTAATCACGTCCTGCCGCCCGGACGCATTTTAATCTTAAAGACGCGGCCGCAATGAGCGACGCGATTCAAAGTTTTCACCTCTATAAATTGACCCCCGAGGGTCATTTGTAAAAGGGGGTTCCAAGAAGCGGTGAAGCTCTGCCGGATTCACATCTCGACCCTGAGCCAAGGGGACTTTCTACTTCAAGCCGATCCACGCCGTCCCTCGGAGCTCGGAGTCGGCGTTCCCGTCATCTTCCTCCACGCGGAGCGGAGCGGAGCGGAACGGAGCGGAACGGAGCGGAGCGACGTCTTCCTCCTCTTCTTCCTTCGTCTATTCCGACAAGGCCGCCACGCCACACGACATTCGGGGAAGCACCCCCTCCCCTTTCTCCCTTTATTTATATTTTTATCTCCTCCGGGCCCCACACGGCCCTCTTTGCTTTTTACACACACACATGCATGCATACACACACCTACTTTAGGGGTTTAAAAATCACCATCCGGTGAGTCCTCCCCATTTTTATTTATTTCATTTATTCATTCGGGATTCGATACTACACGTCTTATTTGACTAATCCCCTTATTTTCTTTGTTCTTTTGTCAGGGTAATCAACGAGAAAACGCCCTCTACCACGGCCGACCGTGTTCGTAGAGGAAGATAGAACCCACATCATCTCCCGCGTAATCTCCCGCTAAAAGGTACGCTCGCGATCACTTCTACCATCTCGCACCCCTCACCGTGCGTCTCCATTCGGCACCATCGCGTGCCTGGGGATCAAGATCCTCTTCTCACCTCCGTATTTCCCTCTTTGTACGCGTCGTCGAACAACCCTCAACGGTGTCTACACTTTCGTAATTAAGAAAAAGGTCGCATAATCCATCTATTTATTATTAAACCCCAATATCTCTGTCGTTACATAAAAAAGCCATTGTCATCAGTAGCAGTGAGGGAAAGTCTGGTTACATATGCCTAACCATAGTTCAATTTAACTTTGGTTATAAAAATTACTCCCATGCCCCTTTTATGAAACCCATTTGACCCTTTCTTTTACTTGAAAACGCCTCATTCTTCATAGAAGCTACATCCCTGGGTTCAATCCACACTAGCTACCAACAACAACATCCGACATTAGCAACGCCGACCATTATTAAGTTACTTCCCCCATCATCAAGCTACATCCCCCATAGTCAAGTTGTGATCGGAGACATTTGTCATCACCCAACTGGAGACAAATTGTCATGCCCCGCCAATTTAGCAGCGGAATAAATCGGGGAGACATGAACAACGAGTATGGTAATGTAAATTATGCATACATTCGCATATATCAGAGCATCTAATGAACAATAATTGTAATAAAATATTCATTTTATTGATATTTTATCTAAACTATTACAACCACTAATTCAGAGCCAAACATAGGGCTCAATAACTTCATTACATTTGAAAAGAAATCTAAAGCAAATATCTAACTAGACTCTAAGGTACTGGGGACAATCCATCGCTATGACTCCAGGTCGCTCATCACTCCAGTCCATTCCCGTTGGTGTGTGTAAAGTCATCACTTGACTTACCTGAAAACACAATAACAAATAACGAAGGGTGAGCGATAACGCTCAGTAGGACTTAATATCTCGTGTAAACAAGCATGCTTTAAGTGATTAATGTCTTGTAACGCATGTTAACTAGAGAGAACGATCATGTATAGTCAAGAGAATAATAGTACAAGATAACAAGTGAACGATAATATATTTCTCAAGAGTGTTGCAAAATTAGGATGACAACATAACGAGATAGCGTGTAACGAGATAGCTTGTATATCAAGATAGCATGTAACGAGATTGCATGTAAAGAGATAGCGTGTAAAGAGATAACATGTAATGAGATAACGTGTATGGTTGCACCACAGTGCACTAGTCGAGTACGGCAATAGTCACTTTAGGACAGTAGCCGCTTCATGATAGTACATTACGTCTGAACTCCTCAGACTAATGTTATAATAGTCAGTGCGAGCACAGTAATAGCACAGAAATGGTACAGTACGTCTGAACTCCTCAGACTAATAGTATAACAGTTAGATGTCTAGCCAAAATAGTATAGTCAGAACCGGTGCAATGCAGAACACCGTCAATAGCCCCTGCAGGTATTTTTGGGTGGCTCTCTGCCCCCAGGACTAGATTGGAGCCCCTCGGACACTCTCCGTGCTCTGCACAGTATGCATTCAAGTCAGTAGGGTCAAATGGCAAACGTTGATGATATGTGTGTGCAAGTGTAGAGAGATCATGAGAATATGACAAGTCGTGCTCACGGCTTTTAATTAACAAGAATTATTTAAATATTATTAAATAAAAATATTCAGGTCGATCATTAAGCTTAACAGTACATGGTTTAACTTGTATAAGGGTTATATGGCAAATAAAGCAGGGGTATATGCATAATATAAGGTTCTGGCTGAAATTGTAAAGAGGCGACGAGGTGACCTGTCGCGATCAAGTCACGACGGGGTTCTCGGTCGCGTTCAACAGAGTATCGCGACGGGGTTCCCGTCACGGTCCAGGTCGCGACGGGGCGGCCTGGCGCGACGGGTAGGGCTGTCAATGGGCCGGGCCGGCCCGACAGGCCCGCGGGCTTGGCCCGATTTTGGGCCGGGCTGCAAGACTCTTTTTGGCCCGTGGGTTTTTAGTAGGGCCTAAAAGCCCAGCCCGACTAAGCCCATGGGCCGAACTCGGGCTTTGAGTTCGGCCCGATGGGCCGGCCCGACTCGTTCTCTTTTCTTTTCTTTTTTATCAAATCTTAAATTTTACTTAGTTAAAATTATGTTATTTTGCTTATTTAAAAGTTAAAAACTCTCTTTTCAAACAAATTAAATAAGGAACATCAAAACTCTACTTAATTGAATGAGATTATAAGTTTTATATTATTAAATATATTATTTTTATTTTTAAATTAATATTTATTTAAGTATTCGGGTCGGGCCAGGCCTTAGTCGGGCTTTACAATTTTGAAAAAATATTGGGCCCGACCCAGCCCGGCCCGACATTGCTCGGGCTTGGGCCGGGCTTGGGCTTTCATATTGATGAGTCGGGCCTGGGCCGGGCTCATCTAAGCCCAGCTCGAGCCCGGCCCATTGACAGCCCTAGCGACGGGCGAACCGGCCTGGCCTGGCCCGGTTCGGAGGTTGGGAACACGACGGCTCAGAACGCCGCGTTCTCAACACGACGAGACAGAGGGGCGCGACCCGGTGATATCGCGGCGGGTCGCGCCGTCGCGATACCAGAAGGGTCCGGCCCTTTTTCCCTTTTTTCAGGGCGGATCCTGTTTGATACAGGGTACTTGTAAATTTAATATAAAATCACATGATGATCCAAAAATCATGAAACTAGTTTTAAACGAAAGTAGACATATAGATCTATCGACATGCACAATTAATTTGAAAATAGACACGGTTTAGACATGCTGTGATCAAGTTACATTTCGATGACCTAAACATGCGCAGTCAAGGTTCAACGAATTAATTATATATGGATACATGATGAAAATTAGGCAAACCAGTGGCGTTTGAAAGCTAACATGATGTAATATTAAGAGAATTTTCTCATGGCATGGGAACATGTATGCTCGAGGTTTAAGAGTAAACATGAAGGGTTAGGTACATGGAACTGGCAGAGATTCAAAGAATTAATTCTCCCTCATGGGAGATAGAAATGGAGCGAAACCAAAGGGCTTTTGCTCGGGATCATGAAGTCTTCTTAGGGTAATTTTTACACGAATTTAGCTTGAGAGATTGCCTATCTTTCACGCATTTAAGAAATCATAGGGCTTGAAGACGAGGTAGAAGATGAAATCCTCTTGCTCCAAGCTCCTTCCTTCTTGCTTCTCTCATCCTCAACTCCTCTCTTCGTCCCCTAGAGCTTCAGTAATGATCTATGGGGTGGTAGGGTCGAATTTGGGTGTGTATGACTTGGTTTAAGAGTCCTACTTTCTTAAAACTCATCTTTCCCTTCAAACTCTTAATTTTCTCCTATTTATCTCCTTATTTCTTACATTATCCCACCTAATAGGATAGATGAGAGGTTAATTTCGTGGGTAAAGGGTTTGGGTAAGGTTAGGACTCTTTTAGAGATATTTATAAGCTAGTTTAGTTATTATCTTACCCCTTTTTAATTTATTTAAATATTAACTCTGAATTTACACATTTTCTCCTCATTTTCTAACATTTATCACTTAGTTGACTTGGGGAGAGATCTAATTTCGTGGCTAATGTGTTAGGATGGGATGTGGACTCTTTTTAAGATAAGTAAGAGTTAAAATAGTCATTATCTGAACCCTTTTCTATTTATTACTATTTTTAGGTACGAATTTAGCCTAATTACTTCCCATCTTATGATGGGCTCTTCTAGTTTGGGTCCAAAAATTCATGTTAGGTCCATTAACCAAACCCATTACTAATTTAACTTAATGGGTATTGATTTAATTCCAATTATTCACCCTTTATTCCCATTTAAATCTATTTATCACACTTATTTAATTACTTTTGTATATTTTTATTCACTTCAACATTATTTATGCCAATATTTTAACCTTCATCATTTGGGCTCTTACCCTTGGCCCAATAACTCGTGTGAGCTAAATTGTACAATCAATGTACTTACTTTACTTAATAGATTTTTAATTATCATTTTATTAGAGAATTAATTCATGGGCCAAGATTGTCTGTTGGTCCATATATCATAATGGGCTATCGACCCATATTATTTAAAGTCTACCCACATG
Organism: Colocasia esculenta; assembly: GCA_014218235.1. Taxonomy (NCBI): domain Eukaryota; kingdom Viridiplantae; phylum Streptophyta; class Magnoliopsida; order Alismatales; family Araceae; genus Colocasia; species Colocasia esculenta. Next base: position 93,745,656 of record CM024764.1, on the reverse strand, counting down.
TTTATTTTAATTTATAATCCACTTTGACTCATAAAATAATGGGTTCTCCGGCTTATTCCTTAATTACGATAGTAAGTCGCGTAATTTCTTAAACTTGATCTAAATGATTTTTCTGTGCCCAAATTTAATGATGGGTCATTAGAGAATATTATTTAAAGTATAATTATTATTTTTACGGAATTTTCATATGGGTTTATACGCATGTGATAATAATGTGTACCTTTTAACTAGTTGAATTTATTAATTGATAAATTTTCAATTTATCTATAATTTTTAATTAATAGATTTTCTGGGTACTACACAAATGTTCATTCTCTTTTCTACATCTGGTCAAGCAAAATCTGAGACATTCGCCCCTTTTGAACTATTGGGATGATTGGATCGAGAAGTTATCCAGCCAGCTGTTAGACCTCCCTTCGCATGTCTTCAAGCTTCTTCTCCATATCAACAAAGGGTGACATGGACACCGTGGCCACAACGGCTAAGGGCCGATCAACAATGGCTAGGGGTGCATAGTCGGGCCACAATGGAGGTGGGGGTGGAGTGTTGCTCGCAGTATCATGGTCCTTTGCAACTTCAGGGGGAGGAGGAGGGGGCATACTTGATGCACCTCTCTATAGGGCCCAGGAGCGAGTGCTAGAGGGTCCTCGGGCCAAGTCACAAGGGGTTACTATTTTACCAATGTATTCACCAGATTGGGAAGTGTCGACAACTCTTTCATGTCCTATCTGAGGTCAACGACCTGACGCGAGAGGGCTTGAAATTGCTCGGCGGAGATGACTAGGCTACTAGTCTCACCTCGAAGGTTGATCTCTCCATCTCGTGCTTCCAGCTCTTCGAAGCAAACGATTGCCTTGCTTCTTGTAGGTGTCATGGCTTGTTGCTTCATTCCCATAGTTCTAACCTTGAGGCTAGTTCTAACCTACAAAGGTCTTGTTGGACTGACCTCAAGAGGATCTAAGATTGAGACTTCGGATCTACTGATGAAGAGGGAAAGTAAAGTTGTCGACAGTACCAATGATGAGGCTAGTTCTAACCTGCAAAAGCCTTGTTGGACCGACCTCAAGAGGATCTAAGATTGAAACTTCAAATCTACTGATGAAGAGGGGGAGGAAAGTTGTCGATGTTGTTTATAGCCATTATCGACATTGCCCATTCTACAAGAAGTCAACTCGAAAATGGTCCTGGAGTCGACCCTCTGACACTCATGTCAATCCATCTTTCTATCAAGAAAGTATAGTATGTTTGCTACCTCTTCCCCACAATGTATTTTTGGGTGTTTAGTCATTGTGTTTGGACCAAGAGTCCTTGTGTTGCTCCTCTCTTGGCTCTGGTCTTTGTATCTTATTCCCAACACCTTTTGAGTGTTGGGCGTTGCTTCCATGTTCTTTGGGTATGGGGTTGGACTTTGTTTCCCCTACCCTCATTTTGTATCTTTTTTATCACTCTTAATGTTATGGGACATCAATTTACTTGTCAAAAAAAAAAAACTGTCCTCTCGCCTAGCACACTTGTATATAACTGCATTAATATTTATATTTGTGTGTGTATGTTTATACCTCATTCTACTAGTAAGAAATATAGTTATGACTTATTTTCTTTTGGAAATTATTATTCTTAAAAGTGTTCGCGTGAATTATTTATGTCCAAATGCTGACATCGGGTGAAGGCACCAGGCCCATTAGCTCCCCTCCTACTACGCTCATCACCACCATCCCCGCGCCGGCCTCCCTTCCCCACCACCTCCAAGGCCAAAAAGGGGCAGACTGGTGATGACGGACCTAGATGACTTCCCGCGGTGGTCACGTAACTCTGCCCCCACCCAATAGCGCACGGGCCGGGCTGGCCTATCGACGTGCGGACAATCCGGCCCATTTACAGTTTTAGGACTCATACAAATGCATATGAAATCCGATCCCCCACCGACAAAATATCTCATTATTATCTTGTTTTCTTTCGTTTATGTTGCTCGCCGAGATGTCATATGAACTGTGAGTATATCTTAGTTTTTTAATAGAAGTATATGAATAGGCATGTTGACATAAGAAAAGCTTTTGAATTGGATCGTCGGGCGTGCGCTGTTACATTCTAAAGACAAATACTTTGTACCGCGTAGGAGTGTCCGCGCATTCATAGACACAAGCGGATAGCCCCGTTACCAACACTCTAATTCCAAATGACAGTGGAATATGTTTCTTTGGGTGTTTGTCTTGCATTATTTAAAGCGGAGCACAATATTAATGCTGAGTATTTCAGTCCGGCATTGGTTCAAAGACAGTTTCTTACTTGGTTCTAGCTTAACTTTCTGTCTAATATTTCCTACCAATGTTTCAGTTATCAAGTAAAATATTTAATTTTGAACCTTGGGTTTCGCAACGATGATTCCAAAGTTGAAGGATTGCAATATCATGTTACAGATCTCTCCAAACGGGGAGACATGTGGCCGCCTCTTGTTCAGAAGCGTCACCACTTGAGCCCGATTTAAACAACGCTGGTAGAAGAGAAAAGTGGCCGCCTTTCTTGCACCTAGATAAAGTACAACTCCAAACTTGGAAAATGAATCATCGAAATTCACAAATTAGTTCGAAGGAACAAAAACAATAGACCAACAACTTAAAATGCGAAGGTAAAATAATTGAATCTTCCACTTTGTTTAAAAAACAAAAAGGTAAAATATTTCACAAAAGATTTTTCAGCTGTCCGTTGTGAAAACTTCTTTATCAAAGACTTTATTTAAATAAAAATACACCCATAATTAAATTTAAAAAAAAAAGTGTTCGATGGAAGCCGCTCATGGATTTCCTCTTGGTTCATAAGATCCCCTAAATAAATAAGGAAAGTTTGTACATGTATATTTTTTTTGACACATAAAATTCCCTAGTTAAATAAAGAAAGTGGTATCGCCAAATTAACGAGTCCTCTAACGCTGGAAGACGAAAAAATGGAAAAGAGCATACAGTCGAAAGTTGGTATCATTGGGCCGCCCTAGCTTGGCGGCTCAATATATGAAGCCTGGTAAGACCTGGCCTAGCACAACAAAACCACATCTCCCTGACTAGAGATTATTTCGGATAGTGTCTAGCTAGGCATCTTACTCGATCGGATAATTCATGATCGCTGTTAGTTTTCTCTGTCTGGTCACTCTCTCGTTTACCACGGCAATCTCTTGTTCCTCCCGTTGCCGTCATCCTTTGAAATGGGAGTTGCACACTTTACACGTAAAAATAAGCAAAAAGAAATTACCCAATTTTATACTTGATTGGTAGGATATTAGCTAGCTATAGCTTCACATTTTATTAGAATGTGGAGTCCGGACATCTGACCAATCGATACCTTAATCGAGTAACTTCTTTTATCTATTTTACAGGTAAAAAATGTTCATCTTAAAATAGCCAATGCACCTGATTGTGAAGTGGTACTTGGTGAGACCAGTCATTAGCCATGTGGTTCAGGTATTATTCTTGTTCAAAGTGTTGGATTCGAAGGATTAGCTCGAGTCAAAGAGTTATCCCACACAGTATGCATCAGTGGGTGTCTTACGAGCTGATCAATCACTTGGTTTGCTGCAAAGTATGTGGAGCAGCAGTCATCCATCCGAGTAGGCCCATGTCTTATACTTGCTTCAGTGTTGATCAAGCTTTGTGGACCACTTTCTGACCTCTTATGTAATTTCTCTTTTGATATCTTTCTGTATGTCTTGCTTGTGCTCTTGTTAGTGGTTGTCTTTATATCTAGGGACGATGATCCCTTCTGTGATCTTTGTTATATGTAACTCTGGAGTTTCCTCCCGTGACTTGTTTCTATGTACTAACTTTATCTAGTAAAATGGAGCTATATATAAACTCCTCCCCTTTGTCAAAAAAAAGTGTGATAGCATATATCTTGAGGTGCTTACAAAGTATGAACGAACTATTCTCTTTTATGTTTGTACGTTCATAAAAATTGCCAGGATAATTAATCTTTGGGCGTTCATTAAATTATGAATGACGACAAAATTTCTTGTTATCTATAGCACCTTCATGGAAATTACCATCGTTATCGTTTTAACAATGAGATATGAGCCACAGACATGGGAGAAATCCAAATTTTGAGTAAGAGAAATATTTAAATGAAAAATATTTATTGCAAGATACATCTTATATAATAAAATTAATTTGAATTGTTTCAAAATAATTTTATCAGTTAAAAGTTTGACAAGACTTTTTCCATCTCTTTTTCAACTAATAAAATTATTTTTAAAATAATTTATATCAATTTTACTATAAAACATGTCTTGTAACAAGTATTTTTCTATTTAAATTATATATGTGATGTATAACTCAATTGCATGTTGCCCGTCAACATTGATCAACAAAGGGTGTCCACACATTGACTAATAATATTGCCGGGCATATAATAAGTATTTAGCTTTGAGTGAATGCTCATGTGAGGCAAACCGGCCATTACTGGGACTTCAAACGCCACCACTGACCAAAACCCTATTCCACCACCCAATAAGGGAGAAAGAGAGAATTGGAATACCCATGGGTAAACCATTTGCAGACCACTTCTGAGGACATAGAATGGCAGAAACTAGCGATAATGGCAGCAGTGACAAGTTAGGAGCACAGGTTAGGCGCCGTTGTGGAAAATTGTCGAACATCTAATTATAGACTTCCATGGAAAGTTTCCACGTGAATCTCTGGCTATTTTGGTAGAATTTAAAATATATTTTTATATAATTAATTCGTGGATGTCAAACTATATATGTTGCATTGATAGAATTCAAAGCTCATTTTTATATAATTGATTCATGCCCCTCTTATTTCCCTTCATAGTACAGCCCTCTTCTCTCGGAGTCCCCTCTTAATTTGTCCACCGAGAAAAAAAAATATCAATCCCGATGTAGCCTAAGCACATCCCTATACCTCTCCTCCTTGTGATATATATATATATATATATATATCAACTTTATCATTAAGAAGATACTTAGATCTTTTTTCTTTACTCATTGATCATCTAACTTTATCGTCTAATCTAATCACGTCAGCATCATATGAAAGGAAGCATCTAAATCTCAGGTAGCGTGTGGATTTTAAATTCTACCAAAATAGCCAAGATTCACGTCGAAACTTTCCATCCAACACAACTACAGACAACTCTTCTGGCACTTCTTGAAGATGCTTCCATCACCACTGTTGGGTGTTCTCAAAACCATCATAACAAAAGGTTCACAGTAATAAAATCTAGATAAGTGCTTGCTTGACAGATTTGAGTGCAACAACTATTGTTGACAAGGGATTATTTTTAGAATAGTATGAGTAGCACTTGGTCTTGATTTTTTCAAGTCCTGCTGCCTTCTTCTGTTTGACTGCTGGAATCAACTCACTTGAGGGTGTGATGGATGCCAACGGAGATGACCTGCGTCAAAAGGGTGTTCCTGTTTCTGCCTTTAATTTCCCACGCCTGTTCCCAAGGTGGCGGCCCCCACCACCTCCCCGGCCCACGAGCGCCCGTGGTCCCCGCCGCGTCCCCCGCACCGCCCGTGACGGACGGACCCGGTGGCAAGTCCGCTGGCCACGCGCGGTAGGAAGTAAAGAGTGTCTACTTTGGAGTTGTTTTTTTTTTTTTTGATAACGAGGAAATCTCGCCCTTTGTGGTTTTGCGGACTCAAGGATTGGTGTTCGTGAACTCCAAGGTCAGAACTTGGCAGCTCCTACTTTCCGTATACCCGTATTGCCCTTACCCCACTTGACCAGAAAAACTTCGGATTTACACACCTCGAGGATTACATGTAAATCAGGTAAATCCCTCCCCAGGAATCGAACTCGGGACCTCTTGCTTTTAAGCAAGAGTTCTAACCGATCGACCCACCGGGGTCCTCTTTTTTTGACCAGAAAAACCCCGAATTTACACACCTCGAGGATTGCATGTAAATCAGGTAAATCTCCCCCCAGGAATCGAACTCGGGACCTCTTACTTTTAAGCAAGAGTTCTAACCGATCAACCCAACCGAGGTCCTCTTTTTTGGTAACGAGGAAACCCGCCCCGTGTGGTTTTGTGGCTCAAGGATTGGTGTTCGTGAACTCCAAGGTCAGGACTTGGCAGCTCCTACTTTCCGTGTACCTGTATTGCCCTTACCCCACTTGACCAGAAAAACCCCAGATTTACACACCTCGAGGATTGCATGTAAATCAGGTAAGCCCCCCCCCCCAGGAATCGAACTCGGGACCTCTTAATTTAAACAAGAGTTCTAACCGATCGACCCAACCGGGGTCCTCTACTTTGGAGTTGTTTTTTACATGTACAGCTTTAACTTTCATGAATTGTTAAGAAAAAAAAATTCTCATGTATACGGATACTTGGGGGCATACTCTTGTCGTTTTATAATCACAAGTTGTCCTCCACTCAGGCTTCTTAAGTGAGATCACGTGTTTTAAGAGTATCTTGAGCTTTTATATATTTTTTAATACGTTTTAGTAATATGAGAAATGCAAGCGTATGAGTTGAGTACAACGATTTAACTATAGAGGAGATTTTTTTGACAATTTCATAAAATTAAACCATATGTATAAGCATGACGCTCGTGTATATGCAAAAATCTCTGCACTTTATATATTAGGACTTTTTTTAAAAAAAATATTATTAAAATACTAATCTATTAATATCATTCGATAGAAGAACTGATATAGAAGCAAAGATAACTTTTTTTTAAATTTTATTTTTTAAAATACTAATGTATTACATCATGGGCGATAAATCTTTATCAATTCTTACAAATTTGATATTATTGAGAGTTAGATTTTTGAATTCTAAGTGCACGATGAAATATCTAATCAATTAAGTCACCTCTCATATGCAAGAAGCAAAGACAACTGGTTTTTAGATTTCTCGGCGATACCTATATAAGTCCACAAGTGATTTGTGACGAGGATGCAGCGAGACTACACAAGTAACATGAGGGTTTCCCTTTCTCAAAGTACCCAAATTAATTAAAGGAAGATTAAACCCGAGAGTTATATAACATGGTCACATAATCGATCAAAATTCAAAAAACTAGTACATCAATATTTTGATCCTAGTGGGCCCATAAGCTCATGAAGGCAAAGATTATCCACTTTTTTAGTTATTAATCACATCCTTAATTGTGGCATTTGTATAAGCTGTTTAGTTCAAATCGCGTCTAATAGTTTCCAAAGCACATGCAGTGAAGAGACCCGTCAGGTTATGTGCTGGCATAATATTAATATTGAGGCTCTATCTACATTACCACGTTCCAAACGGCGAATATTATACATCTAACTTTACTTGTACGAAGGCTATGCATCCACAGATATATATGATCCGCAAAAGAACAAGAAGCATGATTAGGCGGGGAAATTGGCCGAATTAGGCACGGATGCCCCCGTGGAATCGCATCTTGTGCAGCCACCCACCTCATCCTCTTCAACCTGTTTCACCTGTCGCCATGCCTCCCACAAATATATACGTATACATATTTATATAGATAGGGATCCACCATTGCGGACGAAGGGAATTTAAAATTTTCAGTCAGTTGACGCTGTTCTGCTGCGTAACATGCATGCATGCACGGGATAAGTGTTGATTTTCTGTTTTGAATTTAAATATTTCTTTTCATATGATTGTGTATGTGTGTGATTATTTTATCTCATATTGAAATATCTAAAAAAAATAGAAGATCTTAAATATGAGATCTATTCTTACATGTTTAGATATTTTAAGAGATTTTACACGTACCCTCAACCCGAACCCCAGCCAAACGGTTCAAAGAAGTTTGAGTCGGAAAAATTAAATTGGCAATTTGATTTAGATATGGAAAACAGTTTTGTAACACAATTTGATAACATTACCATTAAAATTGTGTCATATCAGCAATTGAAAGAAGAAAGTCAAAAACACCTCATAATAAAGAGATTGGATGTATTTTGATTGGTATGTTACCAAATAATATTACCAAATGGTATCGGTGTTACTAAACCATTTTCCTTTAGATATTTTGAGAAAGCCAAACCCTCAGCCTGGGGCCTCGCGCTGTCGGATTCAGTTTGGTTTTGCTATTTTTTAGGCAATGATCTATTTCGTACATCTTTGTGTCCGTTTTCTTACAATAATTGGCCGAAAGACGACAGGGGCCAAAGAAGGAGACGCATGAACAGCCAAGCTAGGCAACTAATTGTTCCTGACTTGCTGTTACGTCGGACGAGTTTCCTGTGTGTGAACTTAAGTTGCCCCAAAATGCACCAACATACACGGTTCCACCTTTTAGGACGCAAACAAGTGAGAAGATGAACCAACAAGCCTTAATTAGCTAATTACTTGGTGGACTCGTAGGCGTCTGTGTGCATGTGTGCATACAGTTGCTGGTCTCCTGTCTCCAAGTCGCTTTCCTCCTCACATGTCCCCCGGCCATGGCTGTCGTCGAGAGGCGCAGGGGCTCCTTAATTTTTACATGAACCCCCTCTGTTCTTCCCCTCCCTGGTTAGGTGGACGCTCGTCTACCCAACGGGTGAAGTGAGAGGGGTCAGAATTGAGGAGCAACCGCGCGCACACCTCACCCCAACCCTTCAAGTTCATGGGTTGTTGTGTAAGAAGTTTCTCATGTTCAATCTTTAGTGCACGATCACTTTGAAAGTTACCATTGCGGAGATCGATATATGGTGCCAAGATATTAACATTTATCCGTCCTAAGAAACTAGATAAAAAAAAACTTTAATCCGGTCCTTAATAGTGTTTCAATAAAAAGAAGAGTCCAATTTTTTTAAGTAGAAGAACTAATGGATCATCCCCTACTTTGAATTCCTCAGTGTCGTGGGATTAATCTATATACGACATGGGTAACTTAATTTGACACAAAGATAAGGGAAGGTACGTAAAAATTTTAGAGGCTATTAAAAAATGAATTAAGATGGTTAATTTTGTGTGTTGTTGGTAAAAATCATTCGGCCTCGCATAAGGTTTTAAAAAATAGGAAATTTTAATCGTGAGATTTTAACAACCCCTCTCTCTCTCCCTTTTCCCCATCTCTCTCCATCCCACCACCTATTCTCCTCCAATAATTCCTCATCCATCAACTACGGCTTTCATATCCTAAAATTGAAAATTTATTAATACCATATCAAAACTAATATCCCGACCAAAAATATAACGACTTTTATGGAGTACTATATGTCAAAATTTTGATATTAAGTCAAATCTTGTATTCTATATATGTGGCAAAACACGGGATTATAAGATGCATGGCCCCACTCGTAAAATCCTACTAATTTTCCAACCAAATATAACATTCCTTTAGCAAATATATGTCAAATGTAAATATTATATGAAGATTAGTATACCAATGTGACACAACACATGAAAAGAACCTGTAAGAAAAAACCCTAACAAGAATATATGAAATAGATAGATGATACATTCACATAGATCAGAAGAACTTTATCTGACTGAAATATGGTGTGTCGATTATCTTTAGAGAATATATTGTTGTTCTACGGTGTAGAGGCTCGTCAATAATATTCTTTCAAGATCTAACAATCACTCGCGACGTCTGTAAATACATTCTAAGATGGATGTCGTCTACAAGCTTAATCTTAAATCGCCTCAGAAAAATCACATGGCACGACCTTCTGATTTTTTTCATATGGTTTCTGTCTGTTCTCCGGCTCTCAGTTATTGCTTTCTCTCTAATTTTAAAATTTCGGTTTTCTGTATTTTTTGTCTCTTCAAAAGTACAACCAAGCATATATCATCATAACAAGTTCAAATCTCAACTATATATGTTCTTAAATACTAGGACGTAACCATACAGCATATATCATCATATATATCAGCAGTGTATATCTTAGCTCTCCTCCAAACATTAGAATGCAACAATAAATATGAGAATATAACTATAGGCACCATAATAAAAATGTACTATAGGCCCTTTCCTTAGTTAAGTCCCCAAACACCAACATATAACTGTAGACACCAAAATGTAATTATATATAATATATATATTCTATTATATCTCCAAACACTAGAATGCCAAGTTAGATCAAAGTAGGTACATCACACACATGGTAGATTTTAGGGAAAAACTTTTCGAAACAAAATCAGATTAAGGAGGCCGAAACATTTTGGAGCTACAAGGATAATAATATTATAATGTAACTATGGATAATGGAATTTAATATAGGCATCAAAATATAATCGTTGATACTACTGTACATGAACGGATACTTTTCGAGTGAAAAGATGGAATGCAAGGAGGAGAGAGAAAGAGAGGTGGTAAGTTTCTATTAGCCATTATTGAAGTTTTTTTTCTAGGTAAATACGGAGGCACAAAAATATATACATACGTGGAAGTCATTACTAAAATTCGATCAAATCTTACGCTTAAAACCGAGTTGAAAAGAAAGAGGCCATGCCAATTATAGGGTCATGCTCTGCTCATCATTTTCCTCCTCGCCAAATTAGATTATCTTTAATATTTAAATAGATTGGAGATAGAATAATGATAATTTTAAAATTTTAGAGATAATTTTAATTTTAAAATATTTTATTTTTTTCTTCAATCTATCAAAATACCAAACATAAAATCATCCTAAAACGAACAGTCGATAAAAGGACAACCCAACATCAAAGTTAAGAACCCACAACTGCTGATAACTTTGGAAACCCACAAACAGATAACTCTCCCATCCCACGTACAAAAGGAACCCAAAAAGGTGCATGGCTTGGTAGGGGATCAACAAAAAGCCCTCCCGCCGATGGTCTCCCCACAAGCGGATAAAGAAACCCAGCTCCGCCTCCGGCCCCCACGCAGGGCTCCGGCTGGACAACCTTCTCCCCCGCCCCTCTCACTGTTCCGCCCATCGCCCTCTTTACCTGCCTGCACGTCCTCTTCGATCGGGGCCTTGCCACCTCTTCCCGGACCACACTGCGCCATTTTTAATTACAGACTCACCATTGCAAATATGTAATTATCCATATGCTTTATACTATGCAAAGATGCGTTAATTGCTGTTGATCAGTAATGCTCCCTCCTACAAATCAATATCTGCAATTACGTTGCAAATATTGCCATATGCTCCTTTTAATGACCATGCAAATCTACTGAATACTGACTCGTCAATCAATTCCTTTTAGATAAATGTTTATTTTGTTCTTGCGTAAGATTACAAGAAAATAATTTTATAATTAGCTCGGCATAAGATTATTATTTTTATAATTCAACTCGATTTTATTGTGGACCTTGTAATAAGTATTTCTCTTTTTTTTTTATAAATGTTTTGTCTACTTTTTCACACTTTTTTTTTTATATTTAACAAGAGTTAAACCATAGAAATTGGGTCCTTCTGTCCTTTGATCTATTTTTAACTCTTAAAATCAAGAAAATTTCGAATCTAATTGTGGCACTCACTCATAACACTGTGCTTGACATCTTTTAAAAAGCTCTAGTCCATGAATTAAATTGTAATTTCTCTTCCAAAAAAAACATAACGTGGATAAGACATACCAAGTGAATGACAAATTTCTACTTTACTAAACATGTGGCGTGCAAAAAGATAAACCTTTGGTTTTATCTATGTGAGTGAAGAAAGTTCGGATTAAGTAAAACTTATGGACACATCTTTTGATATTATCTATACATGTGAAAAGAAAGCTTGAACTAAATAACATTTTATGCACATCTTTTCATCTTATCTATGCGTATAAAAAAGGTTCCAATTAAATATAACATTTGCTTATTCAGTGGGAAGGGAGAAAGGTATGAATAACTGTATAATATTAATTACATTGATCTTTTTGCCGTAAGACAATCATAGAAGAAGTTAAATGTGATCAAATTAACTCAGTTGTCATGTTTGATCAGTTGCATTATCGAGTTTATGATTAGTTTGCATCTCTAATCATGACAAGTATAATGAGAGTTTAACCTCTTTGACTTCCAGTTAACACATAACTAAACACGATTAAAAGAAGAAAAAAAACATATATATACTACGTGATAACTGCCAACTGCCAGGCATGAAAAGATTCATATGTATGTAGTAACCGTTTGTTTTGTATCAAAATAATTTAAACTGTCGTAAACTGCTATATTTATAATGAGATATAAAAATATAATCAAATTAAGCTTTTTTTTCAGTTGAACATTACAATGGCAAGCACCCAATTTTAATTCTCAGAAGGGTATTGATACAACTTCCCAGGCCTCCAAAAGAAAACACAGAAGAAAACGAAAGTGTTGGGGCGCATTAGGCCCATCGTCACGGAATCGCATCTTCGGACCACCCACCTCCAATCACGCCGTCTCTCTCTCTCTCTTTCTCTCTCTCTCTACCCGCGCCTACAACCCATGTTCCCCGGCTCTCCCCCCTCCCCGCATTCCCCGGCCATGGCCGCCGTCGCCGCCATCGAGATGCAGGCCCCTTATTCTTTCTCTCTTTCTCCTCCTCCGCTACTTCCCGGCTGGCTGCTCGTCCACTGTTCCCTATCTCTACGGTAAACCTCGTCTCCCCTTCCTCTCTCACTCTCTCTCTCCTCCGCCTCTCTGCTCTCCTTCGCTTTGCTCCTTCCTCTCTCTATCTTATATCCTTCGGAAATTATCCGGAAAATTCCGTGCTTTGTGCCCTCTGCAGCTCTAACAATAACTGTTCTTCCGCAATGCAGGGGATGTGTCGATCGCCATAGACTGCGGCGGCACCAACAACTTCACCGGCCCCTTCAACTGGACCTGGACTGCGGACCGCTTCTACTCCGCCGGCGGCATCCCCGGCACGGTGGCGGAGCCCCACAACTTTCCCCTGCTCCAGGAGAGTACCCTCCGGGCATTCCCTCCATCTTCCGCCGGCAAGAAGAGCTGCTACTCCATCCCCGTCCCCCTCGGGCGCTACTACATTCGCATCTTTACTGTCTACGACAATTATGACAGCAAGCTCCACACCCCCAGTTTCGACGTCGCCGTCGAGGGCACCCTCGTCTTCAGCTGGCGCTCTCCCTGGCCCGAGTCCATCGCCAAGAACGGCGCCTACTCCGACCTCTTCGCCGAGGTCGACGACGGCCAGGCCGACATCTGCTTCTACAGCATCGCCACCGACGCCCCCGTCATCGGCTCCCTGGAAATTGTCCAGATCGATGCGCTCGCCTACGGGTCCTCGGACGTCGGCCACGATCTTATACTCGTCAACTACGGACGATTCACCTGCGGAGGCATGCTCTTTGGCCCCGGATTCAGCGACGACATAGACCGATTCGGCCGGGTCTGGCAGTCTGATGCCGAGTTCCGGAACACCGCCGCGAACGTCAGGACGCTTTCGACAACCCAGCAGATCCGGGGGACCAACCAGCGGCCGAACTACTTCCCGGTCCACCTCTACCAGACGGCCCTCACGGTGGAGTCGGGCAATGCCGCATTGGAGTACTCGCTTCCGGTGGACACCAGGCTGGACTACATGCTCTGGTTCCATTTTGCAGAGATAGATACTGCTGTCACCGCCCCGAGGCAAAGGGTGTTCGACATCTATATCAACAAGGAGAAGGTGACCCGGGTAGACATTTTTCAGCAAGTCGGGAGCTTTACAGCATTTACGTGGCAGTATATAGCAAAGAATCTGACGAGCAAGCCCTTAGTGTGAAGTTGGTCCCGGTCGCTGGGAGGCCGTTGATCAGCGGTCTAGAGAACTATGCGATGGTTCCACTAGACCTGGCCACAGTTCCCAGCCAAGGTATGCAGTGGTGTGGGGGCGCATGATTTTGAAGAGGGGGGGGGGGGCGGGGTGGATAGAAAGTTTATTATTGCCTCTTACCTATGCTGTCCAAATTCCTGTTCATGGCAGCGGCGGCAATGAGGGTGTTGAAAGAGTCCCTCCGCATCCCAGACAGGATGGGTTGGAATGGGGACCCCTGCGCCCCTTCTAGTTGGGATGCCTGGGAAGGGGTTACATGCCATCATAGTGACGACGAGCGGGGGCTTGTGGTAACGCATCTGTAAGTGCCTACCATTAGTAATCTTGTTATACAGCTCCACTTCTCAATTCTGCCATGATTCACATCAATTCATCAAAAGGTTAAGTTAACAGACTCGTGTGAAGTCTAGACAAGTGTAAATTCTTTATTTATGTGATTTACACTATCGCGTACTTCTGTTAAAAGTGGAAGAAAAGAAACTCCTGTGCATTCATGAGCTTACATGTCCGTCAGCTGAAACTTCATGTAAATTCATGGATTTAGCATATATAGTTGCATCTTTCCCCGTGTCATTGTATGCTTTATTCATCTTCTTGAGGCATCAAATTTGATATGATTCCCTTTGGTCTAGTATGCCATCTAGACTGGAATGAAGCTGTGTATATGGAGATGTCTTGGAAACTACTCCCTAATAAGGTGCCGTTTTTTGGACTGCATAACGTGTATACTTGACGCATCTTTTGTTGCTTAGATGTTTATGTAATTTAATTGTGTCATATGTGAGGTCATCAGCCATTGCCGCTTCTATAAATGCCATGTAAATCTTCTTATTTTCCATTCCCCTTCAATATCACAAATTTCAATGATCGTTTGATGCTTGCTAGGTTAAGTTGTGGTGTCTTTATCTTGCAGAGCTTCTTCTGTCCTATTTAAGCTAACAAGTGACAAGAGGCTAAAATATAGTACCAGATTTTAACCTGGTCTAGAGGGGACCATTTTCACATCTGCTATCGACATTTACTTATGGTGGAAGGCAATTTGGCATTATCCATGAATATAGAGTTGTCTTTCATATTTGAACTCCAGTTGTACTTTTGCTGGTGGCAGCCATTCTACAGGCAAATCATAACCTCACAATCACAAGTCAAGTGTCTACAAAATCATGTCAAAGTGATTCTGGCAATGAAGCAGTAGACTGAATCAATTGACTTATGGGGAGAAATGACTCCATTATTCATCTTCTTTGTTTTATTCCTTTTTCCATTGCCTATTTTTGTTAATAACAAAGATAATATCAAACATTAAGAATAATGGCGTACTGTATAATTTGTTCTAACTGACATCTTTCTCTCTCTCTCTCTTTTTTTTTTTGACAGTGACCTTGGAAGTCAAGGATTGAAGGGTTCTATCAGTGATCAGATAAGTCTTTCTATCAAACTTGGTAAGCTTGTAAGTATCACTTTAGCAGACACAATCATTCTAATATTAACTTCACTGTATTGGAATCTCATCTTTTTTGCTAAATTTATCACATTTAGTTCTTGTATGTGCTCCTAAGTTGATTTCCTCATTTTAGGAACTTGAGCTATAATTCTCTGGAGGGAACTTTACCAGCAGGTCTTGGTCAAAGATCCCTTGTGAAATTGTAAGTTCATTAGGGCTCTATCTGCAAAATGATCATTTCATTTAGAAATTTTCAACCACGGACTGTTGCTTCAACATGATAATATTTTTATGAAGCATGCACCATGATCATTTCATTTGAAAATTTCAACCTCAGAACCTGTTTGGAAAGGTGTACAGTAGCATGAGAGATTAAAATAAAAGTTTTGGAACTCTTCCAAACTGTGTATAGTACTTTTTTCTTGCCCTTTTTATAGTATTAATGTTTTTCATAGTTTCTATGAACTAGCTAGGAGCTGAACTTATGACATAACTGGACAAGTAGTCTAAATGACAACTGGGATTGTGGCTCCAGCTGCCTCTTTCTTGATTCTTTATCCAGGCTGCTGCAGATTGTTGATTTCTTGTGCAACTTTGATAAATCTTTTTCTTTGAGGAACTAGGAATTTTGAGATTGTCAGAAATTCAAGCCTCCCATTTTAAGGATTCTTTGGGTTGATGTAAACTACTAAATGTCTTTTGGTTTAGTTTGTTTATATGCAAAATACTGAAATCTACAATTAGGATCAACCATTTGTCAAGGGAATACCTGATTTTATTTGTCACTAAAAGCACTGATAATTCAAAATCAGGAATTCTGTTACCACTAGTTTAAAGCCAGTTTTTTAATATGTCAAAACTTCCCACTTTACAGCAGCCCACAGAAGTTTGAAGGAATGCTACTTTTGCTCCTTAGGGAGTGAGCTTTTGTATTCTGCTGCAAGTATGCATCCCTTGTTTGATTGTTTTGAGTTGTCTATCAAACCTAACATTTATTTTTTTTTGTTCCCACAAGAAAATCAAATGAGTTTTGGCATATCTGTTGGATTATCTGTCTGCATTAGATATAACGGTATTGAATTATTGAATCAGAACCTAACATCTTTGTATAAATTATTAACTGAGAACCTCATCCCAGCAGCTAATAAGATGTGTTTTCTTGTGATTGAATCCAATACTTTCTAATTGGTTTCCCTCTCTATGGCTTCATATAGTTCTCTTTCAAGTATCTGTGATAGTCACTATGGAAATTTTGTTCAACTCTTTTGCATCATATCATCCATTTTTTTTTTTCAAAAAGAGTTTCTTTCTTTTTTGTCAAGGGATTTGTCGGGGAATCAGTTATCTGGGAGCATTCCAGATACCTTAAGTTCATCAAGCCTACAACTAGTGTGAGTCTTCTATCTTGTTCTTTTAGCTATTATTCATTTATAGCTTTGTTGTTCTTGAGTTATTTCTTGGCTTTAGTTATTACTGTGGTTTACAATATTTGCCCATAGGATAAAATTAGAAAAATGATGAAGTACTATTTGTCTGGTTTCTTAGGTGATATTTCTTCTAAGGTCAACTTACATGAGCTTTGCTGTTCTTAATTTATTTCTTGGCTTTAGTTATTGCTGTGGTTTACAATATTTGCCCATAGGATAGAATTAGACAAATAATGAAGCACTATTTGTCTGGTTTCTTAGGTGACATTTCTTCTATGGTCAACTTACGTGAGTGGTTAAGTAGCTATTTCATGCTCTGCAGATTATATCATCATACTTGAAGGTGAGAAGTGCTGATGGTGACGAAAATTAAGTGTGAATTAACACAAAGCTGGAAATAGTTAGCAATACTCAATGTATTTTGTAACGGATATGAGTTTATATAAACCTTTCCATCTTCTAGCTTGTGCATCTTAGAATTCAAACTTCATATTCTATGTCATGCTTGATATAACCACTGGGATCCACAACTGATCTTCACTGTCAGGTATCAATCCACAAGATTCTACCTTGGCAAGAATCCGAGCATGCTCTAGATGCTGTCTTTATGTTTCTTCCCATCTCTCTTAGCACTTGATTTTGTAATGAAGCCTTGAAGACCTTGGCCCTCTGAGGTGATAGGTGATACTGTGAATTCAGGTCCCCAGTAAATTCTTCTTTTCTCCTCCTCTATTCTGCTGTCTTCATGGTTTCCAGAGATTCCCAGACACAAGTCCACACCCTTGCTTAATGCTAGATGATACAGCCACTTGGTGGGAAAAAGACTAGACCAGAGGTCCCACATCTTCTTGAGTTTTTTGACAACACTTCCTAAGTTGAAACATGCTATTCCTTGGTCCAGCAAATAGACTCCATTAAGAATCATCAGGTTGGGTGCTAACATAGGAAACAAGAGGTTCAATTGGAATCATCCCCACATCTTCTCGGGACTTCTGCAAGATGGGATCCTCCACATTCCGTAACTCATGTGTTTGGGCTGTCCATAGAATGAGTCTTGATGATGACTGTTTTTCTAAACTGTTTGCAACAAATAAGAGTAAATTACGTTAGATGGTCATTGTTCACTGCAAAGAACTTTTCCAAAATAAAATTAATGACAATTAGATTTCGGTCCTAATGGATCATTAGTTGACATTATCTGTTCTCTCATGTTACTGGTTTATTCTGTTACTGGATATAGATAGCTTCTTGTGTTTCTATCTGACATCTATTTTTTATGAATGGGAAATGATTCAATCTTAGAATTACAGGTAATTTGTAGAACAATCTGCTTAGCAAAATCAAATTGTGGAAGATTTATTTGTGGATACATTTTTTCCTTTCTCTTCAGGTTACTAAATAATAATCAGTTGGAAGGACAAGTACCTGAGAAGCTTTACTCCATTGGTGTGCATGGCGGAGTTATTGAGTATGTTACTTTTACATAACCTTGATCTCTTTTTTTAAGGAGTTCATTTGGACTGCATATGAACATGGTAACTAGCAATAACATATGTGCTTTGACTTTATAGTTGTATTCCTGATCCTTGTTTATGCTGTAAATTTCTGTTTCTATCTTCCGTTAGCCCACCAAACACATAATAGGAAGTCACTTGTATCCCACCATCCATCTCAGTTTATCTGTCTGTCTGTCAGTTTTACTTAATAAATAGAATCCTTCGTCTTTTAAAAATGGGATGGATATAAATGACAATTCTATGGATAAGGAGATTAGAGAAGTTTTTGATATGAAGGGCTTGTAAACCTTAATTTCCTCATTTGCAATGGGAACAATATCTGATGAACAAAGGAAGACCAGGGGGGAAACCCATGAGTCTCCCAAATTAAGCTCCAAATGGAAGGAATAGTCTATACCATTGAGAATGACATGCTGGAAAAAAGAAACCATGAGTATATGATGCAACAAGCCTGTAGATCAACTATTGAATAGAAAATCAAATCCTTGGATCTCTGAAATGGATCTAAATGAATAAATAAGCTGCACTGGCATGATCAGCATGTCAAGACAATCCTAGATAGATATAGTGTGTGCTGATGCATTCATATATCTTGCAAATTGGAACCGAGCATGGAAATGGAGTGTGCAGGTGCAGTCAAAATGTCAAAGAACTCTTAGACCGGTATATGTTTTATATGGTTACTCATTGATGACTGATTCTATGGATTAGCATCGCATGGCACGTGGAGAATGTGGTGTGCTAGAATGTGATTATAAAGTGTGTAGAACCTGTGCTTAAAAGGTTAGATTGGTTCCTCAACACCAGCAACATAAAAGAGGAAGGATGCAGCTCATACCCCCGGTTCATAAAGGAACAAAGTGTCTACATATGCATGCCTGTCACCCACTTTAAAAATAGTTGAATATTACCAGACCAGAGCTATTATGCAGAAAGATCACATTCATTTGAGGATGTCTGCATTACCTGCTACTATTGTGTCACTGGCAGTTATAGCCCAATAGAATTAGAGGTTGGCAGCAGCAGCAATGTGGAGAGAGAGGCAATTAGGCTAGTGGGCAGCAGTGGCAGCAGTATGCTAGAGCTAGAAAGAAGAACTGAGAGGTAAAAAGGGTGTAGCGGCCCTGGATATTTATGCCCGAAAAAGCTGTATATCCAGATTCGCCTCCTGTGAACAAACCGAAGTCTCGCAAGAGATATCACACACATATGTCCAGTAAGAATATAAAAGACAACGACACGAGTATAAGATACATGATAAAGTATATGATCTTATACACATTCATAGATTTACATTGTCCCAATCCATTATTACATGTCTAAAAGAAAAATACAAGAGTCTGGGTATACCCCGAGGTGTACAATAGGAGCAAAGCTCACACTACTGCTGGTGGTATAGGTTAGCCTCCGAGAAACCACATCCTGTTTAAGCACTTAAAAGCGGGGTGTAGGGGTGTGAGCCTCACAAAGTCACAGTCTCAATAGAGAAACTTCTCAAAACAACAACATATATAATCCCGTGTGTAACAAAATAAAGGCATCACATAGTACAAATCCACCGTCCACTCACATATAACAATTTAAAGGAAATTTACAGAAAGCTAGAACCTAAACATGTTTTCTAGTCAACACAACTAACCACCTCATTATTCACAGCTAAATAGCTAAATATTCATGATAATCATAATTAATAAGAATAACAGTAGTAAATCCACTAGACATGATCAACGAAGAGCTATTTAAACAAGACAAACACTGGGAGTAAGCTACTGAAAAGAAATTAAGGAAACACTAGCCAACGATGCAAGCAAACAGTACCATATCGAGATTCCACTTTACATATTACAAAGTAAACTAATAAATAGAGTCGGAAGGAACAACGCTAACACTCGGGTCGCAACAACTAGTTCATGACGCTAGTATCCGACCGGACAAGTCAACACAGGAAAACACCTCTCAGTCTCGCAGTCACGGATGAAATGTCTAACTGCGGTTCCACCTCTACAAGTACAAACAACTGTGGAGACCAACCAACACCACCTGCAAACAACAAACTGCAGACCCACGCTTGATACACCTCTAAGGGTTCCGGGGCTCTTAGAATGAGGTTGTGGCACCACATGACTAGATGGGAACCAGTACGTCTACTGTGTCCGTCCTTCAACCACGAGCATGCTACAAGCGACCGAACAGAACAAACACACATCACTAGTCATTGCCCCACTGTTGTCTTTCCCGTAGCTAAACAGACTACTCGACAAACGAGTGAGGGTGTCTAGGAAGACGATACAGACCTCAACAGAACACACAGTATCAAAGAGACATTTTGGATTAAACATTGGACCACCAAACTCAGCAAACCATCATAATTCACAACTAACCATTATTGGTTATTAAAGCACATGCAAATCTTATATTACAATCATCAAACCTTTCATCATATACCACTTTCTACTTATATGATATTACAATCATCAACCTTCCATTATATACCACTTTCTACTTATATGAAGATAATCAACATACTATATAATAACTTCTAACTCACGATAAACTGATCCATTTCCACTAATTTATAACTAACAACTTCACATTGCTCAAACACAATACTTACATAAAAATACCTTACATGATACACAATTTTTTACATTATCCTTAAATTATCTGATTCTCTTAAATCCACGTATACATAACATCCACATTGCTTAACACATCAAACTAATAAGAAAATACCAAAATCGGGCCCCCAATGGTCCCACATTACAATACATCAAACTAAACACTTTGGGGAAAAGAATACGACGGGGCCAACGGTCACGTTAAGAACGCGATGGCCCGATAGGCCGCATTCTTAACGCGCTTATCCGATAGATTGCGATATGAATGTAATTGCTTGATATGCTGCATTCACAATGAGAACGCATCAGGGTAGGAGGCCGCGTTCTAAACGCGTCCCCAGGACCTGTCACATTCTCAGACAGAACGTCAAACCCTCACTGCTCAACTAGAAATCTCATAAAACCCATCGTTTAACATACTTTAAACCTCTACAATAAAATTAGCCCAACCAGAAACCGCTTACATCATACCATAATTTTCATACTTCAAACTAATCAAATCACGCAAATAAACGAGAAGGTCTCCCTACCATCGCGAAGAATGCGAAGAACAACATTCAATCGGCCTTTCCACGCTCTGGACGCCCTCCTTGCATGGAAAACCACGTCAAATCCGAAGCTCCCAAGCCGAAATCGCCGAAGACTCCTCCAAAAACCCTTCCCTCGGCCGAACAGAGCTCCCTGCTCTGTTTGGCTGACAAACAGAAGATAAACACCTCGGAACGAGAACGCGTCAGGGGTGCCCATCGCATTGAGAATGCAATGTACCCAGAGGCCGCATTCTCAAACACAACGCCATGTGGCAGTCCGACGCATGCCACGCATCGCACAAGCGAACAAAACCTCAGAAAAGGCAGCAATGAGATCGTGACATAGGGGAAGGCCACGTTCAAAAAGCGTCGCCTATCCCTGTCGCATCTTCAAACACAATCAGTGGGTTGTTTGGGTCCAAATCTCCAACTCACAACACCCACACAACACACTAGGGCCCCAACCAAGGTTCAATGGCCACACATTGGCCCAAACACCACGCTAAAATCATTAAACTTGAATTTGAACGATCACGACGTTATACAGTGAGACTAGGATGATTGTTTGGATTGATGCCAAATTAGAGGTTATAGAAATTGCAAGGACGGTCTTCAGCAATGACAGGCATGTTTTAATGCCTCCTTGTGATGCCAATGGAGGTGGTTGATGGCACAGTAAATGTTGTATGTCCAATCCAAATATAGTGAATATGACCAAAAATGTCAACAATGCTGGTTGGGAGGAGGAAAGTAGACCGACAGCATATAGCTCAGTTGGTACCATGGGTGGGAAGGGGAGACCCACATTTTGAACCTGCGGTGTTGTGTTTATTATTTACCTGGACTGTGCTCTACCACTACAGTATAGACCCCCCAAAAAGAGAGGAGAAGGGAAGAGGATGATACAAAGAGAGCTCCAATTGCAATGAAGATCATGCATGTCATAGGCAGAACTTCGAAATGGGGTGAAGCTCTATGCCCCTTAAAACTACAGTAATTGCAGCATTCTTTACTAAGTTCTTTGACTCCTGGAGTCCATGATCATCTGAAGAACTTGTGAAATATAAGACTCATGGAGGAGAAAAGTGGGAGAGGAACTGCATGATTCTGTACAATGGTAATATTAAAGATGGGAAATATTAAAACATTTGTATTCATAATCAACGCATTACCCACATATATGTTTGTGGTTAGATCATTTGCATACAACCCTTTCAGCCAGCAGGATTTCAGTTTCATGAATAGGAACTGAAGGAAGAAAAAATGAATCTGGCAGACATAAGATCCAATGTTTGATGCAAGAGGCGTAGTTGATCATGTTTTGTTGCTGCTTTACTGTTGTCTCTCCCTGTTCCTGTTGGATGTTGTGCAAGTGCAATAGATTAGTTGTTTTTGTGGACCCTGTTTGGCATTTTGCATATTCAATATTTTGAAGTTCATTTGTTACCTTTAAGGTTTTAATATTTAAATCTCATATCCAATGGGAAGTGTTATATAGCCACATTATTTGAAGATAAAAAATGATGCAAAGAAGAATATATTTTGCCTAAACTCTCTTTGCAGATTTTATATCTTGTGTTTATGCCTACATGAATTTCTGTGTTTTTGTTCCTGAATATGTGCTTCTATATCAGAACCTGGAATCCTATTCAATTTAGCATACTGCTAATCCTCTACCTAAAACTTATTTACTACAGAAACTCTGTTTTTTTCTCTACATGATGTATGTTCATTGTTACACCAGCTTGGACACATGTTGGATCATTACATTTAAGCTTTTATCGATCTGCTTTTTCTGTCTGTAGAAAATGACCTTACTTATTATCCAGTTTGACAGGCAATAAAGGTCTTTGCGGAGTACCTACTTTGCCAGCATGTCTTTCTTCTGGAGTAAAGGAGGTTTATCTAGTGCTGGAAAAATTGCAATTGGTGTCATGTGTGGTCATTCTTTGCATTCTACTTGTAATCATTTACATGATATGCATAAAGAGGAGGAGAAATGATTATGACTTTGCTCCTTCCCAAGACCTAATGTGTGAGTATGATTATCCTTTTTCCTTTGTTTCTTTTTCCCTGAATTACAACAGTCCAATGGCTGCTTTTACAAGTGTCTAGCCATATAATGTGTGGGCATGATGTTGTATTCTTTCTTTTATTCACGAGTTTCTTGTTTTGCACATGCCTCTAATCCTGTTAGGAACTTAATTTCATCTGTTGAGTGTATTCCATTTGTTGCAACATGATCTTACAACAGTCTTTTGAATAAATCAGGGACTCTTACAAGTCATCAGTTAGCGCATATATAGCATTCACTGTGTTTGTCATCTTTCAAAAGATTGACATAATGGTGATGCTGGAAGAAAATATTTATATATGTTTAATATGGTACTCTCAGCACCATAGTATGCTCCAGAACCTAGATATTTTTTAGTAAACCATAAAGTTTCAATAATATTATCTGAATTGAACCCACTCCTTGGTGGTAATACTGTGTCTGTACATTCCGTCTGTATGTTCTGCATAAAGTTGTTGTGACGGAACGCCTCGGCCAAGCCCGTTAAACCAATAACGCACTTGATCCGAGTCCGCCTCCCGCGAACGGGCCGTAGCCTCGCAAGGGAAACCAAACCACAGTCCGTGTAAACATAAAGGAACCACCACATTTCATAAATAATTTTTCACAATTTACATAGCCATATTCCACTAAACTGTAAAGGTACAAGAGTCTGGGCATACCCCGAAGTACAACAAAGAAAGTAAACACACAAAACTACACAACACTACACTGCTGTAGCTGCCACTACACAGCTGGAGGTACTGACCCTGCACCGCTACGCGCGGCCCTGAGCTGGACGCCGGACGGAGAACGTCCTCCTCGCTCTCACCTGTGGGGGTAGGGTGAGCCTCTCTAGTCACTGGCTCAGTAGGAACTCCCCCAAAGCCGAGCAAACCACAAACCACAGGTACGAAACTAAACAATACCAATAATATTATATAACACTAAGCAGGTAAGTAAAGCTGTAAGGTACTCACCGTCTGCCACTACGAGAAACAACTGTAGTAACTAAACGGCAAACCCAAACAGGTTTACAAGCCAAAGTAGAGACAGCCAACACGAGCCACGTAAACTGGTTCGCGACACCAGAAACTGACTCGGACAACTAACACAGGTCCACCTCTCAGTCTCGCAGCCACGGACGAAAGGTCCAGCTGCCGCTCCACGTAAAAGGTCAAGCAACTGTGGAGACCAACTAAACACCACAACCTGCAGACCACACGGTCACAGGCCCATGCCTGGCACCTCCAGAGACCCTGGCCTGGGCTCGCTAGAGTGAGGCACTGGTAAAGGACTAGCTGGGACCAGTGTCGACTACTGGTGTCCGTACCCCAACTACGAGCGCGCTACAAGTGACTAAAACAACCACAACTGTCACTGTCCCACTGTCGTCTTTCCCTCAGCCGGACGTACAACTCTAACACAAGAGTGAGGGTGTCCAGGTCAGACGACACAGACCTCTACGGTACAACACAAGTACCGGGACAAAGCCCCGAGCTAACAGCCTGGCTCACAAAGAACCTGGGGCACCCAACTGGAGAGGTACCCACGGTAGGCGTCGTACTACTTGCCACGTACACAAAACCACGTGCACGTCACAACCCAAACCACGTGAAACCTTACGTAACCACAAGTGACCACTGGTCCACTACACGTGAACCCAACTGACTCGCGTACACAACGCGCAGTCACCGAAGTAAACAACTGTCAACATACCTTGTATGCTAACACGTAAACAAGTGCACTTAGTGCACCTCATACATTAACACCCCCGCATTATCGATAAAACACCATAAATAACAATTTCTGTTCATACAGTGAAGGCGGCGCCACATCGACTGCCGTTTACAGGGAGTCACGGCAAGGGTCTGGCCGTTAACCTCCTGGCTGAAGATCTTGGCGGCAAACGATGTTGACGCCAAGTTCCCCCGGCCTTAAACCCTGCAGAAACCCTAATCCGGTCCTGCGAGTTTTCTAGTTATTCTAATTATTGGAAAACATGCAAATGCATATCCTCTAGCATGTCAAACCCAATGCAACCCATTTAAACATGATTCGAACAATAAACTACTCAACCACCCATTATCCCTATGGTGCAACTCTATCCAACATGGATTATCATGCGGATTCAAGTAGTTATGATATGTTTTAATGTTTCTAAGGAGCTACCAGGGTTCGTCCCCTACCTCAGAACGCGTTAGAATCTCCCGCAATTCCCCGGTTTACGCCGAGCCCTCCGCGAGTTTCCACGCGAATTGCACCACCCGCGACGTTTCCTCCTCGCGCAATTCGGCGACGCCGCGCGTCCCACGATCGTCCAACCACTCCTCGTACCTGTTAGAAGCTTCAAAGACTCGGGATAGCAAGCTGGGGCAAGAGGGAATGGGAGTGAGCTGAGAGAACAGCCCTCGGGTGAGCATATAACCTGCTAAACTGACAGGTTGGCGTCAACCCCCATGTCGCCTATAAGCACCGCCAGCCTAAACGTCCACCTTTACTGCCGTCAAGTTCCAAGAAGTCAACGTCCATAAACATGGACGCCAACAGTAACGACCACCCCTTGGCCGCCAACTCAGACAGAACAGCAGCAGGTCCTATTCCAATTCAGGACCTACCCTGCTCTTCACCTGCTCAAGCCATGCAATCACACCATGCATCCCACACACCCAACTCACACTGGCCTCACAACGGCCGCCACAACCACAATGCACATGATCCGCAGGATCCGAAAAGCACGCAACGTTACATTACTATCATCTAAAAAGAAAATTTCGACCTCGAAATTCATAACACAACATAAGTCAAACGACTTAAACATACACAACTTTACAACACTATCATCTAAAAAGAAAATACACAAACTTATACAAACAGATAGGGATACCCTTTAGCCATTTCAGCGGCCAACTCCCAGGTATCCTCACCACCCAACCTATTTTCCCATCTCACTTTAACCAACTCAATCTCCTTATTTCTCAACTTTCTGATCTTTCGATCCGTGATCTGTACCGGATATTCAGGCATGGTCATATCCGGCCTCAGGTCACCACCTTGATATCTAATTATTTGCGCTGGATCTTCAATGCATTTTCTCAACATGGAGACATGGAAAATCATGCACATCTGCAAATCAGCTGGCAAATCCAGCCTATAAGCTTTCCCCAATTCTTTCAATTACCTGGAAAGGTCCCACATATCTTGGACTCAACTTTCCAGATTTACCGAACCTCATAATTCCTTTACTTGGAGAAACTCTCAGAAAACAAAATCTCCCACCTCAAACTGAAGTGGTCTCCTCCGCACATCTGCATAGCTTTTCTGTCTACTTTGAGCTGCCTGCAATTTTTCTTTAATAAATTTCACCATTTCCGTGGTTTGCTGAATCAATTCAGGCCTACTAATTGCCTTTCTCCCCTTCATGCCAGTTCAATGGAGTTCTACATGGCCTTCCATATAAAGCTTCATACGGTGCCATTCCAAGACTGGTATGATAACTATTATTGTAGGCAAACTCAACCATTCCCAAATGATGCTTCCAACTGCCTCCCCCAACTAAACAACAAGCTCGCAACATATCTTCAATTGTCTGAATAGTCCTTTCTGTCTGACCATCTGTCTGGGGATGATAAGCGGAGCTATACCTCAACTCAGAACCAATCACTTTTGCAAACTTCTCCAAAAACCAGAAGTAATCTTGGATCTCTGTCAGACACAATTGTCTTCGGAATACCATGCAGTGGAACAATTCTTTCAACATAAACATTTGCCAATCTGTCAACTGTCCAAGACATACTTACTGCCACTAATCTGCAAACTTTGGTCAATCTGTCAACAAACACCCATATTCCATTATGCCCAGAACTTGTCCTTGGTAAACCTGCCACAAAATCCATTGCAATATCATCCCATTTCCATTGTGGAATGGGTAACGGTTGCAATAGACCTCCAGGCTTCTGTGCTCTGCTTTAATCTGTTGACAGATAGCACATCTTGCCACAAATTCTGCTATTTCTTTCTTCATATGAGGCCACCAGAAATGCTTTCTTAAATCATGGTACATTTTAGTACTACCCATGAATAGTGTACCTTGATTTATGAGCCTCTTCTAAAACTCGCTGCTTCACCTCTCTTTCTGCAGGAACAAACACCTGCCCCTAAGCTTGACCACACAATTATCATCAATAGAGACTTCTTCCATTTTCACAATTTCAGGTAGACTTGAATCTGCTTTCTGAGCCTCAATAATCTGCTCATACAATGATGGCTCTACAGCACTAGCAGCTAGAATTGCCCGACGCTGATTGCTGGGCACATACAAAGAATTCTCTGATACTTCCTCATACAGCTTCCATTCTTTAATCATCATTAAATTCATATATGCCTTTCTGCTCAAGGCATCAGCCACAACATTGGCCTTACCCGGATGGTAAGCCAAACTGAAATCATAATCCTTTAGATACTCAACCCATCTGCGCTGGCGAAGGTTTAGATCTTTCTGCGAGAAGATATACTTCAAGCTTTTATGATCTGTGAAAATCTCAAATCTCTCGCCATACAGATAATGCCTCCACATTTTTAAGGCAAAAACAACTGCAGCTAACTCCAAATCATGAGTGGGGTAATTCTCTTCTGCTGGCTTCAATTGCCTAGACGCATAGGCTATCACTTTACCATGCTGCATAAGCACTGCTCCAAGACCTCTCCTTGAAGCATCATATATAGCACACAAACCACCACTCCCTGCCGGCAATGTCAATATAGGTGCTGATGTAAGTCTTTTCTTCATTCCATAAAACTTCTTTGACATTCACCGGACCACACAAAAGGCACTCCTTTCCTGGTAACTTAGTCATAGGTGCTGCAATCTTAGAAAAATCTTGAATAAAGCGCCTATAATAACCTGCCAATCCCAGAAAACTTCTAATCTCGGTTATTGATTTAGGCACTTGCCACCTAGACACAGCTTCTACTTTACTCGGTCCACTGCAACTCCTTTAGCAGAAATAAGAAATAACGAATTTCCTTTAACCAGAATTCACACTTATTGAATTTAGCAAACAGCTGGTTATCTCTTAACAACTGCAAGGTAAACCTAAATGAGCTGCATGCTCCTCCTTAGATGCTGAATAATTAGAATATCATCAATAAAGACCACAATAAATTGATCTAAATACGGATGAAATATTCTATTCATCAGATCCATAAAACCTGCAGGAGCATTAGTCAACCCAAAAGGCATTACCACAAACTCATAGTGACCATATCTGGTTCTAAACGCTGTCTTATCTATATCTTCTTCTCTGATTCTCAGCTGATGGTACCCGGACCTCAAATCAATCTTAGAAAACACCTTTGCTGATTGCAACTGATCAAATAAATCATCTATTCTTGGTAACGGGTACTTATTCTTGATGGTCACATCATTCAACTTTCTATAATCTATACACATCCGGAAACTTCCATCTTTCTTTTTCACAAATAAACCGGCGCTCCCCACGGGGAATGACTTGGTCTAATAAACCTTTTTGCAACAATTCTTCTAACTGCTTTTTCAACTCTTTAAGTTCTGCTGGTGCCATCCGATATGGGGCTTTAGAATCGGCATGGTACCTGGCAGCAACTCATAGAAAGTCCACCTCTCTGTGTGGAGCTACACCAGGCAAATCTTCCGGAAAGACATCAGCAAATTCCCTAACCACGGGAACTGCTTCCATTGACTGCCCAGCTTCTACCAAACTTACCGAAGCTAAGTAAGCCACACACCCATCATTAATCAACTTTCTAGCTTAATTGCAGAAATTAGAAACTTTGAGGTATAAAAAGGCATACCTTGATATTCAAACTCTGCACCATTAGGATGATAAAACCTGATCCTTTTCTTTCTGCAATCTAGCATTGCTCCATACATCTCTAACCAGTCCATACCCAGAATAATATCATAATCTGACAATTGCAGGGCATACAACCGACCCGGCATTTGGTTTCCTTCAATCATAACAGGAGCTTCATCTATGTAGCTCGAAGTGAGCAAGAACTCACCTGAAGGAACCTCTACCACTAACTCACAAGACTTCTCTTCTAATGGGTGAGCTATGCAATCCAGAAATTCTTCGAAATAAAGAATGAGAGGCACCCGAATCAAATAAAACTCTTGCTGAATATTCATAAAGAGGTATAATACCTTCTATCATATTTGATGCCTCTGCCTGGGCTCGGGTGATAGCCATAACCCGGCCTCTCCCTGCTGCTGTGGTGCTCCTCTGCCACGACCTGCCTGTGTGCTGCTGCTGAACTGTTGAGGCTGCTGCTGCTGCACACCTCTGCCATACCCATACTCTCTTGCATACGGACAATTGCGGATCAAATGTCCCGGCTGATTACAATTATAACATCTGTATCCTGGAGGAACCATAGGCTGTCTAGCTGTACTCTGCTGAGACTCCTCCACCTCAGGCCTACCACGGCCTTGCTGATACTGCGGACGACCTCCCCAACCTTTTCCTTTTCCTTTAGTGCTTGCTTTAATTTCTGTCCCCACTTCCCAAAGCCTGATGAAGAAGGTCCTGCTGGTGCCTTGCCCTTGCTTGCACCCACTGTCTGCTGCGGTAGCCGATAACTACCTGAGCCTGACTCACCTGCCTGACGAGTCCGGATAGACCTCTCTAAAATAGCTGCCCTTTGCGCTGCCTCTTCCACTGTCTTACACATGAGAGGAACTATCGCATTCTGCAATTCCATTCTCAATCCTCTAGTAAAATACTCAACCATCATGTTATTATTAGAAACAACATAAGGTGCATAACGGCTGAGTGCCATGAATCTCATCTGATACTCTAGAACCGAAGAGTTACCTTGCTGAAGAGTCCGGAATTGCTCTCTTTTTACCTGCTGCACTTGAATCGGAAAGAATGTATCATTAAATACCTCGAGAAACTCCGACCAAGTGATAGCTTCTTCTCTTCTACCTGCAAAGGTGGTCTGCATCTTCAATCGCCACCATTCTAAAGCAAAACCCCTCAACTGATAAGCAGCCAATAAACTCTATCTGCTTCAGGACACCGCATAGTCGCAAAAACCCTTTCAATTTCATGAATCCAGTGCTCAGCTGTGTCTGGATTCGGCCCTCCTGAGTAAGTAGACGGCTGCAATCTCAGAAATTTCTCCACTTGTATCACTGGTTCTTCAACTATCAACATTGGTGGTGGTGGTGGCACAGGTGCTACAAAAGGTACCTCCACCCTCGGCGGAACTGGAGCAACAGGTACTGCCTCTCCTTCCCCAGGTGGCACTGCAACTGGCGGTATAGGCGCCTGCTGGTCCATTCTCGCTCGAATATCCGTAAGGCTCTCCCAGATTCTCTCAATCATACGCTGGGTGCTTTCCTCCGGATCATCTCCTCCACCACCCCAATCTCTCCTATCAGTCATTTCAGAAATTCTACATACACAAAACACCAGACAAAAATCAAAACCACAAATTATCGAAAATCAGGGTCCCTACCAGCAGTGTATAATGACGGAAATAAGGCTATGTATTCTTCTAATTCCCTTATATTAACACGGACCTTGCTCTGATACCAACTGTGACGGAACGCCTCGGCCAAGCCCGTTAAACCAATAACGCACTTGATCCGAGTCCGCCTCCCGCGAACGGGCCGTAGCCTCGCAAGGGAAACCAAACCACAGTCCGTGTAAACATAAAGGAACACACCACATTTCATAAATAATTTTTCACAATTTACATAGCCATATTCCACTAAAACTGTAAAGGTGTACAAGAGTCTGGGCATACCCCGAAGTACAACAAAAGAAAGTAAACAACTACAAAACTACACAACACTACACTGCTGGAGCTGCCACTACACAGCTGGAGGTACTGACCCTGCACCGCTACGGCGCGGCCCTGAGCTGGACGCCGGACGAGAGACGTCCTCCTCGCTCTCACCTGGGGGGTAGGGGTGAGCCTCTCTAGTCACTGGCTCAGTAGGGAACTCCCCCAAAGCCGAGCAAACCACAAACCACAGGTACGAAACAATAAACAATACCAATATATTTATATAACAACTAAGCAGGTAAGTAAAGCTGTAAAGGTACTCACCGTCTGCCAACTACGAGAAAAACTGTAGTAACTAAACGGCAAACCCAAACAGGTGTACAAGCCAAAGTAGAGACAGCCAACACGAGCCACGTAAACTGGTCGCGACACCAGAAACTGACTCGGACAACTACACAGGTCCACCTCTCAGTCTCGCAGCCACGGACGAAAGGTCCAGCTGCCGCTCCACGTAAAAGGTCAAGCAAATGTGGAGACCAACTAAACACCACAACCTGCAGACCACACGGTCACAGGCCCATGCCTGGCACCTCCAGAGACCCTGGCCTGGGCTCGCTAGAGTGAGGCACTGGTAAAGGACTAGCTGGGGACCAGTGTCGACTACTGGTGTCCGTAACCCCAACTACGAGCGCGCTACAAGTGACTAGAAACAACCACAACTGTCACTGTCCCACTGTCGTCTTTCCCTCAGCCGGACGTACAACTCTAACACAAGAGTGAGGGTGTCCAGGTCAGACGACACAGACCTCTACGGTACAACACAAGTACCGGACAAAGCCCCGAGCTAACAGCCTGGCTCACAAAGAACCTGGGGCACCCAACTGGAGAGGTAACCACGGTAGGCGTCGTACTACTTGCCACGTACACAAAACCACGTGCACGTCACACCCAAACCACGTGAAACCTTACGTAAACCACAAGTGACCCTGGTCCACTACACGTGAACCCAACTGACTCGCGTACACAACGCGCAGTCACCGAAGTAAACAACTGTCAACATACCTTGTATGCTAAACATGTAAACCAAGTGCACTTAGTGCACCTCATACATTAACACCCACGCATTATCGATAAAACACCATAAATAACAATTTCTGTTCATACAGGAATAGGCGGCCACATCGACTGCCGTTTACAGGGAGTCAACGGCAAGGGTTCTGGCCGTAACCTCCTGGCTGAAGATCTTGGCGGCAAACGATGTTGACGCCAAGTTCCCCGGCCTTAAACCCTGCAGAAACCCTAATCCGGTCCTGCGAGTTTTCTAGTTATTCTATTATTGGAAAACATGCAAATGCATATCCTCTAGCATGTCAGAACCCAATGCAACCCATTTAAACATGATTCGAACAATAAACTACTCAAACCACCCATTATCCCCTATGGTGCAACTCTATCCAAACATGGATTATCATGCGGATTCAAGTAGTTATGATATGTTTTAATGTTTCTAAGGAGCTACCAGGGTTCGTCCCCTACCTCAGAACGCGTTAGAATCTCCCGCAATTCCCCGGTTTACGCCGAGCCCTCCGCGAGTTTCCACGCGAATTGCACCACGCCGCGACGTTTCCTCGCGCAATTCGCGACGCCGCGCGTCCCACGATCGTCCAACCACTCCTCGGTACCTGTTAGAAGCTTCAAAGACTCGGGGATAGCAAGCTGGGGCAAGAGGGAATGGGAGTGAGCTGAGAGAACAGCCCTCGGGTGAGCATATAACCTGCTAAACTGACAGGTTGGCGTCAACCCCCATGTCGCCTATAAGCACCGCCAGCCTAAACGTCCACCTTTACTGCCGTCAAGTCCAAGAAGTCAACGTCCATAAACATGGACGCCAACAGTAAACGACCACCCCTGGCCGCCAACTCAGACAGAACAGCAGCAGGTCCTATTCCAATTCAGGACCTACCCTGCTCTTCACCTGCTCAAGCCATGCAATCACACCATGCATCCCACACACCCAACTCACACTGGCCTCACAACGGCCGCCACAACCACAATGCACATGATCCGCATGGATCCGAAAAGCACGCAACGTTACAGTTGTTCTCTTCCAGATCTATTTGTTTAGGCTTTTATTGGTTGATAGTTCTGATTTCCTTTCTCTTTCCTCAGCAATTGCAGCTAAGAGGAACAGATACCAAAGGCAAAAATCACTTATGCTCCTGGAAATGGAGACTCAAAATGCAAACGGATTTCAATCTAATTTAAATCCACTCTAGCAGCTTTTGGAAAGACATTGACGATGAAGCCTCATTTCTGTGATAATGAAGTTGTAATCCTCTGTGTACAAATGGGGGAGTACGTGAACTCCCCCATATATGAAGCTTCTCAAGGAGAAAATGGGAAAAATGATGATGGCTTGTGAGGTCTCTGCTGGCGTCTTAAGTTCACCACACATTCATCTCCGTGATGTAGCGGTTGATTTGACATCTCTAGTTCTTTCGTGAAGTTTCCCCATATAGCTGCACGCTTCGCAGGAGGCCACTGTGTATAAGATAAAATGCAAGTACGTCAACGGTGAAAATTTTGACATGCTGATAGTTACTGAATTTTGTTTCTGGATTATGTATCTCAAATAACCGAGCAGCTCTTGTTGTATATTTGCTAGAGGCTGTGGAAACTGATGGAACAGATCACATTTGTTGCATGACTTTGTATCTTTAGAAAATGCACTGGATTTAGCAGAGGTAACCTTCTATGTGAAACCTTTCTGTTTGCCATGTACCAACCTCCACAATATTCACAAAAATGTAATATATTTTTGACATCTTTTGGAGCGGTGAGCAACTTTGAACAAGAAGCCCCATGTCAAACTTCAGAAGGCACCAAAACAGGCTTAACTTGAATGTGTCTTGTCTTATATCAACCACTAATCCAGGTCAAACTAGATGCTAGAAATCTTAGTAACTTCTTTCTGAAAGCATTTGGTATATTCATCTGTACTGCCAATTCTATACTGAATCAAGATTCCTGGAGAGTAGACTGACTAATACAAGTCAGAATCAGAGCGTGTGGTAGTCGAGTTCTGGACATGCTTGAGAGGGGTTATATCCATGCTCTCCGATACAAATATAAGCATGGTTTTCCATACTCAATATTTAGTATTATTGGGAGTTGCATCTGATGTTTCTGAAGAGTGAAGACTACATGAATGTTCAACTAGACACTACATACCACTGGTCAGTACCGAGGATGTTCTTGGCTGACTTTGAGCTAAAGTGAACTTCAGCTTAAAGAGAAAAACCAAATGCATGGCACCTGCTTGGTGTCACATTAGATGTCATGTCGGTTGCCAGATAGTGGCGGCGGCGGCGGCCTACAGACTGCCGTTGTCTATTTCTCTCTCTATTTGTTTACTTTTTTTGCAAAAGGATAATATTTACTCATTTATTAATATAATAGATTTGAAACCATACATAAGGCTAAAGGACCAACAGGCGGGTGGCTTCAGCCTATAGGAAAACTAAATAAACAGACTAAAATTCCATGAATGACTCGTCCCAAGAGTAGGTACGACGAAGAACAGCACGAGGACGTAGACACGGTCGTCTTTCACAACGTTCCCCATCGTCTTCACCGGTATCTTGGTCAGATGAATCTGGGAATAATTTAGCTCCAGACATGAATATATTTTCAGCCCTAGCACGCTCTGCAACAGACATAACATTAGGTTGCCTTGCTGCATATTATCCTGCATCAGATGAGATGTTATATTTGTTTACTTACATGGCAACCCGCATGACGTTATGCTCGACGCCACACAGATTATCATCTTAGTTTAAATACTGTACTTAGACAAGTGCAGTAAATCTTTCTCCAGCTTCAAACACATGCATGGGCCACATTTCTGGTATAAAAGTTTCTAAACTCTGAGTACAGATTCCCTTCCGAACATGCATTTCTTGAAGAGAAATATCCAGTGGTGTTCGTAGCAAAGTATTCAAGAGCCTTTCTTGTTGGAGACGTGGCCAGATCCAGTGGCTCAAGAATGTAGTGCAGTTCATTAGAAACTTTCCTCTAGACCATGAGTCTTACATCGAGATTGTGGTCAGAGAAGTTGGACTCGTGAAGGACGAACTTGCTCGTAGATCTCGCGTATTATAACATTGTCTCTAAGCTTTGGTGGCCTACACAAAAAGCATTGAGATGATTAAGAAATACACAAAGCTAGCTTCTTGTAGAGCTGACTTTCGTGCCACGAAGAAACGCACAGCTGGCCATGTTCTAGAGTGGAAGCTCCACTAGAAATCTCTTCGAAGGTTGTAGAGTTCCCTACACATCTGTTTGAGATAGCCTCTTGGTGGCCATGACATAGAGTGAAATGGCGAGACGTCCACAAAAGTGTTCTTCTAACGAACAAAAATTTCGCTTTCTACCACTGTTGGCACAAGAAGCTATTCCTTTATGATGTTGTGAAAGAAGCGTCACTGATACAAGATATATGGTCCCCTTTTTCTCATCTTGCAAACACCAATCATATGCATCAGCTGGAATTGGAGCTATCCATCCACATTTTTGCTAAAAAGTCATCTCGTAGTCAATGCATAGATAGCCCCATAAAAATATGAAGATAGACATTTGAGAAGCCCCAAGTTGCAGTTGGCGTTGGCCCCTCCAAATATGGTTCAACTCACCCACCCGCCACAACAATGTTATAATAGGCACTGTTTGAACGAGATCTCATGTCTCGTGCGCTTCATCCTTTTTTGGAGTCTGTGCCAACTTAGGACTTCCCATTTCCCGGCATACAGCAAACAGGAAACATATTTATGGAAAACAAATTTGTAACATCGTTGAGTAACACACTAAAATGATATTATAATAAAAATATGTCACATCGTCAAGAGATAGTTAAAAACACCTCGTGAGTAAGAGGGTTGTGGTGCATTTGATTGATATGTTACTAAATAATATTAATAAATCATTTTCCCAAATTTATTACAAGAACACTCTTACAATAAATATGATATGATGGGGATTGCATATGCGGCAATTCTATTAATTGGAAAGGAGAGAGACGAAGGCCTTGTAAATTCAACCAACCAATGGAATTACTCTCTTGCAATCCATCATATTTATTGCAACAGTTCTTGCAACAAGTATTTATCCAGGGAACGATTGTGTGGTAATAGTGGACATCTTTATGTTGTGCCCCTCACAAGGTTTTAATAAACATTTTGGGCGTAGCTGCTTCCTGAAACAGAGAAAGTGACTCGATTGATATAAAAGCAACACTTGCATCACCCAAAAATCTTCGTAACCTATCCATCTTTGTTGTCCATTCTAAAAGAAGCCTTGGCAGAGGTAACTTATTCACAAATCTATCCCATCTTTGATGGGTGCATGAAGACTTGAATAAAGTGACACCATGCTGGTCTCCAAATTTAAAGGCTGAACAAATCAAATGCATCCACACCGTGGGAATTCTTAGAAAGAAAGGGAAAGTGGATGAGGCTTCCCATCCGTAGATACAAACCATGATCACTTATTACGATTAGTGGATGCTCCGAGTGAAACCAAGTTGTAAGACACTACTATCATCAACGGCGATTCCAACATATGGGAAGAGCGTTGGTTATGCCCACATCTACACAAAAACCAGATCCTCCCATCTCAGATGGTTCTTTTCTTGCAGACTAACACGCAAGGAATGCCAGTGCCTGGTGACTGCGTCTCCCTGGAAGAAACTCTCCTTGTTCTTCTGAAGACCAACCTTCCTGAGGAGGTTGCACACGTTCACTCAAATGATGTGCCCATTTAGCACAAGACACACACACACACACAAAATCACAAATGAGCCATCTGCTCGTTTCAAGAAACAAAGAAAGAGCAATCTGTAGCCCAAGAAAGGCCTTTCAACTTCTTTATTTCATAAATCACACATTACAAGGAAATAGCAACACATATATAATAAGACCAATCACCCCAAGATACTCCAGTTCCTAAGTGGTCATAATTAGCACAACAGAAGATTAGGAAAAGGAAATGAGGCAGATTATATGTATATATACATATACATGTTTAAAACTATATACCTCTAAGCTATATACTATCGTACACATAGGTGCTTCAGAATCCCTTCAAAACTCCCAATGCCCAATTCTTCTGACACCATGACTCTTTAACAGCTATGAAGCTTTGGCCTGATTAGTGTCGCCAGTTTGTTGCAGTGATGATGAGGGGACCTCCGCCATGACTGCCCCGGAGCTCACCGCGTGGTACTGGGGATGCAATGCAGAAGGCATAGCCTGGGTGTAGTAGATTTGCTGGGGATGAGCAACGTCAGTGTACTCATACCCATAAGCGGCGGCCGAAATCGCCGACTGGGGTCGGTGCTGGGGCATGGAGTGGTAACCCACATACTGGTGAGGAGGGTCCCCGAGGTGGATGAACTGCGCCGGCTGCAGTGGTTGTGCAACGGAAGGGGCACCTGCGCTTATTCCGGTCCGGTAGAAGTTACCGGCCAACTCCGGCTTGGGAGGAGCTACGGTGTTTGAGTGTGGAACAGTGGGCTTGGCAGCAGAGGGGATCGGGGAGGCCACCGCGGAATCGCCCAATGTAGTCTGAACTGGCAGGCTATAGGCAGGATTCTGCCGGAGAGGCAGAGAGTACAATGGCATCTGTGGATTGTAGGTATGGGCAGATTGTGGAAGTTGCTGCTGTGGGTGGATGGGCATCTGGTAGTAGTGGTTAATTGGGAGGACGGTGCCACTGGCATGGTGATGGAGCAGATGTGGGCTGGCCTGGACAAATTGCTGCTGTGGCTGTTGCTGCTGTTGCTGTAGAAGGTCAGCTGTCTGCACAGGCGGCGGCTGCTGCTGCTGCTGGAGCACGTAGCCTTTCTCTGTCAACTGTACAGGCAACCTGTAGCTGGGATCATATTGGGGGACTTCCTGCTTGAGATCGGAGCCAGGAGGCGGTCTTTCTTGGTAATACATGGCTCTACGGTGAGAAAAGGAATCAGATGCATCTCGATTAATTCCTTCTTATTGTTAGCCGTACAACATTAAAAAAAAGGAAAATTAGATGATATGTATCAGATGAATACCTGGAGGTGGCGTCGCCTGGGAAGGCCAGATCCTGAAGATTAGGTCTTTGTTGCTGCTGTTGTTGCTGCTGCTGCTGCTGCTGCTGCTGCTGGAGTTGATAGCGCTGCTGCTGGAACAGCTGAGGCGAGGATCTCTGGACGTCTCCCTGATCCGATCTATCGTCATCGAAGGAGAAAACCCTGCTTGGGTTGGGCTTTTCTATGGGGGAACTGTTGGTGGGGTTCGCCGCAGTGGCTACGCCATGGACAGTGTTAATGAACTGGAGAGGAGAGGGACTGAAACCCTCGGCGTCCACCTGCTGCCGCTGCTTCTGGGGCAGATCCGAGATGTTCATCTGGGCCATGTGCTCCTCTAAGCCGGCGCCCATAATCCTCGGATCGGGGCCCCGATCGTCGGAGCGCACGCGGATCGGCGGCAGGTTGGAGTGGGCCGACGCCGAGGACGCCGATCCGAACGACGAGGATGCCCCCAGCATCGGCGACTCGGGAGCCGAGTGCGCGTCCTGCCCTCCGCGCCTGCTACTTCCGCCGAGCTTCCCGGAGGAGTCCTGGCGGGGGAACGCCATCTCGTTCTCCGAATCCGGACGCATGCCCCCGCCGTCTTCGCCGCCGCCGCCGTTTCCGGCGCCATCGGGGGAGGGTTTCGAGTCGTCGAGGCCGAGGAGGCAGTTGACGGAGGACGAGGTGGAATCCATGGAGTTGAGACCGCCACCAAGCATGGCGCTGTTGAGGGCGTCGACGAACCAGGTCTCGGACTTGGAGTCGTCGAGGAGGGAGCCCATGGAGGAGGACGGCCCAGCGGACTCCGGCTTGGCGGGGAAGAGGAAGAGCCGGAGGCGGGCGGGCTTGCCGCTGCCGCCGGAGGCGGCGGAAGGGGATGCGGCGGCGGCGGCGATGCGGTCGTACTCCTCGACCATGTTGTCGAGATCCTCGTCGGTGGTGACGGAGATAAGGGAATCGAGGTCCTCGGAGGGGAGCTGATACTTGAGAGAGAAGGGACGCCCACCGAGGAGGGAGCGGGAGAGGCGGGCGTGGAGGTCGGCGAGGGTGGAGTGGCGGTCCACAACCACGATGCGGGTCTCGCCGCCAAGGTAGCAGAGCGCCCTGTCATGCGGGCGGGGCACGATCTGCCCGCCATAGCTGCACATGAGGCGGAGCTTGGGGGAGTTGGAGGACGCCTGGGCGGCGGCGGCTGCGGGAGGGGCGAAGGGTTCGTCCCAGGACTCGGCGCCCCGGGAGCGGGGCGACAGCGAGTCGATGGAGTCGGCGTAGGCCCCCAGCCCGGCGCCGCCCGGGGTAGCCGTCTCCATGTCTGCTCCGCTCTGGTCTGCTACCCCTCTTTCTCTCTCTGCTTAGTGCTGGGCCTCGACGCCTACCGTTTCCACTACGCACACTGCACACTGGACAGGGTGATGTAATACTTGCTTGATTGGAGAAGGTGGTTGGCCAACTCCCCCTCTTCTCTTCTCTCTCTAACCTTTCTGTCTCTCCACACTTTTCGTTTTGTCTTCATAAAAACTACTAGATATTGTTTAGTTTTGGGTCTCTTTCACCCTTGTCAAAAAAAAAAAAATTGTTTGGGTTTCTTTCAGAAATGGGTTACATCTACCCCTCATTTCACATGTTAATGTGTCAAATTTTTAACTCTTTATCGTTTATGGATGTGGGTTGGAAAGAACACTCCAGAATACTTGGATATATTTGTCGAGCGACAGCTGTTAAGACAAGCCATAGATTTGGATATAATGGTGATTTATACCGATCTAATCCTCGCTCAGGGTGGGTCATCACAGTTTGGAGCGGGGGAGCCCGGTAGTCATACATAGCTATGATGGGTAGCACCTCCCCCGCTATCAGGATTTACTTGCCTTCCTTGCTGGTGCTTCCTTATTCCGGCTGTTACGTTGGAAGACCAGCCACTGGTTTTTATCGTGTTTCCCCAATTATTATTCCCAGCTTTGACGAGCGACCTTCCTTGACGAGCTCATCCGAGGGAGAGGTTTTCCGCAAAATGTCACCTAATACTTCACTCCTCAGTTTTTGAGTTTGTCGATGTGCGGTGTGACCCGGCAACCTCCCATATTTGTCACTTTGGATTGGAGTGTGCTCATGTACATCCCAATCAAGGTGTGCACTGAGACAAATTTTTAATTTTTTGGGGGGCAAAAATTGTTATGCACTAACTTATTTGTATAATGTTAGTTTCATTTTTAAAATTATCTAGATTTTATTCTCTTACCTGACTTTCATGTAGTGAAATTAGTTGGAATTATATTTTTCATAATTTTATAATATCTATCTTATCATCTCAAGTAAACTAATCGCAAAAGTTGATTGAGTGCTTTTTTTATCTGAAGTGCTCGCTATCGATTTCCAGCTCGATGAAACTGATGTCTCATTGAATGACTCTTGCCAATCACGATAAATTAGTCATAATTTTTTTAACTTAATATAAAAACTATATAACATAAATATTTATCTAATATCCACCTCACATGGCCCAATTTAGAAAGGGGATAAAAAAACCCCTATTAAAATAATCAGAGATTGTTTAACAATAAAATTATTTTTTATTTGATAGATTTAAGTATGTCCCAGGGGTTAAAGGGATTAAAATTAACCCCCCCCCCCCAAAAAAAAAAAACAAGTTGGATACTTAAACTTTTTTACCCCTTTTTCAACAGGATTAATTGTTTAACCCCAAGTTAAGTTAACCCCTATGTCAAATCCAATTATAGATAAACCTAGTAGGTAACCCTCTCTAACCCGTTCCCCCCCCCCCCCCCCAACAAAAGCAACCCGTTTTGATAGAAGGTTAAATTATTTATGAGTAGTTTAACTATGGATCCATTAACCCAAAAATTGACCCACTCTAGTATGGATATTTCACTAGAAAAAAATTGAGGTTAGATAAATTAACTTCTTCTCTTGAACCTAATTATTCTAATTAAAAATAAAAATACATATTTTACAAGATACATAAATAGAATAGTATTCAAATATTAATTTAATATTTTAAAAAAATTACAAAGAAAAAAATTTAACTAAAATTAACCCATTCTACTCCATCTCAAGAGGTGAGATAAAATTATCCCCGATATTTGTCTAAGAGTACTCCAGATTTAATTAGAGGTACTCTATCAAAGCAGTCCAATAATATTAATGATAAAATCCACAGTTGTATGATAAGACAGGCTCCCACCATCATAAGAGTGGATATCCCGTCTGCACAGTAATCATGTAAAAGAAAGAAAAGGTGAATAGTTCTCTAACATAAATCAACTTCCGCTAACTTCATCATTCAATTCAACAAGTAGCAACTGTTTATACAACTTGGGTTTCACGCAACAGCACATCTGGAAAAAAATATTAGGAAGGTGGACTTGCGACGCCTCCGCCCCAAGTTTTCTCAGCGTGCGGAGCCCACCTAGTGTCACCGTTTTATTCCTATGCTGGACTCAAAGAAAAGAAAGGCGTGTACGACTGTGTTCACACACCGAACACACACCTTTCTACTTGCCTATCTACTCACTTTTAGCCTTCCACGCGT
This sequence comes from Colocasia esculenta, assembly GCA_014218235.1. Taxonomy (NCBI): domain Eukaryota; kingdom Viridiplantae; phylum Streptophyta; class Magnoliopsida; order Alismatales; family Araceae; genus Colocasia; species Colocasia esculenta. The sequence goes on along the minus strand of CM024764.1, from coordinate 93,703,966 downwards.
GGATTTGTGCACTTACATATCTGCATTCCAGGGAGTGCTAGCATCCAAGAGAAAAAAAATTATCTAGTGCCATTGTCGATATCTGTAATTGGGTTTGATCCATGATCTAAGTAAAGGTTGAACTAATGAGAGTTTCATTACATCATTAAAAAATAAATTCAAATCATTTTTGCATGAGAAATGTTTAAGAATCGGGCGTCCAGACAAATTCGGCGCCGGAGTGCCCAACATTTCTCTTTTTGCATAGATTCAAGATTACTAATTGTTGCTGGAAAAATCAGCAAGGATTGTCGGCCGGAGCCGAGCTGAGTGGGCCCCGAGGGATTGACCGCGTCGCGTAGTCGTCGGCGAAGAGGATCTGACCTGCAAAGAACCACCGAGACTCCTCGGTGGTCGGGCACTCCGACGGTCAAGTTAGCAAGAGTTGCAAAGAGTCGTAAGAGAAGGAGAGAGAGAGTGAGAGTTCTTGTGCTACGAGTAGCGTACCTCTTTCATGAGGGTATTCGTGCCTTTATAAGGCTTGGTCCTTCGGGCAGACAAGGATGGTGGCGGACGAGCCTCCGTGAGGCAAGGGCGCCATTCAGTGAACCCCCGCCAGCTGGGGCCTCGAGAATCCCACCTTGATAGCCACTTGCCCAAAGCGGGTACGAACCAGCTGGGGGATCATGATTTACGGGACTCATCCTTTTCTGGGGCAAGTGTGATCTGGCGCCAGCCAGGAGCGTCCGGATATTGGTCCTCGGCCGTGATCCTTGCCTGCGACGACGATACCCAACAACATAGTTGTCGGTTCGTTGGCGCGGCCGATCGCTGATCTCGTCTAACTCGTCGGTTGACAACGACTGGTATCACTAGCCCCCGGGTTTCTTCGAGATGAGTTCTCGGCTCGGAGAGAAGCCATTTATTGCCCTCAGGAGTTCGTACGGGTGTACGCCGCCACCTCGCATTTCGTGCGCCAGAGTTGGGGACGTTTGTTCCTGCCATAATGAGAGCTGTGGTCTTGTCATAATGATGGTGCTGCTGACGACGGCTCGTCAGGTACTATGCCCTGGATCCTGCGTACATGATGACGCCGCTCGGTTTCGGGGCGCGCGCAGCGGATCCGGGTGAACGTCTCCCGGCTGTCGGGCTTCCGACACGTGGCGGAATCCTGGTCGCACCTGATTTTTGGACCGTTCGATCGCCCTGGGCGTTAAGGCTATATAAATAGTCAGGGTTCGGTGCGGAACGGATGTTCCTTTACTTCACGCGCGAGCCTTACAAATTGCCGGCCCGACGCCTACCGACGACCCGACGATTGCGCTCGCCAGTCCAAGGTCAGTCGACAATCCTCGCTTGCTTCCTTCCGAGGTAAGCGATGAGTCATTCTTCCTCTTCCGCCTCTTCTGAAGCTTCCTCGTCCTCAGCCTCCACTAAAACTAGGGACCCCCCCTGCTTCGGCTGACATTCCCGACTCCATTTCCGAAAACCTCGGGGTAGGGTCAGCGTCCGTAGAAACCCAGGTCTGGGGACCTGTCGATGATTCATTTGTCCTTGAACTGACCCATGGCACCTACGTTCCCAAAGAACCCTCGGCCCATACTTCCGGCGCTCGTCGCCGAGCCGACAATGTGGCCGAAGCCCGTTGTGAGACCTCCCTTGGTACCTTTAAGTGGTTGCGGAAGCATCCCAGGTTTGTTCTTCCTGTCGACGCCGTCGTGTTTGCTGATAGGGACTTTAGGGCTCAGTACGTTATGAATGGGGGGTTCTCGGTTTACTCCGAAGCCGTTCGAGCGGGCCTTTGTTTCCCTTTCCACCCCTTTGTTATTTTTCTTCTTCTGGAGCTTGGGGTGGCTCCTTCTCAATTGGCACCGACGCCTGGCGCGTAGTCGTCGGCTTTCTATTCATGTGCTATTCGGCGGGGGTCTCTCCAACCCTGCGCCTTTTCCTCTATCTTTTTTCCATCAAACCGTTTGGGGACTGGTTTTACTTTGCGGCGAGGAATGGTCGGCACATCCTTGGTAGACTGCCTTCCTCGCTCCACGGCTGGAAGAGGAATTTTGTTTTCGTCTCCAGCCCCTCGGGTTGGCCATTCCCGACCAAGTGGTCGGCCATCGACGTCCGGTGCAAAGCTTTTGGGTCGCCGAGGCTTACTGCATCCGAGCTCGTCGACCTCAAATGTCTAAAGGAGGTGGAGCCCCCCAACCTGATCGATATCTCCGAGGAATTATTTCGGCTGATTGACGAGGGCACAAAAGGTTGCCAACCCCGTAGTTGTATCCCTGATCTATCCACGACTTTCCCATCTAACGGATCTGCGTGTTTGCAGCCATGGCCGACAAGAACGACTCCGCGCCCCCGATGCGCAGGGGGGCGTCACTTGCCGAGAAGGCCAAGAGCCGTGTTCATTCAAGGGAGAAGAAGGTGGCTTCTCGTCCCGAGAAGCGTCGGCGCGAGACCGAGATTGTGCCGCCATCGGCCCCGGTGCCTGGTCAGAGCTCGGCCACTGTTCCGTCGGATGAGGATAGGCCGACGAAGCGTCCCGTTCCGCCGTCGTCGTCCCCGGCACCTGCGGCCTCGGCATCGACCCAGGCGCGCTTCTCCCTGGACCCGATCGAGTGGGGGCGACAAGCTCTGCCCGCCGAAGTTAAGGTCGAGACGATGGGCCACCCTGCACGTCGGCTCATACACGAATATTACCACGGTATGCTGAGCCAGTTGTCCGCATTTGATGTGTTCGTGCATCGGGCCGAGGTGAAGAGGTGGCTTGCAACAAGCGCGTCGCCGAGGCTGAGGAGCTCGTGGCCGCCGAGAAGGCCCGCTGTCTCCGACTGGAGGAGGAGGCAGAGAAGAGGGAAAGCGACCTCCAGGCGGCCCTCGCGTCCGAGAGGGGGGTGCAAAAAGCGCTCGAGGCCGTGAAGAAACGAAGAAGAGCTTCTCGCGCCTCGTTGCTGAGGAAAGGGACTAGGCGATAGAGGAATATCGCGACTCCGACGAACTCCAGGACGAGATCGCCGACCTCTTCAAGGAGGGATATAATGACTGCCTTTCAAAGGTGAAGGGGCTGTATCCCGACCTCGACTTGTCGGGTGCGACTCTTCCTGGCGAGGGCGACGAGGACCAGGTTGTCGGAGGCCGAGACGAAGAGTTCGCCACGATGGTGGACGAGGCCATGGAGACGGCCATTGATCGTTCCCTTGATCAGGCAGCTGATGTTGTGGTGAACGAGGCATAGCTGTCCTTGTCCATGTACCCTGTATTCCTCCTTAATGAAGACATTTTCTTGGACACACTTTTGTTTTTAGCCGACAATTGTTGCTCATTCATCGTTTACGAACGCACAAACGACCTCGTCGACGGGTGAGTGCCAAAAGCGACCTCGTTGGTAAGGGAGTGCCGAAGCGACCTCGTTGGTGAGAGAGTGTCGAAGCGACCTCGTCGGTAAGAGTGCCTAAGTGACCTCGTTGGTGAGAGAGTGCCGAAGAGACCTCGTCGGTAAGAGTGCCTAAGCGACCTCGTTGGTAAGAGAGTGTCGAAGCGACCTCGTCGGTAAGAGTGCCTAAGCGACCTCATTGGTAAGAGAGTGCCTAAGCGACCTCGTTGGTGAAAGAGTGCCGAAGCGACCTCGTTGGTAAGAGTGTCTAAGCGACCTCGTTAGCTTAGGGGAAATACCCTCGAAGATGCTCGGCATTCCAGGTTCTTGGTATAACCGCTCCATTCAGTTCTGCTAACCGGTATGCGCCATGGCCGAGGGTCTCTATGATGCGATAGGGTCCCTCCCAATTGGCTGACAACTTGCCAATGGCTGACTTCGGATCCGAGACCGAGAGCTTCCTGAGGATGAGGTTTCCAACAACGAATTGCCTCGGATTGACCTTCCTGTCAAAGCTCTTCTTGATCTTCCGTTGGTAGATCTCCATCTTTGACGACACGTTTTTTCGCCTTTCCTCGATCAGATCTAATTCTGCGCGTAAGGCAAGGTCGTTTAGTCGTTCATCGAACCCGACGATCCTTGATGATGGGACGAGGAATTCTACGGGCGAGACCGCCTCCATGCCAAAAGCCAATGCGAAAGGCGACTCTCGTGTTGCTTCTCTTGGTGTGCTCCTGTAGGCCCAGAGGACAATGCAGGAGCTAGTCGGCCCAAGCGCCCTTATGGCTTTGGAGTCTTTTCCTCAACCCATCTAAAATCGTCCTGTTGGTGACCTCGGCCATCCTGTTCGACTGGGGATGAGCGATCGAGGAAAATCTGTGATCGATGCCGAGAGCGTCGCAGTTCCGCCGAAACTTGACGTTGTCGAACTGGCGCCCGTTGTCGGTGATGATCGCCCGAGGTAGACCAAACCTGCAAACGATATTCTTTCAGACAAAGTTCCAGGCGTTGGCGTCGGTTATTTTCGCCAGCGGCTCGGCTTCTACCCACTTGGTGAAATAGTCGACGCCGATAATGATGAACTTTCTCTGGCCAGACGCTGGTGGGAAAGGCCCGAGGATGTCCATTCCCCATTGCGCGAATGGCCATGGCGATGTTATGTTCGTAAGTTCCGAAGGGGGGCGCCGATCAATTCTACTGAAGAGCTGGCACTGGTGGCAGCTCTTCACGTAGTTTTCGGCGTCTTTGAGCATTGTAGGCCACCAATAACCTTGTCGAGTTATTCTTTGTACTAAAGAGCGAGGACCTGCATGACATCTGCACGTACCTTCATGTATCTCGCCGACGATTACCTCAGCTTGGTTGGGCTCTACGCAACGGAGGCTTGGGTAGCTGAATCCCTTTCGGTATAGCTCGTCGCCGACGATGAAGAACTTTTGCGTTCGTCGCCTTGTCTTCTCGGCCTCTTCTTTACCTTCGGGGAGTGTTCCGTTCCTGATGAAATTAATCAATGGGGTCATCCATGTTATTCTGGCGTCGACGACTGATAACTACATGAATTTTTGCGTTAAATATCATACATATAGAAATTTTAGACATCTTTTATCTGTAAATATGGTGCAATTTGATTTTAATTTCCATTTCATTCAGAAACAAATTTGTGAACATTTAGTTAAATTTTTGGGTAGAACACTTAGTTAGATACTCATCTAATAAGGTCAATGCCTTTAGAATAGTTTGATTAATAAAGTGTTTTCTCTTTTTATAAAATACATTGTACATAAATAATTTTTAGTCTTATCATTACTTTATAAATATCTTTTTGTACATATTAGTTGTAGATAAATCACATTTTTAAACCATGTCACATATTCCATCTCATCATATCATAGCACATCTATTTTCTCTCATCTCACCAAATCACAACACATACCCCACCCAATCTTAAATAAATAAAAATATTTTAATAAAATAACTCACCCAATATCATCCTTTTAAATCATATCATACCACACCCCACCAAATCTTATAATGCCACATACCCCACCACACCAATTTCATAAATCCCACCATCTCTTTGGCCACGGATAATACCCCAATTAAACCTTATCTCTTTATTTCTTCTTCAGAAGCTACTGGAAGCAAGGCGGCGCTGGGGTTTGGAGCTCTGGTGAGATGCTGGGAGGAGCCCTGGCGATGGCACTGGCTGACGCATGCAGAGCTGGGCGCCGGAGGCTGGAGCGGCGTGTGTGGTGATGGCGGTTGGAGCTGCTGTGTACAAGGGGCGGTTTGCAGATGTGCAGAGCGGCGGCTGGTTGGTGTGAAGCTTGGGCATGGCGGTGCACAGATCTGAGCGGCTGGCGATGCTGCCCAGGTGCGATGGCATGAAGCTAGGGCAGATGCTGGGCTGGGCGGCTGTTGGGCTGGGCCATCTGATGGTGGTGGGTGCGGCTAGGCGGTTTGTGCAGGTGGGCCTGGGGGCGTTGGAAGCTGGCGCGGCCAGATCTGGTAGAAGGGTGCGTGGTGTGAGCGCGGCTGAGGTGGCCAAGAGGCGGCCAGGACCAGGGGCGCCTGGAGATGCTGCTAGCTGGGCTGCTGGCGCGATGGTGGAGGCGGATGGCGCAGGCTGGACCAGGGACCAGGTGGTTGGCGATGGAGGCCAGCTGAGGTGGCTTCTGGCGCCCTGATGCGGACCAGATGCTGAGCTGAGGTGGCAGCCAAGTGTGCAGGGCTTGCGCAGGAGAAGTTGATGCAGAGGCACCTGGAAGGCCCTGAGGCCTATATAAGGACCCCAAGGTCCTCATCTGTAAGGGGTTCCGGGTTAGAATTTTTTTAGGAATTTCTAGTTTCCATTTCTTCCCTGTATTTTCTGTTCTTCCAATTCTTAGGGGGTGTTCTGGTTTTGGATTTCAGATTTTTTTAGTTTTATTTTCTGTATTCTTCCCTTTCCGTAGAGCTGTGAGATCGGGAGGGGCTGGTTCGATGTATTTTTTTGGGTTTTCCATTTCATCTTTAAGGGGATTCTAGGGAGGTTCTCCTTCGTTTCTTCTTAAAAGAGCAGTGCAGTGTTCTACATGTTGGGAACTAGATTTCTATAAGAATTTATTCTAGTTTTCTTGTTCTTCTTTCAAGTAGTTCTGCAGAGCAAGAGAGTTCGGAATTTCTCATGATTTTTAGTCTCCATTTTCTTGTATTTTCTGTTCTTCCAGTGTTGCAGAAGGGACTTAGCCAGTGAGATGCTTTGATTTTTAGTTTAATTCCTTGCCATTTTCTTCTGTAATCTCCCTTTCAGCAGAGCAGGGAGGGAGTTGTCTGGTTCGATGGTTCAGAGATTTCGGAGAGGTTGGTCTCCTGTGTTCTTTGTTGTGGGAGGTGGATCAGATCCGGAGTTGCTGTTGGGGTTGCCAGGATCGACAGTTCGTTCCTTATAGTTATTTAATTTGTTATATGCAATTTTCTGAGTTCGATCCATTTGCTTATTTCATTTGTGCATTGCAAGCGATCCAGGGGCACTTGCTTTGCCCATTTCGTCTAAATTGATTTGTTCATTTCTTTGCATTACTGCATTTTTTCTTATGCATCACATTTGAGTTGGTTTGTGTTGCTGTGTTGGGGGAGATCAAGTGTTCTTACAATTCTTCAATTTTTATGAAATCATTCCAGTCAACTTTCCCATTTCTTTGGTTCCAGAAGGCGATCCAGTGGCATTTTATTTCTTATTTCTTCTGTGTGAATTTCTTCATTTCTTATGTGCATAGATGATTCAATCCGGTACATCTGCTTATTTCTAATTGATCTGTGATGGAGAGTTTGATCCAGTAGCATTGACATTTTGGTTCAGTTCTTCTGATTTGCTTGGTCCAATTGCTTTGTCCATTTCTTCTTCAATTCAGTTGTTGTTATTAGTTTGGCATTCTGCTTTTCTTCTTACTGCTGGAGGGGAAGTGAAGAGAGCATTCGATATCTCAGAAGTTTGACATTACACTTTAAACTCTGTTTACTGTTTTCTTACTAATTCATCCCTCGAGCTGTGAGGGTACAGTGGTTTGGAATGTTCTTTTGAGAATTCATGTTCCGTCATCTTTCCGAAGCAATTCAGATTTAGAGGTGTATCTGTTTGTGCCTAGTTTAGATCTCTCTCGATTTGTTTGATCCCTCAACTGTGAGGGTACATTGATATTACATCTCTTTTCATTTCAGTTCAACTAGTTCTTTCATTAAATTTGGTCCGTTGTGAGTGATTTGATCGGTATAGGTTTCAAGTTAAAGTAGCTTTAATTCAAGCTCTATTCAGCCTCTCCGTGGATATGACCTGTTCTCACCATTGTGCTAGTTCCTTTTTGCTATTTTATATTTGTGAGACAGTTTAGAGGAGGTGAGCTTGTTGATATGTGCAAGGAACTCTGGACAACGGAATTGCACAGTCAACAATGCGCGCGCTTCATCCATCAATTCCGTCGTTGCGACAGACGGTTCACGGAGTTCTTCTACAAGCATGGCGGGAGGCGGGTCGACTAACGTTGATGCGACCTTGGATAGTGCGTCTGCTTGATCGTTCTGAGTCCTCGGTATTTTGACGATCTCGGCGAACTCGAAATTAGCCATAAGCTTTTGGACCTCAACTTTGTAAGATGCTAGTCTGGCTTCCTTCGCCTCGAACTCTCCTGAGACCTGGCTGACGACCAGTTGGGAGTCGCTGTAAATGCACACCCTTTTGGCTCCCAGAGACCTCGCCATCTTCAGCCCTGACATCATGGCTTCGTATTCCGCTACGTTGTTAGATGCTCCTCGTAATGCCTTGCTCATGTAGTATACCGGGAGGTGGGTTCGGTCTTCCTCTCGGACGAGCACCGAGCTGATGGAGTAGCTTGTCATGGACAGATACAATAGCAGCTCTTCCCCCTCCTTCGGCTTGCTTAGCGTTGGTACGCTCGCCAGGTGTTCTTTTAGCTCGTTGAAAGCTTTTTCGCAATCCTCGGTCCATTCGAAGCGGCCCTTCCTTAGCACCTCGAAAATGGTCTGCACTGCTCTGCTGACCTGGACATAAACCCGCTTAGAGCTGTTACCATGCCGTTAAGTCTTTGTACCTCTTTTACCGTTCTCGGAGCCGTCATGCCGAGGATAGCCTGAACTTTGTCGGGGTTGACGTCAATGCCTCGTTGGGAGACCAGGTACCCTAGGAATTTTCCCGCTCGGATGCCAAAGACGCACTTCTCCGGGTTCAGCTTCATCCCGTAGAGTTTTAACACTTCAAAAGCTTCGGCTAAATCCTTGACGTGGTCCTCGGCTCGTCGGCTCTTCACCAACATGTCGTCGACGTATATTTCCATGGTCTTGCCGATCTATTTCTCGAACATTTGTTGACCAGTCTTTGGTATGTTGCTCCTGCATTTTTTAGTCCGAATGGCATACGAGTAAAACAATACAAACCTCTTTCAGTGATGAAAGATGTCTTTTCTTCGTCCTCTGGGGCCATCTTTATTTGGTGATAGCCTGAATAGGCGTCGAGAAAGCTTAAGAGCTCGTGTCCGGCAGTTGAGTCGACTAGCTGGTCGATTCGGGGCAAGGGGAAGCTGTACTTTGGGCAGGCTTTGTTTAGGTTGGTGAAGTCAACACACATTCGCCACTTGCCATTTGCCTTTCGCACCAGGACGACGTTGGCAACCCAGTTGGGTAAAATGAATTCCTAACAGTACCTGCATGCAAATATTTTGTCAACTGGTTTTCAACCACTTCCTGCCGCTCGACCGACAAGGGTCTCTTCTTTTGTCGGATAGGCCTGGCCTCGGGATTCATGTTTAAGTGATGTTGGATAATGCTTGGGTCTATTCCTGGAAGGTCATCGTCAGACCAAGCGAATACGTCACCACTTTGGTCGAGGAATGTGGCGATGTCATTTTCCAACTCTTTGAGTTCGGTCCCGATGATTAGAAGTCCGCTCTCGATTTTTATTTGTTTAGTTAGTTCTGCTGGCTCGTGTTTTGGGGCGTCATCTACAGTTGGCACGTACTCAGAAACAGCTAGTTCTTTTGCTTGATGGAGTTGACATAACACAGGCGCGCCTCGGCCTGACTCTGACAACCTCCCCCACCCCGCTAGGAGTTGGAAACTTCAGTTTCTGGTGGTATGTTGACGGCACCCCCCCGAGCTTCCCGAGCAATCCGCGTCCGAAAATCACGTTGTAGGCCGACTTCACTTTCACAATCAGGAAGTCGACCTCAACCGTTACATGCCGAGGATGGGTACCCAGCGTCACTTTGAGCCTGATGGACCCCTCGGTGGTGACCGGCGTCCCGCTGAACCCGAACAGAGGTGTGGCGACTGGTTTGAGCTCTGTGCTCAGGTTTGTCATCTTCAGGAAGCAGTCATAGAAAAGAACATCGGGCGCTGCTCCGTTGTCGACGAGGATGCGATGCACGGTGTACCCGTCGATGTCGGCGTGGATGACGAGTGTGTCATCATGGGGGAAGCTTAGCCCAACTGCGTCCTCGGCAGAGAAGGTGATCATCTGCAAGCTTGATGCTGGTTGTTTCACTCTGAGGATGACGGCCGACGCATATGCTTTTCTCTTCCTGCCGCTGTCGCCGCCACCTGCCGATCCGCCGGCGAGGACTAGGACAGCACCTTTCCCCTCGTGCTCGCGATCCGCTTCCGGTTCGCGATCTTTTGGTTTACCGTCGACGATGTCCATTCCGATTATCCCTCGGGCAACATCTCCGATATTTCCATCTTTAGGTTCCTGCACTGGTCCGTTAGGTGACCAAAACCTTTATGGTACTCACAGTATAGTTCGGCTCCCCGCCCTGATGGAGGCCTCGCGATGGGCTCCGGTCGCCTGAATCCGGCAGCTTCTTGATGATGGGGAGGATCTCTGATGGTGGCCTCCCGAACCGGGGGAGATCCCTGACGCGACGATATTCGTCGGGTCGTCGGTCAGTCATTCGCTGGCCCTCCGAGTCTCAGCGCCTGTCTCCATGCGTTTCCTCCCTCCTTGGCCTCTTTTCGCTTGTCTCCGAGCTCGCGCTCCCCCTCTCCAGTGGCCGCTTGAGTCGCCCAGCGGCTCCAAGGGTTGATTCCAGCCTGACGTACTTCTGCATCCGAGAGAGGAGGTCGGAGAGGCTTACCGGTGGTTTTTTGGCGATTGATGCCACAAACGCCACGTCAGTGCACACCCTTGTGAGAATGTTGACTGCTGTTCTTAAGTCCAGATCCACCACTTTCATCGCCTCGATCTGGAAGCGTTTCGCGTAGTCTCGAAACATCTCGCTCTCTTTCTGGATACTAGCCATAGGTCGTCGGTGTACAACGAATGTTGTACCGTGTTGAAGAAGTGGTCGAGGAACCTCTGGGCAAGGTCGGAGAAGCAAGAGATCGATCGAGCGGGGAGCGCCTTGAGCCACTGTAGTGCGGCATCATCTAGAGTGGACATGAAAGCCCTGCATTTCAGAGCGTCAGTTACATTCATCATTTCCACCTGTCCTTGGAAATGGTCGAGGTGGTGGCCTGGGTTGGTGGTTCCATTGTAGCGTCGGAATTTTGGCAGCTGGAACTTTGGTGGAACTGGGGCCGACGTAATTCTTCTGTGAACGGCGAGGAGGTGAGGAGCGTCACCACGGTCAGAGCGCGGGTGCCGAGCTGCAGAGCTTCTATCTTTCTGTTCATCTCTCGCAGGTCGTCCTTCCACCGTGGGTCGAACGGAGACTCGCTGATGGTGACGGGGGTGGATTCCGCCGTAAGTGGTCAGCTGGGTCAGCCCTTTCCGTATTCCTACGGCCGCCATCGGCGTGACGGGGAGGATGTTGTCGCTTGGTTAACTGCTGGCGCGGGAGTCCCAACCATCGTCGGCGGCGCGTCGATGTGACTTGCTGACACTGCCGGAGGCGCACGCTGCCGATTGAGAACTTCTGCATCATCCTGATTACCTTGGATTTGCCCTACCTAGCGAACTGAGCCCTCGCCTCGTGCAGGGTACGCTTGTTGATTCTGCTCCATCCTCATCAGGATCTGCTGAAGGTTTGCCAATGTTTGCTCGACGCGATCGAGCCGTGACAAGGTCCTCGAATCTTGCTCCCCCACGCCGGAGGCTCCCCCAGCTACTTCTTCCGCAACACTAACGCGGGCGACTTCCTCCTCCGATGGGCGAACTGCTGCCTTTCCCTTGGGTGCCATTGGGAACAACTTTTCGTATCAGTATTCCCACAGACGACGCCAAATGTTGCTGGAAAAATCAGCAAGGATTGTCGACCGGAGCCGAGCTGAGTGGGCCCCCGAGGGATTGGCCGCGTCGCGTAGTCGTCGGCAAAGATCTGACTTGCAAAGAACCACCGAGACTCCTCGGTGGTCGGGCACTCCGACGGTCAAGTTAGCAAGAGTTGCAAAGAGTCGTAAGAGAAGGAGAGAGAGAGTGAGAGTTCTTGTGCTACGAGTAGCGTACCTCTTTTCATGAGGGTATCTGTGCCTTTATAAGGGCTTGGTCCTTCGGGCAGACAAGGATGGTGGCGGACGAGCCTCCGTGAGGCAAGGGCGCCATTCAGTGAACCCCCGCCAGCTGGGGCCCTCGAGAATCCCGCCTTGATAGCCACTTGCCCAAGCGGGTACGACCAGTGGGGGATCGTGGATTTACGGGACTCATCCTTTTCTGGGGCAAGTGTGATCTGGCGCCAGCCAGGAGCGTCCGATATTGGTCACGGCCGTGATCCTTGCATGCGAGACGATACCCGACAACATAGTTGTCGGTTCGTTGGCGCGGCCGATCGCTGATCTCGTCTAACTCATCGGTTTGACAACGACCGGTATCACTAATTATTCGTGCATATGTACTTTTTTCACTTAACCTTGGAATAATGTCATGTTTAAATTGTTCACTATAGGGAAAATAACTATGGGCACAACACGGTCTATATTGTCGGGTCAATTCAATGTTTTAGTTTTTTGATAGATAAGTTAGTTGGGGATGGGGAGAAATGAGGAGAGGGCGATCCGGCCCTCCCGCTCTCCTCCCCCCCCCTCCCCCCCCCCCCCCCCCCCCCCCCCCCCCCCCCCCCCCCCCCCCCCCCCCCCCCCCCTATTTGGCAGGGGGGGAACACCGCCGCCATTTGGCAAGGGCTCAATCGATGTTTTAGTGCTACACCGAACATGTTACCAAGTTGTTCATGACCATGACCAGCAACAATACATTAGAAGATCCACAGAATGACTCCATTGATGACAAAAGAGACAAAGGTAGAAAACAAATATAAAAATTTGAGCCTAGAAAAGTCGTCTCCAAACCCAATTTTGTCTTGAGAAAAAAAAATGGGACACACATCTTTTCACATTTCTTGCCTTATTCTTCCAACTCGTGTCATATTGATGTTTGAAAAGTTGCTAATGTACTTAACAATATTATAAAATACTGTGAAAATAAGAGTTTGTACATGGTTTTTTTTTTCCGCATGTAGGAAATACTTTATGTCGTTCCAATTCTTTCATTCAAATATATATGTTTCAATTTTAGGCTATTGTTGAGTCGGACTGGAGGCTAGGATGTGACATTGTAGAACTCCACCAACCACTCCGACCCGCTCCAACAACCCTAGGAGCATCACATTGGGACCCAAATCATTGTACCTATCGCTCCATGGCTCATCATCGGCGACGATCGAGGATGGTGACTCTCTACTAGAAGCTCTAGCCCTCTTGCCATAGGGCATCGAACATGATGTCGTGCCCCCTGTCCTTCACTAGCCTAGCTCCTTGACATACCTATTACTAGACCGAGGTCCCTTGGTACACTCATCCTCCATGATTGGCATCTAGCTTGAAGATGTTCTCGTTTGCCTCATTGATGATGACATGGACTCACTAGTTGGGATCATGTAGACTAATTTAAGGACATCCCATCGTAGTCGTTGGTGGTGATATGGTGGGTGAAGCTCAAGAAGACTTCACCTCTTCGATGATCCTAGCAACCTTCTTCGCCAACATGGCCTACTAGGCCTCCACCTTAGCATGAAGGAGCTCCTAGATAATGTTTAAGTGGATGGTCTCATAGGCAATGTGATGCTAGGAGACTGCCATTTTGGGGATATTACAAGCTCAGCCACGGAAGATGGTGATGCTCTTAGAGTAAACCACATCAAAAGTCTCATATACCATGGCCACTACCATAGACCTTTGACACCCCCACTTCGTTGTTGACCTCCCCTTTGGTACTCTCTCTCTCTCTCTCTCTCTCTCTCTCTCCTCTCTCATCTCTCTCTCTCTCTCTCATCTCTCTCTCTCTCTCCTCTCTCTCTCTCTCTCCTCTCTCTCTCTCTAACATCGGATGGATAGACCCCCTCCGATGCCCCCATTTTCCCTCTGTGTCTCTTTCTCTCTCTAATTATCTCTCCTTCTTGGTTTCTTAAGAGAGATATTTTAGTAAATTCATCTATTATTTAATTGTTCTATCAAATGATAGTGGAATATTCTTGCTATTCTGACGGTCAATTAATCACAAAGATATTATTAACTCATTTTTTAGATTTTAGAATATAAGTTTTAATATATAGATTTCAATAGATGTATTTCAGCAGTATATATATAATTTTCTTAAAGAAAAAAGTATGCCTATATAGCAATTGAAGGAGGTCCACATGCCGTCGTCAGTTTCAGAGCTGTGGCTTAGCATCGTTTGGTATTATTTTTGAAATTTAAAATCGGCAAAAGCCGATTTTAATTCCAACGCGTCCCACGTCCCGCTTTGCCTCGTTCTTACGAGCGCGGGCGACGAGGCACCTCGACTCCCACATCCGCAGAACGGCTGTGACACAAAATTTTTTTAATCAACCCTCCTGTTGTGAATCGGCAAAAGCGGATGTTCTCCACTTTCCCCCCAGGGAGAGAGACGCCACGCTTCTGTCTATCTCTCTCCACCCCGCAGAATCACCACCAGCGCGGAAGCCGAGCAAAGCGGGTGGTTGAAACCGCTGGAGATTTGTCAGGATTTTTGTCCCAAAATCTCCCCCCCCCCCCCCCCCCCATCTTATTACCAAACGTTGTAGGCAAAATAGCAGCCGAGCTATGTGGCCTGAGAAGCGTACATGTAATAATGGGCTTAATGGCTCGAACTGATCACCAGATTGACTGTTCTCCGGTTCGACCAGACTACACTAATTAGGACAATGAAAGGAGGAGACCAAAACTTTGCATGTTTGGTATTAAGATAGATCGGAATCCCGATCTATTCTAATACCAAACATATTCGCAAGATTTGTGTCAATCTACATACATAGCATATGTCTCATCATGTTTCATTTATCATGATGATTTCACCTTGAGTGGAGAAATCTTATTATGTCTAAACCTCCTGCCTTACTTCACAACCCATGGCCTCTTTTACGTACTTCTTCGTTCTTCCAAGTTCCAAAGTCTATATCGTGATCGTGTGTCCTTTCACCTCAGCAATTTGTCCTCGGTGGATTTCTTTGTTGCTTCCCTGCAGTGATGAACATCACTATCTTTGATGTAACTTGGATAAGTTCTTCTAACTAATTTGATATAAAATTGTTTTTGCAAGTAAATGATATATTGACGCTCTTGTTATCCAACAAAGTTTGATATTATAATTCACTGATTGGGATGGACTAAATTAAATTATTTTCTCGACCATCAAAGTGCCGGAAATAATTAGGTCTTCTTTCTTTGAATCGAAAGTAGATTCCCCCCCCCACCAAAAAAAAAACAAAAAAATTGATCTAGATGTAATAAGCATCAGAACATTCAAATGTGACAATTCTCTACTCATTAAAAATAATATTTAAGTTTTCGTAATCAAAGAGTAATGGTATTCATAAAAGAGAAAAAGGTACAAATATAAACTGTCAGAGCCTGTGGATGGTGGGCCTCTGTGCGGCACGGCCGACCCATAGCGTACCGTACTGGGCATAGTCAGTTTAGGGGTTAAAAAATAGTTTTAATTAGTCTAGTTATTTTATCCTCTATTTAACACCTAAGATAAAATTTAAACATAAGTTAATTAAAATATGATATAAATTATGATAATTTTAATTTGAATTTTTAATCAATTTTTATCATGTGAAAATTATCTAAAAAAATTATTAGGTTGACTTAATCTCAATATTATGCATTGATATTATTAATATTTATGTTTTAGATCATTATATTTTTTTGATAATTATAATCACTTCAGATTTAGTTTTATTTTCAAAATCAAATTCTGTCAAGATACGCATAATCTAAAGTTGTGTCGGAATACATCTAAGAGATCTAAATGATGTTTAATTGAGATAAAATTTTACATATAAATTAATTAAGAATGATACAAATTATAATAGTTTTAGTTTAATTTTTTAAATTAATTTTTTATCAAGTAAAAATTATCTAAAAAATTATTAGGTCAACTAATCTTAATATTTAGCATCAATAATTTTAATATTTATATTTTTATAATCAATATATTTTTTAATAATTATAATGACATCAAATTTGATTTATTTTCGAAAGTAGGTGTCGTCTCGTCGAGGTACGCTAATCAAAGTTGTGTCAAAAGAATCTAAGAGGTCTAAATGATGGTAATTGAGATAACATTTCAAGCACAAGTTAATTAAGAGATGATCAAAATTATGATAATTTTAGTCTAATTTTTTAGATATAATCAAATCATAAAATTAAAAAAAAATCAAATGATTCTTTTCCCACCGTATCTTAGCAGTTCAGTACTGTACGAGGTCGTGCCATACTATAAAAAATACGACATGGTCGATCCATGCGAACCATGCTTCGTGAACGCCTAGACTTGAAGTGTTAGAGAAAATGAAAGTACTTGAATTTTTTCATATACATCCTTCTTAGAAGATTAATTATTTAAATTTGTTTACTAAATTGTATTATATTTATGCTCTTTTTAAGACTAGAAAAATTCTTACACTCCATTATAATTTATAGTGATGAAAGTTAAAAAATATTATGACGCTCTTGTTATCGAACAAAGTTTGATATTATAATTCACGATTGGGATGGACAAAATTATTTTCTCGACCATCAAAAGGGCCAGAAATTAATTAGGTTTTTGCTTTCTTTGAATCGAAAGTTGATCCCCCCCCCTAAAAAAAAATGATCTAGATGTATAAACATCAGAACTTCATGTGACAATGCCTTACTCATTAAAAATCATATTTAAGTTTCGTAATCAAAGAGTAATGGTATTCATAAAAGAGAAAAAAAAGGTCAACTTAATCTTAATATTTTTTTTGGGGGGGGGGGATCTACTTTTCGATTCAAAGAAAGCAAAAACCTAATTAATTTCTGGCCCTTTGATGGTCGAGAAAATAATTTTAGTCCATCCCAATCAGTGAATTATAATATCAAACTTTGTTCGAATATATTTTTTACTTTCATCACTATAAATTATAATGGAGTCTGTAAGAATATTTTCTAGTCTTAAAAAGAGCATAAATATAAATAAAAATTTAGTAAAAAATAGATAATTAATCTTCTCAGAAGGATGTATATGAAAAAATTCAAGTACTTTCATTTTCTTCCAACACTTCAAGGTCTATGCGTTCGTGAAGCATGGTTCGCTGTTTCGTGTGGATGACCATGCCGTTTTCCATAGTATGGTACGACACCGTACAGTACTGAACCGCTAAGATACGGGGGGAAAAGAATTAGTTTGATTTTTTATTTTTGTGACTGATTAAAAATTATCTAAAAGTGTATTAGGCAACTATCTTAATATTATGCATCAATAATTCCTAATATTTATATTTTATAATCAATATATTTTTAATAATTATGATGACATCAAATTTAACTTTATTTTCAAAAGTAGGCGTCGTCTCATCGGGTACGCATAATCAAAGTTGTGTTCAAAATATATCTAAGAGGTCTAAATGATGTCTAATGAGATAAAATTTCAAGCACAAGTTAATTAAGGGATGATCAAAATTATGATAATTTTAGTCTAATTTTTAGATATAATCAAGTCACAAAATTAAAAAAAATCAAATGATTCTTTTCCACCATATCTTAGCGGTTCAGTACTGTACGGTGTCGTACCATACTATGGAAAATACGACATGGTCGATCCACGCGAAACAGCGAACCATGCTTCGCGAACGCCTAGACTTGAAGTGTTAGAGAAAATGAAAGTACTTGAATGTTTTTTCATATACATCCTTCTTAGAAGATTAATTATCTAAATTTGTTTTTATATTATGCTCTTTTTAAGACTAGACAATATCTTACAGACTCCATTATAATTATAGTGATGAAAGTCAAAGTATATTTCAAATATTCTTCACCATCATTGCCATAGGGGTATATATGTAAAAGTGAAAAGAATTTTTCAAGTATCTCTGAAGTTTCGTCTGGTTAACGACTGAATTTTTGAAATATCTTGTATCATAAGAAGGATGTACATACAAATATAAATCTAACAAGACGTTCTTACATAATTAATATTCTAAGAGACATGTATATATAAAAAATCTAAACCTCTTGATAACAAGATAAGGAGACCGAGGATAAGTAAATCATGTATAAGCTATTCATGTTTATATGAACTTTTTTATTTGAGATGGTTAAATAATGATAGTTAGGAAGGGAATAAGTTTTAATATGATGTGATGTGATGTGACAGAGTGTGTATAAGTATCATCTATTTATACCTAATTGACCCATTTTACTGTGTATAGAGAGAGATAGATAATTTTTTAGAATAAAATATTATAATTAAAGAGTTATCTATAGGGATAACTTTTATCCCTGGGCGACTTGGCAAGGAATATATGTCGGATTAAGGAGGGGCACTGGCGAGGTTAATGAGTAACAGGACATTGATAGGGGGTTGCTTACCTAATAAAACTAGTATTTTGGAGTAAATGAGGGTAGGTAATAGATGAATTGGGTGTTTGGGTGGGGTTAGAGAGGGCCAAGGGTGGATGGTGCTTTGGAAGGGGGGATAGGTTAAACATGGGTATTTTTTCTTACACACAAGCACGCCTAGCTACCAATGCATCAAATCGACGTTCAATTGCAACTGCATATTTTGATACAAATTCAGATAATGTTATTTTGCGTTACGAAACCATCAAAAAAGTGATTAATACTCTCACTCCTTTGACTAGTTGACATCTCTGCACAGTACAAGAGTAATAGGAAGTTAATACATGGGCAACTACTTAAGCAATAAAAAAACTTGCCAAAAATAAAGTGAAGTACTTAACCACAAAAAATGGTCTTTAAGAAGACCGGAGCCCACTTAGCTCGGCAATCATATAATCCTTTTAGCCACTCATTTTCACTAGCTGATGCATAATTGTCCATCATCTTCTCCCACCTTTCATTGAACTGAAGGGGCGATATCGAGTCATAGATGCATTCATCAAAATCAGACATACAATCGGATAAGCATTACATATGTGACCAATTTTTTCTGGTATCTTTTTCAATATTGCCATAAGCAAAACTGATGTTGGTATTAGGAAAGATTGAGCATAGCTGCTTCCATGTCTTTGTCTGGTCAGTAATGATTGCATTGGATGCAACCACCATTAGCTTTCATCCAACAATAAAAACACCATATAAAGCTTTCAATCCTTTCGTTGCTTAGTAAGGCACAACCGAGAAGAATGGATTGACCATGATGATTGACTCCCAGGAATGGAGCATAGGACATTTGATATGTATTTGTCAAGTATGTTGTGTCAAAGCATATGACATCAAGAAATACGAACATGCTGTCCTTGACCTAACGTCTATCCAAAAGACATGTCTCAAAGTACCATTATCATTTACCTCCATTGTGTAATAGAAGGTGGGGTTGGTAGCTTGCATTGCCTCAAAATGTGACAGTATTGTCTTCGCATCACCTTCTTTCAATTGGGTTTGTCTTTCACGTTCAAGAAAGTTCTTACAATCCTTCTCCATGAATCTAGTTGTATAATCCCACCTTTTCTCTTGCCATGCATGATATAATCTTTGACGTTGAAATCCAGCACTTGCATGTTACCATTTTGCCTTCTCTGGAGTGCAAATATGTCGATGGGATCACAAGTACACCGCCGATAGGATTATTTAGGAGTGGTTATGCTTCAGTCGTACATCATATAAAATGTTTTCATGGTACAACTATCTTTACACCTTCAGACTGCTGGGCATTGATTTTCGCTGTGTCACGATGTAATTTTGCATTGGATGTTGCCTACTTTCACCACTTCTATGAAAGTGATTTTTTAAAATGCACACACCATTCACAATTTGCTATCCGGCTTGCTATACCCAAATCCTTCTTTTTGGCATAATTATTGTAGAACTTTCTCACGTCATCAATACATTTCAACTCCATCCCGTCACAAGGTTCTGCTATAAGTTCGGGCTTCTGGGATCTTTTGCTTCTCCTTGGTTGGAGTCCTCACGACATCATTCCCACATTCGAGTTGCACATACCTATGATGACCACATATACAAGTTAGTCTTAAAAAGTTAAAATCAAGCAACAAAAAATGTGCAGACGACAAATATAGGTTCGGCTCTATTGTTTTGGTCAATATACAAAGCAAAGTTGAAATTTTGGACTTACAAGCAACTTCCTTATAATCTGCAAAATAGTCATCCTCGTTTTCTCTGACAGGACTTTTATTGGGACTTCTGTGAAGAAAATGTATATATAATTCTTCAGAAAAATTGTCCTGTTACCAAACTCGTTGAGGAAAACATTCCAAAATGATTGAATTAGTTTTACTAACCAGACGCATCTTGTTGAACATGGAATACATGCGCAGACTTCCTCTGCTCACCATCAGAATTTTTCTTCATCTGCTCAACATCACAGCTGGCCTTCCTTTGCTCACCATCACAGCAGTGGCCTTCCTCTGCTCACCATCACAGTTGCTTGTCTCGCCTTTTGATTCCATTGATGGTCCATGGGAGGAAAGAAATAAAGGCTCGAGTGGAGGAGCCATTGTCTATATAGGCTCCACTGATCAAAGATTGTCCGGAGGAAAATAGGCGGCATGAATGGAGATGACTGCCACACCATCGGCTGGCCATACATCCATGGTGGGCTCCATAAGCCATAGGAGGTGGAGGTAGAACTGATGGGATCATGTAATTTGAGGTCCTGCGTGACCCCTCTGACTTGTTGGATGCCTCCATTTCGTTGGACCTTCTACCTTCAAAGCCCGTCATTTCAACATTCTTAGACATGCTTCCTCTCCTACTTGGATGTGAACACAGGTCACAGATTGATAGCTTAGGATGATCGCACATGTTCGTGATCTCCTCCGTGGATGTTGGCACTGTGTTCTTCTCGGTTCGAAAGTGCAGAGGAAGGAGGAGGTGAGGGGAGGGCGAACGCGCGGGAAAGAGGTGAGAGAGGGTAATTTAGGAACCGGCGTTTGAAATGGGATTTGACCATGTCATCATGACATTGGGTCATGTCACCGCGGTGGAGTGGGGTTGAGATGACGGGGCGTCTCCCCGCGCTGGCGTGGCGGGCGAAGCAGCGGCATGGAGAGGGCTGTGCTGACTTGGCGCGGACTATTGAAGCGCTTTGACGTGGACCAATGGAGCGGCGGAAGTGCAGGAAGACGTGACTTTGTGCACTTTGGGAAAGTACACAAAGCCTTTCTCTTCTCTACATATACTAACAATCAACAAATCAAAATTTGGGAATCTAGGGTACACTGTCAAAAGGAAGGCTCATTAATTGAAGAGGTACTTGTACATGTTTTGCCAAGTTAAGAGAGATATATTAACCGAGCAAGATTATGTTACCCATTATTAGCCCGTCAGTACTGTGCAACTAGTTTAGTGGCATTAACAGCGGAAGACCTCAAAGGTTTCCACATGTTTGTGTTTGGATTTCATGGTCGGAAAGACGGCTGTGGACAAGAGGGCATGAGAAGACTTCAGGAAAGGGGAAAAAGGGAGATTATAATATTCTCGTAGGCGCGAGGCAAAGACCTTAATTGTTTAAGAGGTCAAGTTAGTGGTGGGTCACATTCTTGAGACAGATGGTAGGTGAATATATTCGTTTTGTCTGCAATTAAAGAAGCATTGGATGGTCAGTTTGACATCAGCAGTCTCACTTTGGATCTGCCTAAGATCGATCTTGTAGAGCAAGTAAATTAGAGGGTATCACGATATGACAATTAATCACTACCCAAAGTTTGACAACTTAAATTTGCCTTCTGATATTTATTATTTAGTTTGACATTTATTGTCTGTAAAGTGGATGCATTGAACTTTATCGTGTCTATTTAGTATAGGAATAATTAAAGTGGGGATTGTATATATATAGGGATGCATGGTTTATCCCTACTGTTTCACATATTTACTGTTGGTGAGAATAAGAAAAGTTAAGGGGAATAAGGATAAATCTTAAAATAGAGATAGTAACGCATTCCAGAAGACCCACAAGAATGAGTTACTTTCATTTTTTCTATCTTCTTTTCACATATTTGAAGAACAAAATAATAATAAATAAAATATTATTATTATATTATATTTTCATAATAATTAATATAGTAACAAAGTCAAATTATTGATAATCTCTCATTAAATTATGTTTAGACTTAATATAATAACATATTAAGATAATAATATTACTATATTACTTCAATAATTATTACAAATAATGAACATACATTACAAGTAAAAACACGTATAACCACTAAATTTGAGACTAAGTATTTCGATTATTATTTAGTTTCAGCTCTAAAATCGAATAGTAATTGAAAATATTTCGATCATAAATTTTACGAATTTTGAGACCGAATAACGATCGAATTATTCGATCGCTATTTTAGCGATTTCCTCTCCCTGCTCTTGTTCTTCTCTTCTCTCCCTCGCTCTCACCTCTCTCGTCGGACCGACTGCTACCATTGTTGTCGCTCCAATCGTCGCCACCATGCCATTGCGCCTAGACCGCCGCCGGAGTCTCGCCCGTGTGGACGCCGCCGTCGCACCCATAGGAGCCATTGCCGTTGCTCCCGTTGCCGCCGCCGGAGTCGCGCCCTTCGCCGCCGCCGCCGCCTGGGCTATAATACGGTTTATCATAAATACTTTTACGTATGTCTCAAAATCGGCTATCATACGGTTTGTGACTTTAGCCCACAGCAGTGGACGAACAACGACTTCTGCAAAGCACCCCCCACACCCATTTAGCTGTATCACTCTTAAGACTCCCACTATGCAACTAATAAAAACTAATTAGAACAGTTATACTGGAATCATATAGGTGCCGCCTTTTCATAAGCAAATAAGGTGTATTAGCCGGCCTTATCCATGGAATAAAGAACAAGCTTTGCTTTGATGATTCAGATATGATAAATCTGGTCTAACTCGACCTAACACCACTTAAGAGAGGTGTATATAATTCTAATATTTTATTTGTGATCTGTCTTACATGAATTTATTTAGAGAAATGCTTTCTATTTTTAAATGGGTAGAAAATCTTATCCAATATCATATTTCATTAGTCAGACGGTTATGTCTTACACACCAAACCGAACAAATTTCTATCCATTTACAGGTAAAAAGGCTTCCTCCCCACATGCAGGGACGGATCTAGAGACAAATTAGTAGGGTCATGTGACTCTATTGAATTTTTAAATTTTATTGATGAGTTTAAAATTTTCTATTAAATAATTTAGTTGGAAAATTTTCTAAAGAGAGTGATTCCACTGAAAAAATTTCTGGAGCCGTCTATACCCACACGTCTCATCCGTTGCTTGTAGTGATTACTCTCTCTAGTGGATTCCACATGTACAGTGCCCCAAGCTCTCCCACAAGATCTTACTATGTACCTATCACGACGAACAGAGTGAAAAGTTAGCACAAGTATGCATGGCTTGTGTGCATGTATGTGTTTGTGTACGAGAGAAAGAGAGAGAAGTCTCAACCGTCTGATTTAGATTTTTTTGGTTTGAATTGAAAATATACCTATTTATTATAACCTATTAGATTTTGGCTTGCAAATCCTCCTTTCGCACCTGACCCCAGGTAAGATTTGAACCCCTTAACTTAGAGCCTTTGAACCAATTGAGCTCAGAGTAGGGAAGATATAAATGAAAAAGTGGAGCAAGCTTTCCGTATTATCTTGGGGATATATTAATTGGAAAGTGGTTGAGACATGGAGGGGGCAGAAGATTATCATAAGTTTGAAAAGAAGACGGAAGGAAGAAATTTTTCTTGTAAGAATAAAGAATATCAGGACATCTAGAACATCGATCGTGACTAAATCACTTGTAAAAGATTCATACCTAGTGAAAGACCACTAAGACACTCAAGTTTGATGGCAGATGAATCATGAATGGACTTTGTCTGAGAACTTGTTATTTTCTTTTATAAAGGTGAGATGGGGTTTGGAGAGGCTGAGAAAGTGGGAGGAGTGGATTGGAGGAAGGGATATTGTGAGGGTGACGTCTTGTAAGAAATTAAGGTTATATATATATATATATATATATATATATATATATATATATATTTTTTTTTTTTTTTTGAGGTCATCAACATTTAATTGTTGGGCATTATTCAGTATTATTTTAATGTAATTTATTTACATATATGTGTAATTTTTATTAATATTACACTTATTCACATGTATGACTTTATTTTTATTTTTCTTTCGTATTTACATGTATATGTGAAAGCACTGTAATTGTTTACCTACAATGTTTACCTTCAAATTTGTGAAGTATATTGTTTTCAGATTGTATTTATGTGTCATTTAAGTTCGATCTATGTATGCATATCAATGAAATATTTTAATTGATGTTATTGAAGTACTTAAAGTGTTATATGTGAGTTGAGATGTGTAGATGCAAACCTAACACTACACGCATCTCAAGAGAGCGGTTAAGCCGTGTCAAGAACATTCCTATTCAAGAGTTTGAGATTGGTGTGTACGTTCTCATTTTGAATGATGAGAACATCTATATATTAGAGAGACACTTGAGTTTTTTGTCCGGTTGAGGACTCCGGTTGGGTCGATCGGTTAGAACTCTTGCTTAAAAGCAGGAGGTCCGAGTTCGATCCTGGGGGGGGGGGGGGGGGGGGGGGGGGGCTTACCTGATTACATGCAATCCTCGAGGTGTGTAGATCCGGAGTTTTCGGTCAAGTGGGGTAAGGGCAATACAGGTACACGGAAAGTAGGAGCTGCCAAGTCCTGACCTTGGAGTTCACGAACACCAATCCCTGAGCCTACAAAATCACACGGGGCGAGATTTCCTCGTTACAAAAAAAAAAGTTTTCGTTCGATTCACCTTTCTATGTTTTATTAAGCTTCCTCTCTCTAGACCTCCGATTCAACTTTGTTTAGTCCGGCTCTTTTCGTTAATCTTCCATGTAACAGATGTATATTAATCGGCCCTTCAATTTTTGTGGATGGGTAACGTATAGTATGGAAACGTACAAATTAAAGCTGCCCTTTAATTTTTTCTTGTCGATGTAATGTCGCTGCACCAACACACCCACGCCCTTCCCTCCTCCGCGTGAAAGGTCCCACGCAAGCCCCATCGTCCTCTGCAGCTGAAAAGAGCCCGACGTGATTGCCCCGGGTGTGAACATCCTCGCGCGCCTTGACGAGCTTCGCCAGCCCCACCGACTAGACATCGACCCCCGCCGGGTCGATTTCAACATCATCTTGGCACCTCCATGTCCTGCCCTCACGCCAGCGGCCTCGCGGCGTTGCTCCGACAAGCCCACTCCGATTGGAGCTCCGCCGCCTTCAAGTCCGCCCTCATGACCACCGCCTACAACACGGACAACTCCGGCGGCGTCATCCACGACCTCGCAAAATGGCAAGGAGTCTACACCCTTCATCCGTGGCGCCGGCCACGTCGATCCGAACTGCTCCCTCGACCCAGGCCCTCACGTCCTTCCACTGCACTAACGGTTATAGCCCCATGCAGATAGCGGTCTTCGTCAAGGACCTCGCCGTGGACTGCTCCGGGAAGGAGATGGCCACCCCCGGAGACCTCAACTATCCATCCTTCTCTGTCGTATTCGACCCCCACAACTATAGACGGACCCAGAAAAATTTCAGTGGGGTCACTCCTTTAGAAAAATTATCAACCAAATTAATGTAATGAAAAAATTTAGACTCATTAATAGAGTTTTAAAAATCCAATTCTTCATTGGTTTCGTCCATGCCCACAACAAGGTCGTCATCTACAGAAGGACGGTAAAGAACGTGGGCAGCACCAGGCGGGAGAGGTCTTGTACGACGTGGAGGTCTTTCTCCCCTCCCCCCCCCCCCCCGGCCGGGCGTCGACATCAGCGTGAGCCCAGCAAGCTCGTATTCACGTATTTAGCGAGCCGAACCAGACGAGGTCCTACTCCGTCACCTTCTCCACGCTGCGGGATCCCGTGAAGGCGTCGGCAACGGTGGCGTTCGGATCCATCGCATGAAGGATGGCGTACACGTCGTGAGGAGCCTCGTGGCCTTCCAATGGACGGATGACCAGGAGTTCTTCAAAGAAGCAGACAACCAGCTACTAGGCGCAATAGAAGGTAATGTAGTTCACCTTCCGGAGGAAGTAATGGGACCTATTAGAAACACTTGGAGAGCTGCGGTCATAGTTTTAATGGGTCTCAACTTACCCAAAAAAAAAGTCCGGGGAATTTTCTCACAAAATTTTAACACGAAGTTCTATCACAGCCACGCAAAACACCTCACTTCCATCTATTTCATTTGAACTGTGAAGGCTGCTCACCCAGTAGCTCAGAGCCAGCGAATTAGATGTTCAAACCTTCTCTACCTTGTTTATAACTATGGACAAGTACAACAAATAGAATGGTCAAATTTACAGAGATTTACAGCCTGCATTACAATTTGCTGGATAGTCAAATCACGGTGGTGATTTACCGTGATTTACGATCCCTGTTTTGAATCTTCTGCTCTGTTTTTCAAAACAGGTTCTCAATGGTTGGAGATATGTATTTGTTTTTCTTGTGGCTTCAATAGTTCGCTAAAATGTACACAGGTATGCAACACCTTTTGGATGACATCTGAATATGCGCACTGTAAGGTCTCGGGTTCTTATTGGATCCTTATTGGGTCTGTAGTGGTTCTGTGTGGTCGACGACAAGACCATTGTCGTTGACTTGGGGTTGACGGCCAGGGCTTGCCGTTGAGTCTGAGTCAGCGTTCCAGCGATGTGGACGTCTGATGTTGAACTTAACGGCAGGGGATCTGGACGTTAATCTGTAGGCGGTTCAGTGGCGGCCATAGATGTTGACGTCGACTAACCAGTCCTGTTGAAATAAGGCAGCCGAGAGCAGAGCTTCTTCTTCTCCTTTCCTCTCCTTTCTTCCACCTTAGCCTTTCTTGATTCCTGTAGCTCTGTTGGGTAATTTGAGCTCGTGGAAAGCCCTAGATCGTGTGGCGTTGCTAGATCGGGCGGGAAGCGCAAGGTTTTGGCGTGATTCGCGCGGAGTCTTCGGGGAGATCCGGCGCGATTAGTGGCTGTTTGGGGATTCTTAAGGCGTTCTGAGGTAGGGACTTAACCCCTATAACCTTCCCCAGCAAACCAGCATGTCCAATTAACTGAATTGATATGCAATTTATGGTTTAGGGTTTGGGTTATATCATGCCGGAATTGAGGGTGGTTTGGATAATCTAGGTGTTAGATTGTCAATTTATGATGTTACTGGTAATGCGGATTCTGAGTCGTTACACGCACCCTGCTGAAATCTATCTCTTGGCTTTGCTACTGTTCTTGGGCCTACTCTTACTGGTCCTCATCTTTTCACACTGTGGTTATGCATGGTTCTCAGAGTGTTAGAGACAGTTGAGGCCCATTGTGGTTACCACTTCCCATGGAGCCTCTCAAATTTTATTCCCTTAAATGGAGGGTGAGAGCAAAACAAAGTTCTTGATATTTCTCTGTAAACATTTCTAGATGATTCATCAAACTAATGTTTTGTGGTTTGTCTATGCAGTGCTGATTTCCATGACTACCATCATCGCGTACTCTATACCAAATCTGGCAATTATTCTTCAACATTCACGTACATGGATCGGTAATCTCAATTAAAAATTTCCTTCTGAATCCTTACATTTTTTGATGTTTTAGTTTGAGTTTCATCAGCACCTGTCATAATTAGGCAATCAAGTAAAGCATCATCTGCACCGCAGCGTTAGTTGTCTTCTTGTCGAGACAATCAGAATCGGCTTACGTGTTATGTGATCTATCTATGTGGTTGATCTTTCTATATGGTTGGACTGTTCAAGAAATTTTTAATTAAAGATATGTTTGATATCAAAATAGATTGTATCCTCACTCTCTGATGGAAGAATTATCTATTTTATAAAAATTTTACCTTTCAAGTGTTATGTTAATAAGTATATTATATTTTTCTAAGTTATCAAAATAACCATACCAAGCGCAAATAATCATATGTGATACGTAGATATATGTTATCCGGAAAGTTATTGGTAACTTAAAAGATAAATATCTATTGATCAATTAAAAGATTTGTATCATATAAACATGCGTCAAAATAAATATTTTACTTTGTTGATCATAATATTGTGCTAATTAACTAGATGAAGGGAAGAAATTAGGTAAAATAGTTGACAATATTAAAAGAGTTTAAATAAAATAAAAATCAATTATTTCGAGTAGAATAATTAGCTTTTAAATTTTTTGTCAAGCTAGATATTTTATTTTATTCGAAACTCATTCGTGACCTACTTTGTATTGTACCATCCCACTTCCTGGTAAATGCTAGACTTCTCTCTCTATCTTCCTATATATATTTACTATAATGTTAAAATTCTCAATGTAAAAATAGATGATTTTAATTTTAAAAAAGAAAACTATTCAAAATGAAAAGTTATCTTTTCTTATTTATTTTTCAAATATATGAAAATATATTTTATTTATTTATTTTAAATTATTCTAATAATTATACAAACGTGTATAGACACAACATACTGCACGCGCATAGCGCGTTTCTTTGACTAGTATATATCTAACTCAAAGTCTTAAATTATCCCGTTTTAGATAGTTTTGAATGTTTAATTGTACTTAGGTGGGCATTTACTATATGTGTTTGTACTGTTTGTTGAAAATTTCGGTTGCGCCTACTTACTACTCTTTAATATACCTTTATTGATTTGAATATTTTCTTAACTATTTAGAAATAAGTATTTAAGAAAATTCTTGATCAATAAATATTTTGGTATATCAGAGAAGTGTGGAGAGATACTGTCGATATTTCAGTAAATTGTACGAAGACATAGTAAATGATCATCTGAGTGCGATCAAATATTCACACATGGGTAAAAAGTGATAATCTAAAAATATATCCGTCTATTCATTCGGTTGCATCGAATGATGTGTAAAAATGTTCAGACTTATTTTTTCTGAGTTTGAATTTTAAAGTTATTTGTGTTAATATTTGTGAGCGTGGGAAAAAAATACCTATAGACCATTCATAGATGTATCCAATTTGAACTCCACGTTTAAATACACCATCACCAAATTAGTTTAGATTCAAATTATCGGAACTCGGGTTTGGGGGTGTAAAATTAGAAATACTTATCCGATCGGGTTATGGCTTATTCCAACATGGATGTGGCGATGATAATGACTTGTGAAAACTGACGAAGTTCAAATCAGACTTTCAATTTGAGATCGACGCTCAAATACATAATCACCAAATTAGTTTAGCTTAAAAGTGAGTTAATTTATAAGAAAAAATAAACTCTTAAAATATAAATAAATTATTTTTATAATAATTTAATTTTTATTCTTATATGTCTATTATATGTTCATTTACGAGTGGCGTCGGAGGAGACGGGAAGGGCGGGGCCCCGAGGATATATGATTTATTTTCCTTCATTGTTGTACCCGTTTATGTATTGTTGTGATTGTGTAGTTTTATTTTTTCATAGTTTGTAAAACAAGTTGTTATATATACATATATATATATATAATAAACAAAAATATCGAGATCGATAGCAATCAAAGCATTCAGTCGCTAACTGAGAATACTGCGTTCGAAATTTTTCAATCGCAAATTCGATCACTAATTTGTGACGGAATGTGCAATCGAAAAATTTCAGTCGCTAATTATGTATCTGCGACTGAATTATTTTTGTCACAATGTCGGTAAAAAATTAGTGAGAATTTGCGATCGAAATAAATTGATCACTATTTGATTTGGTCGTCCACCTGGTGATCGAATAGGGATTGGAGTGATTTGGTCTCAGTATAGCGACGAATATTTTGGTCACAATATTGTGACCAATATATCTTCAACGGTGGGTCGTTATTTCCACTTTTTCTTGTGGTGATGTTCCTATACTTAACATAATGACATATGAAAATATCAATGACTCCATAGTAAATTATGACCAAACTTAATATAATAATATAATAATTGTTATTGTACTATTATCATAATTAACATATTATTATATTTGTATATTGCCACAATAATTACCGTAACAATATAGTCAAATTATGACTAACATCATAGTAGATTACGATTTGTCTTATTGTAATAACACATTAAGATAATATTTTTAACATTGTTATTGGAATGAACATAGTACTACTACTTTATTATTACAAAATGCATAACTATATAATTAACATAATATGCATAACTATATTAATTAACATAATAACATGGTCAAATAATGATAGTGCCATAGGAAATTATGATTAGACTTAATGTTATGACATATTAACACTATGTTATATTACTATAGTATTAGTTTATTAATGTTACTGTTTTTATATTACATATAAATATAGTGGCTAATACTGTAACATAGTCAAATTATTATATGTCATAGTAAATTATGATTACTAAACTAACACAATAATAATATTATATTATAATAATAATTATTCTTAATTAATGAGATTTTCTGACGAACCACACAACATAGTATTACTGCAGTGACTCAACACTTTTTCCTGAAAGAAGTTGACGGAAGGTCTTCATCTCTCTCTCTATCTCTCACACACAGCAGATTCCTATCGAGGTGTACGGAACAGGAAAGGTTCTGGACGGTTCTTGGTAAAGTTTTGTTCGGAGGTGCACCACCATGTTCGTTATAGAAACTTAAAACTCCACAAAATTGACCAAACCATAAGTTATTTTTCAAAGTGGCAAAATTTTCTGGTTAGAAAGAGTGCAATTGCAGAAACTTAAAACCCCACAAACATATTTTCTCAGACATAACAAAAGGCAGATTTTCTGTCTCCCTCGAGTATGAAACAGATCCCAGCGGGAAGAACACAACTAGCACATGACCTAGCCGAGGGCTTACCTTGGCCTGATGAGTGCTGGAACCATGGGTCCTCTCCCACTGCAAACAGACTGTCCTCCCTCATCCTGCGTATCTTGCTGATGAGTGATGGAGTTGGAGGGCGCAGGCTTTAACTCGCGCTCTCACCTCTCATTTCTCTTCTCCCAATCAATTTATTTATCAAAAACTTATCTCAATCAAGCTCAGAAATATAGTCATTACGAGTAGTACAATTTTTTTGTACCATACCAGTTACATACTATATCATGATGACATATTCATTGGCCCACTGTTCACCACCTCCCCCCCCCCCACTTTTTTCCATGTAGACCCACATTCTTAATTTTTATTGCAAAAGTTATTTAAAGATGATAAATAACTGTTATATTAGGACGGGGATGAACATATTTTATGATCTTAATTAGTTATTTGTTATTCTTAATATTAAAATGACAAAAATAATTAAGTCAAGATACGACAAATAATTGACATAGAGAATGACATATGAGCATAAACTTTAATTCTATAAACTCAATGAGAGGGAAAAAAGAAACCGAGGAAGAACTGAAGTGTATGCGGAACTGCAATAAAAACAATTCAAATTTTCTCGGTCATCACCCACCTTAACATCGATTTGACCACATCAGATACAACACCCAATGGCAACCCTGTTTTCTTACCTATCATTTTCCTTTCGATCAAACAAAGCTATTATTCAGACAAGCGGAAAAGCTTTCTAAATATCAACTGTTCAAATATTGAATGGTTTCCCACCTGCTTGCTACTCTGCAATTTGTTTTTTCCTAAAATTAGAGGACTCTTTACAGCCTAAAAGCTGGATCATCTCTGATTATTGAAATCAAGGACATGCGAGGGCCTCCCCCATACGAAGGTTTTGCACCAACAACGTACTTTACAAAAAGCTTCTCTCTCTCTCTCTTCACATGGGCGTTGTCACATGTGCAAAGTACAAACACAGATGTGGATGCCCGTCGTCCTGCGAGCCACAAAAAGCTGGTTTGTTTGGCTTCCCAACGGGAGCCCGGCCGCCTGAACGAGGAGACGGCGAAGTCCAACCCCCGATCAAGTCCCAGACGAGACACAAAAAATATAGCCGTTGGCCCGTTGCGGTGCGGACACTCTCACCTTTTAAACAACCGCCGGCCTACCGCTGCTCTCCGTCTCTCCTTTTCCTAGCTTCCTCGCCAACCCACCTGAAGCAACCCCCCCCCCTTCCTTCCACCTCAGAGACTGCCCATCCACTCATTTCCTTTCTTGGACCAGGGGGGAGCAATCAATGGCTGGCGCAAGGACACCCTCATCACCTCTCCTCCCCATGCTGTTACTGCTCGGGCTCGTCTCCTTCAACCTGGGTATGGCGTGGGCATCTTCTGCTTCCTTCCCCTTCTTCCCCCACTTGGCATTCCTCCTCGTCTTCTCACTCTGCTTTCTGTTTTGAACTGAATTAGCGCTCGGCCTCACCGTTTCTATATCCTCATCCTTCTCGCTCTTCGCAGGTGGGAACGTGCTGTTGTGTGAGGCGCAGGTGAGTCTCGTACCTTCGAGATCTAGCAGAAGGCAGACGCAACACAGGGCCATCCACTAAGAGCAGTTGATGGGTTCCTCCTAACATCCGCTTTAGTTACGGTCTACCCTTTTCTTCTTGCAGAAGACCTGGTGCGTCGCGAAGCCCTCCACAGATGAGGCGACTCTGCAGCAGAACATCGACTTTGCGTGCTCCCAGGTGGACTGCAGCGTCCTGCGGAACGGCTACCCCTGCTCCAACCCGAGCACCCGCATCAACCACGCCTCCGTCGCCATGAACCTCTACTACCAGTCCAAGGGCCGAAACTACTGGAACTGCTACTTCAAGGCCTCCGGCCTCGTCGTCCAAAACGACCCAAGTAGGAGCGCCAAAACCCCGTTCGTTCTCGGAGAAAATTTCTAATCTTTGCGAATAGTTCCTCTCCCACAAGTCTCATCTCCTAGCTTGTTATTGCAGGTTACGACAAGTGTGTGTACATGTGACTCGGAGGCCAGAATCCGCGCAGTCTAGCTCAACTTGTGGCAATCGTTTCCCTTCCGCAGCATTCAGTCAATCCATTGTGGGGGTGTGGGGCAATTCTTGTTGTCTGATTTATTTTCCGTTTCTGCAGTTTATAAACTTACTTGCTTACTTGCGTGCGAAGGCGGAATTTTTTTCTGGGGATCGAAATGATGGTTCGGTGATGGGGCCACGATGGCAATAGATGTTCAACAACGCTAATCCCTGCAAGAAAACCAAAAAAATATTGTCCTCCATTCCTTGTTTCAATATGCTGTTAGAACGTCTCATGTTACCTTGATGTTGTGTGAATAAACGGAGAGAGAGAGAGATGACAGCCAAAGGAGCAGGCTCAGCCCCGCACCAAAGCACTCAGCTTAAAGCCTAAAGCGAGCCTAATAAATTGTACCTAAGCCCAGAGCAGATACTTAAAGGGCCCAACTCACCACGAATAAGTGACTTTAAAACATACACTTGATGAGGAAAAAAATCCCGGTTCTTTCTTTGAATTCTGCTTCAATGAGTCGAGATTCTCCTCAATCATACAGAACATACCATATTGGAAACGTTGTCATGAGATCATCTAGGAAGCGGATGATTTGTAGAAATCTCCAGCCTGAAAGAGGCATACTTCGGGTGCAGGAGCGGGTTGCATCATGACAAGTGCAAGGCGGTAACATCTTGACTACATCACCAGCTTTTTTGTAGGTTGAAGAGGGGTTGAGAAAGAAAAAGCTTTGCAATGTGAGATTGGCGTTAAAGTTGGGTTGACATGGAAGGGCCTCGTTCCTGTTGGTAGTTGGAGATGCTGAGAGAATCATCAGTTGGGTTAGAAATGTTAAAGAGTTGTCATGGCAAAATTACACATCCATCTCAAATTCTAAGGTCATAATTGGAGAGGGCACCATTATTTTAAATACGAATATTTTTTATCCCAGCCAATCTAAGACTATCTTAACAGAGGACTTGAAAAAATCCCAAGATATTTTTGAAGTTTTGTTAAGAAGTCGCACGACATAAGTATTTAAAGTTTGGGGTCTTAAAATTCCATATTGCAGATTATAAATACGACTTATTTTCCTAAAATATTATTTAAAAAAATAGGATAGATAATTCATGAAATTATGGGTTCAAGAATAGAGAATTCGTGAAATATGGATTCAATACTCCTGGGTATTGAACTTGCATTCAAAAGCACATTTCTTTTTTTTCTTTTTTGTGACATAGCAAAAGCACAATTCACTTCAATACTAATTTGACAGATTTAATTTACAACAAGAAGCAATCCAAAGATCCACATATGATCTGATTGGGCATCGAACATTTGATCACTTGGCCCCTGTAGAATTGTGCATCGTTTCACTTGCCGGGGACGAAGTTGGTGGCGTAGGCCCAGGCGTTGTTGTTGACGGGGTCGGCCAGGTGGTCCGCCAGGTTCTCCAGAGGACCCTTACCTGTGACAATAGCCTGAACGAAGAACCCGAACATGGAGAACATGGCCAGCCTGCCGTTCTTAATCTCCTTCACCTTCAGCTCGGCGAAGGCTTCTGGGTCGTCGGCCAGCCCCAGTGGGTCGAAGCTGCCGCCGGGGTAGAGGGGGTCGGTGACCTCACCTAGCGGCCCGCCGGCAATGCGGTAGCCCTCGACGGCGCCCATGAGGATGACCTGAGAGGCCCAGATGGCGAGGATGCTCTGGGCGTGGATCAGGCTGGGGTTGCCCAGGTAGTCCAGACCGCCCTCGCTGAAGATCTGGGACCCAGCCTTGAACCAGACGGCCTCACCGAACTTGACGCCGTTGCGGGCCAGCAGCTCTGGGAAGACGCAGCCGAGGGCTCCCATCATTGCCCACCGGCAGTGGATCACCTCCAGCTCCCTGTTCTTGGCGAAGGTCTCGGGGTCGGCGGACAGCCCGGCGGTGTCCCAGCCATAGTCACCAGGAAACTCGCCGGTGAGGTAGGACGGGGGCTCTCCGGAGAATGGTCCGAGGTACTTAACACGGTCGGGGCCGTACCAGGGGCTGCCTGCAGAGGATGCAGCGCTGGGCTTGCCGCCGGTCTTCCTCATGGTGACTCTCCCATCGCCGAGGATATCGGAGGAGGCGGGGGCGAGCTTCACGGCCTTGCCGGCGAGGGAAGGGGAGGACAGAGCCATGGTGGCGGCCATTGCGGTGGAAGCTGGGGAGGTGAGCCGGGGAAGGGTTACGTGAGAATGGGTTCTTGCCGACGAGGTGAGGAGGCAGAGCGAGGTCGTATTTCCTTATATAGTGTGGGGGAAGGCACATTGAGGAAGGATGGGGTCCTCATCCGCGGGCCCTGGATATCTATCCCCATTATCGCCATTGGCTGTGACCAAAGTGTTTGATTATTTTGCTCTGAGAGAGGGAGCTCACACCACCATATCTAGATACTTTGTGTACTCGGCAGATAGGTGCTCCTTTGAGCACCACCACTTCGAGATTTTGCTCGTTGCTTCCCGGAATTTGGATATAAACACTTATCCGGCACCAATACGTATACGCGCAGCATGATTCCTGTTAGAATGCCACGTAAGAAATTTCATGCTGTGCTGGTGTGGTTGGTTTGATTGGGCGATTAGGAACACCATTTGTGAGCATTGAGTTAATATTGTCATGATCAATAAAAAAAGTTTGACATAAACCTCAGTAGCAATTCTATTTGTTTTAGCACGAGAGAGTTGCGGATGCACCGTTGTAAAAGAGAGTGCATTAACAACTACTACCCTGTCATATATGGTAGTGTCACATTTTGTTATCATACATAGTTATCATATATTTATCGATAATTACAATGTGAGAATGATCTTATTTATCTTTTACTAATCATGAAAATTGTGGCATCTCAAAAGCATGCAACACAGACTTAAACGCATGCAATACACACCTCCACACGCTCAAAACACACACACCCCACGCACATGCCCCTGTGGCGCACATGACACAACTCTGCTTATTTAATTGATTCTCAATTAACTCTTGTTGATTCTCATACGGGTAAAATCTACTTTCACTTACATAAACAACTTGTACCTTCTTCCTGCTCAATTCCTTTAACTCATAATTGTAATATTCTTTTATCTTAAATTCTGTCTATAACCAATTACCATGATTGTCTCTTTCATATTACGTGATATTCTATTGATCATTCTTTAATCCTATTTTTTTCTTAGGTACCATATTAACTGACCATAAATACACCTTCTGATCACTGTCATTATTAATTATCTAAGCAAAATTTTTAGTTGTTCCTTACCAAACACAAATTCCCGATTGAGATACCAAAAATTTTAAAATTCTTAATACTGATTCCTTAAAACATTATATTCTTTTCTCTTTCATTATATAGATCTGCACTATTCAATTGAACTTTATTCCACTGAATTTAACAATCTCTATGAATCTCATATTCTTTCTTTTGCTTTTAAGGTACTGTACTGCCACATCTCTATTCTTATTCACTGGAAATATAGTACTGCCTTAACACTATTACTAACGCTAACAATCCTGTATTTCTCATTCCTTCTCTTTCCTGAATCAGCCCTCTCTATTCACTCTCTTTACTGAAAATCTTAATCTTAAATTCTCAAAAGTCGAAACACTTTCTTGACCTCCTTTTGATTCCGCTGAATCTCTAAATCTTACTCAAAATACCATTGACCTCACTTACCTGACTTTATACCATTTCCTTGCCTCAACAGTTACAACACACTGAATATTTCTACAGAACATCACAAAATCTCATTGCGACACTGCAACATATAACAAACACTTCTGCTAATAACAATAATTTGTCATTCAGAACTGCCATTTGCTTACCCATTACTGATCTTTAACTAGTTTCAAAAATATGTTCCAATTCAACAACTTATTCACTCGCTCTTTCCTTAATCAACAATTATCATTCCTGCACTTTTCACAATTCTGAATAAATCCCTCTAATATTAACAAACTTCTCTGATTACAAAACACACTTAGTTTCATTGCCACAAATCACTGCTCATCTGTTTACTAATACATTATCTAAAGCTGATATAAACCACTTAATCATCTAAAATTTTCCATACCGCTAACCACATTATTGCTTGGATCCCTTCTCAATATTTACTGACACAAATCTCAAACATATCAAATCCTCTACATCTGACAACCTTCCACATAACACTGTTACCTCCACAACAAATTCCTTCTACACATATACACAACCATTGCCATATACCTATCTCTGCTGATTCTCTATTTCACTAAAACACTTTCACTGTACTGAATCATATCCTTCTCAGAAAATAACTTTACCTCTACTAAATAACACCACTAAATTTACTTTCACTGCGTACCAAATCAATTCACAACAGCTAATATATGTACCTACTTTCACTGATCTCCATATCGAACTGCCTGATACTACTACCTCTTTTAACAACCTTGTTCTCAAACTCCTTGTTACAATGTACTCTTCTGTTTAAATGTACATTATCTAAAAACTAATTCTATTCATATCATCTCCTCTATGTCCCGAAACACTGATCATTCTGCCTTCTCACTTAATATTCAACATTTATTAACAGCAACACCAAATACTTCAAGAATCTCTACTATAATTCTTCAATCTTTCTAACTGTGAACATTCAAACAACTACATCTTTCTACAACAAACTGACATACTAATATACACATATAAGCTGTATTACTACTAGCCACACCAATTCTCAACAACCCTCTAACAACTGCCAAACTCACCAACTCATACACACAATTTTACACACCAAAAACACGTGTGAAAACTACGTAAAACCACAGACTTACTTTCAACAGTGGACATTAAACCATGTTTGGGACATTGCAATCTTAATGTCTCTTCATATTCTAACTGGATCATGCTCTGATACCAATTGTAACGACCTGTATATTTATGCCCAATAAGGCTCCATATCCATACCCGCCTCTCGCGAACAGACCGAAGTCTCGCTAGAGATAGCTCACACATGTGTCCAGTAGGAATATAAAAGACAACCACAAGAATATAAAATACAAGAAAGTACATGTTTTCATATTCATTCACAACACATTACAATGTCTCAATACATTATTACATGTCCAAGAGAAAAGTACAACTACTTGAGGCATACCCGAGGGAGCAAAAGCTCACACTACCACGACTACGACTCAACTGTTGGTGGTACAAGTCTGTCACAACACCGCTGCAAACTACACACACTGCTAACATCTAAAATGAACTGTAAGGGAGTGAGCCTCAACAAGTCACAGACTCAGCAGAGACCTCTCAAAAGCAACTAAACAACACAACGTAGGAGTCGAGATCTCAACCACTAAGGGTCTCACTGCAGCACTAAAAAGAGAATGACTGTAGTAAAACACACTAGCCACTAACATAAATAAACTGCAACTGAACATAAACCAACTAACCAATACCGCTCGCTGAAAGTAAAAGAATAACAAGACTAGTTTAGAAACACCTGTCCAACATAGCAACTGAAATCACCACGCCACAAGCCATACAAGTTAACTACTATCATATAGTAACGAGATTAACAACAAGGAGTCTGTCCCCCACACTAATCGACGAGTAAACCAGAGGCCACACAGGTCAACCTCCAATGAAAGGGAAACAGGACTGAGCATAAGGGATCAGCCCACCACACAACCCACGATAACAAATTCATCGGAGAACTACCCACAAAGGGTAAAACACCATAAGTGGAGGGTCACATAACATGGATCTCCACGGAGCACAGCTCCACCACACAACCTGAAACACCGGCACACAATGTGCCACAACAACCAGCATGCCACGAAGGGTACAGGTACCTGAAACCACAATGTACCATAACTAAACCACAAGCTCAACTGTGCCACTAACAAGGCACACCACAAATGAATAGAAACCACAACTGGTGAGTCACCACTCATAGCCACAACCATTGGTAAAGCTCAAGTTAGAAGGAACGACACCGCCACACGGGTAAAGACTACTAGTTCGTGACGCCAGTATCCAACCTAGACAACACCACATAAGAACTATCTCTCAGTATCGCAGTTCAGCACGAAAGGTCCAACTGCCGCTCCACAAACAAACAACAAAAGTCAAAGGACTGTGGAGATCAACCAACACCACACCTGCAAGCCACACTATTGTAGGCTCATGCCTGACACCCTTAGGGACTCCGGCCTAAGCTCCCTAAAGTGAGGCACTGGAAACACACGACTAGTTGGGGCCCAGTACATCTACTAGTGTCTGTACACCCAACCACAAGCGTGCTACAGATGATCAAACACAAACTCAACACACAAGTCACTGCCCCATTCTCGTCTTTCCCTCAGCCGAACGTACAACTCAAATACAGGAGTGAGGGTGTCCAGAAAGATGACACAGACCTCAACGGTACACACATAGTACCGGGACAAACCATAAGCAACAACGTGTCTGACTCACAAAGAACTTGGAGTATCAGACTAGAGAGGCATTCCGGAATAGGTGCGGACAACCAAACTCGGCAACCACACAAGCCACGATGCATACTTAACATACTTATAAAATTACATTCATAAGCCATGATAATTCACATTTAGACTTGCTTGTCATTAGTTATTGCATGACCTCCATAGCAACAACACACCACAATGCACATAACCACCAATCGATATTCATGTAATCCACTAAACATTATTATAATCACATAATTAACAAACTAAATATGATTAACATAATCACCATAACTGATTAACATAACTAACATGATTAACATAACTCACTAATTAACCATAAACCAAACCATAAAACCTATAACAAGTTCTACTAACATTTACTAACTTAGAACAACTTAAAATAACCATAAATAGCCAAGGCTAGGTCCACATAGGACCATCACAGCCCAACCACCACAACCACACCACGGAAGTTGAATCGCGATGGACATAGACGTCGCCTATAGAAACGCAACGACCCCAACGGTCATGATTCCAAACCAAACGCGACAGGGCACTGTGGCGCGACAAGGACGCGACAGCCCGACATGTCGCGACTATGCCCACCAATACAATCAAACACCATTCGCGATGGAGCCACTTGTCGCCTTCAAGGCAATCAGTACCACCCTAACAGTCGATGTGTAAATCGCGACAGGCGTCGTCATCGCATTTACACCAATCGGTTAAAGCGTCAGAAACGCGACCACCCAAAGAGACGCGCTCACACTAAGAATGCGGGCGGTCAAACAGGTGCGTTAAGAACGTGACGGAACTAGTCGTTGCGTTCACACAAAACGCGACGGTCTAAACAGTCGCCTTTTCAAGAAAATCGTCGGACCCTTCTTTCTTCCAGAAAACCATTCCACACACCGTACAAACCCATAAATAAGCTCATAAAACGAAAGCTGAGCTACCACACCCTAACATAACACAATTTGCTAACATCAAAAGCATTTAAATCAAAGTAAATCACAAAGGAAGTCTCCCTACCAATTCGAAGAACCCGCAGAATGCGAGAAAGCCATACCGTCGGCAAGTCCATGCTCCGGACGTCCTCCTTGCATGGAACCCGCGCCGAACCAGCCACCTGGACATAGAAATCGCCAAGAAAAGCTGCAAAGTTCCCCTCTGCGGCTAGACAGAGCCACCTCCGCTCTGTCTGGCCTGAACTAGAGCATTAAATGCACAGACAAAATTGCGACGGAGACAAACGTCGCGTTT
Source organism: Colocasia esculenta (assembly GCA_014218235.1). Taxonomy (NCBI): domain Eukaryota; kingdom Viridiplantae; phylum Streptophyta; class Magnoliopsida; order Alismatales; family Araceae; genus Colocasia; species Colocasia esculenta. The sequence continues at coordinate 93,663,588 of CM024764.1, read as the reverse complement.
AAAACACCTTAAACGCGACAGACTTGACCATCGTCAATCGCGTCGTGCAACGGAAGGGCGGTTCGGTGAATCGTGACGTAGTTAGCCGTCGCCTTCAAAATGCGACGACATACTCTATCGTCTTCTTCACCAAAAATTTGCAAGTCTTGTGGGTCAAAACCTAAGACCCACAACACCCACACAACAATCGAAAGTCACAACTAAGGTCCAATCACTACTAGAAAACACAGTTTTACCTACGACCAAAAACGTCAGTAATACGGAAAATATCGTAGGTATATATGTTTACCTACGACATTTCCTACGGCTTCGGTCGACGGTAAAGTACATGTTGGTAATACTATTACCTACGACAGGGTTGTAGGTAAAGTACATGTACTTTACCTACGATATTTAAGATCGTAGGTTGTGTTTACCTACGATATTTAAGATCGTAGGTTTTGTTTACCTACAGAATAAAATGTGGTAGGTCTTTTATACCTACAACGTTAAATGTCGTAGGTTTTTGTACCTGAAAAAAAAATATATTATCTATTATTCCTCCACATATAACATATACATATTCACCTGCCTTTCCTATTCATATTCCATTCGTAACAATCACATCCACAACATTCATTCATTCCCATTCACAAAATGTCATTCATCCATCCATACATTTCATCAACATAGCCACATTCATTCATACACCATCAACATAACCACATTCATTCATATTCTTACAATTATCAACATAACCACATTCATTCATTCAAACACATATTGTGGTCATTCACAACATTTTTCATATTAATGTCAAATATACATCCACAACATCTATTTGTCCAAAATTATACCAAAGTGTTTACAAAGTGATATATTAAACAAAAGTTGATCTGTTCTGGGCAGCATCAATCCATTTGCCATGTCTCACAACCAAGTGAAGAAAAGATATCTAGAAGTAAGAATACCATCCTGAAAAATGTTTCCAATAACTTGTGAGAAACAAAACACAAATCAACATGATGTGTATAATGTACACTCAGAAAAATGTGTCACAGGTACATCCAAAGAGAACAAAGTCTACTCACTTCTTTCCATATCCAAGTTGTACTCTTGTTGCTGATTCAAGAACTCCAATAGCTTCTCTACAAAATGAAAATGAGTTTTGAGTTTAGAACTTATACAACCAATCTGGATATATATACCACAAAAGATAGGAAGGCAGGTTGGTTATGAGTATGCAAAGTATGGGAATGACAATATTGTACTTGTCTGACTTTATTTTTTCCTCTCCCTCCCTCCACACATAGCACAATATTGGCCATCACGATTCACAAATAGCAGCTACTGGTTGCTCATGTCATGGTGCAGGCATTGAAATAAGGGGCCATCACTTATAGAAAGCCCTGTTATATGATGTCAGGAAAAGCAAAATATAGAAGTACGATGGCAATAGGTTCATATAAACATATTCAATATGTATGCCTTCCTTGCATAAATAAAATGTGTTCTTACATGGTTCCCTTGCATATCTAGCAGGATATACCTTATTGTAGTTCCTCTGACCTGCAAGAACAAAAGTTTATAAGTCAAATAGCTTCTCAAACAATGACAGTGTAAGAACAAATAGAACAGGGAACTGAAAGGACCTGTATGTTGGATGCTTTGTGGACAATTTCATATCCTAGGCCAAGGGGCAGCAATCCATCACCAATTGCTAGTTTCCATGCTACAGAATTTTCTTTGGATTACATCCACCAACCACATTCACATTCACATTATCTCATTCAACACTTGAGAACCAGTTTAGGAAAAAAAGAATACTAACTAATAAAGGAAAATGCTATGAGAGCAAAAGATTATACCCCTTGTGAGATCCATACTTCACATTCACATTATCTCATTCAACATTGTCACATTCATTCAACACATAACCACATTCATCAAATATTGTGTTTAGAAACTGTTTGCAAATATATACATATACCAAATTGTTTCAAAGTGCTTACAAAATGCTAACCACTAAATAGTGTTCGTTTTGCCTCATCCACCAACACCTACATAGAAAGAAAACAATAAAAGAAGTTAATAAAAGTGCTAGATGATTTGTTAGGTAGTATAAATTTTCAATAAACAAAAAACTTACATAATCTCGAAACCATAGAATATGACTTCCAATGGCATCTTTGATTCGAAATCTATGGTCATCTTTAACAAACAAGGGAGCATCAGGTTTGTTTGCATAATGAATTGAGACTTCACAGTACACATTTCCAATCGGTCTCCCCATAACAATTTTTGCTGGATCCATACTCATAACAATTCCTTCTGCCACTTGTTCATTCTCCAAATCCAGCAATTTCACCTTCTTCCCTGTCATCTGAAATTACATAAAAGTTAGTCATTAATTATAATGGATAAAATATATAAAAATATTATAACTAACTCATGTTGAACAAAAATATACCACTGTTGACGAGATTTTTGGAAAATGGTTACTTACTTTGTTGTTCCTTGTACCACTAACCACATTCTGAGATGCAAAAATGGAGAACAAAAACTGTCAACTGACAAGCATAGTCTTATTTGAGAATGTGTATCCATTATGAAAGCACTTCATGTATGATGAGGACCACTTCCTACTGGTTCAATTTATACTCTCTTCAAAACCATACAATTACAGCAAAAAAATGTAGTGTTTCGAGGGATTACCAACTATGCCCATTGCATGTGTTTGTGACCATAGGAAATCACATAGTTCAAAATTCAATTAGGAATCACAGATTCTTCTACCAGTCATTATAATTACATCAACTCACCTAGATAAAGGGATGATAAACTCCTCGCCATTGTTGTATTACTGTAGATGCAAGCACTTAATTGCTTCACCCAAAACATTCCAAACATGTTAAGGCATTATACTAGGTCAATTTGACATTGAAATCATCATGGATTAGTTACGTAATTTCATCAATTCCTACAGATAACCGTACTTAAGGGAGAAAACAGAGAAAGACTGAATGAGTTAAGGAGAATCCTTTTTTCTTTCAACAAACCATGCACCATTTTCAGTTCCCATTTGGAGATCCTCCAGCGAAGTCTGCACTCAACTTTAGAAATGAAAACTACAGGATCAACTGTAGCATGGACAAGGTAAGAAATGAAAACTACAGGAAATGTAAACTCCAGAAGATAATTATGAACTGTTTTGTCAATTCAGTACTGCATTTAAAGGTAAAAAATTATGCACACATTCCACACATTGGCAGGCTTTTCTATCTATTGGCACTATCAAATTAAATTGAGTTACAAAAAATTATCACTCACCGGATCCTTACTCGATGAACACTCCTTACTTGCCATAGATGAGGCGAAAAGCCCTGGTGAGTCTCTATGTACTTGTGACTCATTCTTTTTTACATGAAACAATAAGCAACCAGTTAATATTAATAAGTGAATCAAATTTATGCAGTATTATGCAAATAAATATATACCTCTTCCAATTCCTTGTTCTCAAGTTTAGCAAATTTCTCCTCAAGAACTTTGATTCGTTGATGCAATGTCATATTTTCAGACTTTAACATTTCATTTTTTCTTCCCCACAAAGTAACTGGTGTTGGCCCAGTGCCTACTCCTCGTATTCTACCAGATTTTTCTTGTCCGAACACCTTAGAAAAGGCATCATCTTTTGCTACCACTGGATTTGAAGAGTTGGCTGAAGGTTGAGTCTGTTTCAGAGCTTTAAGCTTTTCCTGTTTAAACATTGGGATATGTGACATATGAAAGATATTAAAGAAGATTTACAATGGCATAAGCATTAAACAAAGAGATATTAAAGAAGACTTACAATGGCATATGCATTACACATAGACATATAATTAAAGAAGACTTACAATGGCAATTGCACATTCCTCATTTATGGGCCTGCCATCTTTTCTAGTGTGTGTGATAATGAAAACCTCAGCTCGATCTGGATCAGTCCCAGTTTTCTCCTTCTGAAAAAGTGGACTTTTAAAAAAATTGGATAGGAAATGTACAGATAATGCAAGTGTGAATAGGTGTTCACCTCAACTTGTCGGATGTCTGCATATGATCGAGTCCCTGCACAATGGAACATGGTTTGGACGCTTTTATTTTTCGTATTGATTTCACTTTTTCTCTGCACAACAAAAATTTTTAGTCACACATGATGTTCATACTTATAATTTTCATATGTAAAACAACTTACCCGAAATGCAGAAGATGTCCATAATTTAACCGCTTCTCTCCACATGTCTTCATTAATATGATACCTGCTTGGTGGTAGTATTTGAACACCTTTTTTATCCTGCTTTAAATATTTCCTTCGTAGATCATACTTGTGAAACTTCCACTTAAATGATAGATCTTTCATAACCCAATTCCTATACAAGTCTTCATTAGGAACATCATACTTTCTCTACAAAGAAAAGAAATATGTTTCATTAGGAATATCATGTACAAGATCATAAATTCAGCATATATAATGTTCAAAAGAAATATAATTACCTGAATAAACAACCACACATCTTCAATACAATTTTGTGGCATTTTATCCCAACTTTGAATGTTAATAGGACACTTGTCTGCATTTCTTGCCACTGTTCCCAAAAATGTCCTCAATGATTTACCACCCTTCCCCACTGGTTGACCAATATCATCCCACTCCACACAAATTTTTTTCCCATCTTCCAAAGCATGCACGTCATGACACATTGTAGGTCCTCGTCCTTTCCTCTTCATCCCCACATCATGATCCTTCTCTGTGCTATCACCTTCATCTTCCAACTCTTCACATGACATCGATATCACAGGTGAATCATTTATGGACAGATCTGCAAACTTTCTGATCTTGTGCTCAAATGCATCAATTTCTGAATATGAAAACCAAGTGGTAGTCATCTGTAGAAATTTAATTTACATTTTAAAAACAAATAGGTTAAAAAAAAGTTTAAAGACACTACTAAACAATAATAATTAGAAAGTTTGAGTTTAGAACTTATACAAAATATGGAAATGATGTAAATGAAAAAGTGGCTGGAGCACTTTTTAGAAAGAGATATATGTAATAGAGCGTGAATACACCACACTCCTCTCCATCCCTTTGTTGTGGTATCTGTAACAATTTAAAACACCATTCAAATGCATTCTAGAGCACAATATAATAATTATCAATATTTTAAATATCTTGGATACCTTTGGAACTAAAAGTGGAATAGAAGCAATGCTACGAGAACTAGCCATCTTGCCATGTGTATGATACAACTCCTTTACAAATCTACAATAAGAACCACATAATGAACTTGGTTAAAATAAATGTCAGAATTAAGAATGCATCTACAGTAAAAACTATTACTAATACCTTCTAATTGTTGGCTCTGCTTTCAATGGTTCTGAAATTATAAGAGAATCTAGAAGGATCATGCACGGACTGTAATTATTGTTGAATGAATTTCCCAAATTGCACAGAATAAGAAGGTTCCAGTGCCCCCTACAATAGGTAACCTTTAGTACATGCATCCATTTTTAAAGAGGTTAGGAAACAATATTACTACTTTAACTCACCCATCCACAATAGGCACAAATGTATATGTCTTTGAGAAGATGCCTTTTTCTTTAATCCACTCCATGACTTTTGGAGAACCATTCAAATACATATGATACCAGAAACAATCTAAAATTGTTACATCTACAAGCCGTTCTTCTCCCAATGTCCCCAACATATGCCTAAACATATTATAGTAGCGTAATTAGTATGAAATAACTTATATGAAAAAAAATCAATTGACTCACTCCAAATATTGTTGAAAACTGCTGGTATCTAATTTTCTTTGCTGCGGTTGTGAGACATCATGTTGCTGCGGTCTGGAGACGTCATAAATATCTTCAATATTTTTCACTCTTTTTGGTGGTAGGGGATGTGAAGATGATCCAGGGCCCCACATGCCTTTCTCAGCTGAAGTCGTGTGCGTAGGGGTGTATGACAAATTTTCCATGATCTTTTTACCCCTGTAAAACAAGTATTAAAAGTAAGATATGAAAGTCAGAGATATGCAATATGCTAAGCAGGCATATTGAAAATATGAAATTCAGATATATACATACTTAATTATTGAACATCTTAGATCTCTATTCCTTCAACATCATTTCTTTCGCAATTTAGACTTAATTCATCAATATCTTCACCATTCTTATCACTGTCAAGACAGAGGACTGAATTTGTTGGCTTAATGTCCAGAAAATCTCCTTCATTATCATGTTCTCCTTTTGCCATGTCAAAGAATTCACGTGGCAGTGTCTTTCGAACAACATACCAACCAATATTACGAACATCTTCAACGTACCAAACTTGCTCTACTTGTGATGCCAACACATAAGGTTCATTAGTTCTTAATTTACACAAAGTATTGACAATGGTGATATTGCCTTCTTTTTTTACCCCTCGATTACCATCAATCCAATTACACTTAAAGAGAACAATTTTCATCTCCCCATAATAATCAACTTGCACGATCTCATCAAGTACACCATAATATGTGACATTTCCCTGGATGGGTTGTCTATCCTTTGAACTTGAGAAACATGATGTGGTTGCAGACATTATAACACCAGAATTTTGAGTAACTCGGCGACGTTCAAGATTTCTTGTATGAAATCGAAAACCATTGACTATACATGCTTCATACTTTTTAACCACTTCAAGTGGACCATCTTTAATCCACCGAAGCATTGCTGAAATTGACCCATGCCTTGTCTCTTGTAGTTTGTGCACCTTAAAATTAAGAAAGAAAAAAACTTGGATTGCCTTCATTTTGTTTAAACCAAAAAAACATGGTGTGTAGAAATGAATATACTTGTGTTTTTAGCCATGTTGGAAATTCAGATGTATGGATACGCTCTATTTCCATCTCCTGCAATCCATGATACATGTCCTTGACCTCAAAAAGATGATCACTGCATGAAATAAAAAAGTTCATCTTTGTGCTCAATTAAAGAATGCAATTAAAGATTAACACATTATTGAAAAACTTACTTTACGTATTGCTCAAGAGCCTTGCAATTAAATAACACATATCTATGAGCTTGAAATAACTCATCAGCACTTAATGTACCGCTAGTAGCTGCTCCAATTAGGCGACATGTTTGTGAAAAGATCTCCCATCCTTTCTCAACCACAATAGGATGACATTCTACCTGTCTTGGGGGCCTATTCAACCATGTCTCCACTTCATCATCCAAATATCTAGATGCAAATATGAGTGCCTCCGATATGATATAACCCTCTGCAATTGACCCTTCTGGACATGCTTTATTTCGCACAAAAGATTTCAACTTTACTAAATACCTACAATATGAATAGGTCATTCATTAGTATAAGTCAACAATCATGTTCATCACAACAAAATTTTGAAAATTACCTCTCAAATGGATACATCCACCTATAATGAACTGGTCCAGCAACTCTAGCTTCATCTGCTAAATGAATGATCAAGTGTACCATGATATCGAAGAAACTAGGAGGGAAGATCATCTCACACCGACACAAAATGAAGGCAACTCGGTTTCCAAGTTGATAGAAGTCATCAGCTGAACCAGTTTTTGAACACAAGTTCAAAAAGAAATGGCATATGTCACTTATAACATCAGACACTTGTTTATTCGGTAGTGCTCGAACAGCTATTGGGAGTAGTTGCTGCATAATGACATGATAGTCATGACTTTTCAATCCCCACAAGTTCTTATCTTTGTTGCAAAATCGTTTTGCAATGTTAGAAGAATAACCATCAGGAACCTTCACAGTTTGAAAAAACTTGAATATAGTTTCTTTCTCTTTCTTGCTACATGTGAATTGTGCTGCTGGCAAAATGGTCTTGTTTGAACCAACCTCTCGTGGATGAAGAGATATCCTTATACCCAAAAGTTGCAAGTCTTGACGAGCTTTTGCACCATCTTTATTCTTCCCTTCAATTGCTAATAAAGTTCCAATAATACTCTCACATACATTCTTCTCAATGTGCATCACATCTAGATTGTGGCGGAGTAACAAAGATTTCCAATATGGTAAAGAGAAGAAAATACTATGTTTTTTCCAACCCAAATATTTATTAGGATCAACTTTTTCCACAATCTTTTTTCTCTTACCTTTCTTCTTGATTGTTTTTTTCTCATGCTTGAAAGTTAGGTCTTGTAGTTGTAACATTACTTCATCCCCAGATAATGGCATGGGTCTATCACCCCACTCCTCATGTCCATCAAATTGTTGACTCATTTTCCGAAATTTATGATCATTTCTTAACCATCTGCGATGTCCTGTGTAACAAAATTTACCACTAGCATTCAACCACTTTGAACAAGTATTTTTATTACAAGTAGGACAAGCTAATCGACCTTTAGTACTCCAACCTGACATGTAGGCGTATGCTGGAAAATCATTAATAGTCCATAATAATGCTGCTCGCATACAAAAAATCTCATTTTTAGCTGCATCAAATGTGTCGACACCATGCCAAAGAATTTGCAACTCTTCTATAAGTGGTTGTAGATACACATCAATATTATTACCAGGACCTTTTGGGCCAGATATGAGTATGCAAAGTATCATATTTGTGCTTTTCATGCACTCCCAAGGTGGTAAGTTATATGGAACCACCAAAACAGGCCAAGTACTATGAGTTATGTTCATCGTCCCAAAGGGGTTAAAACCATCACTTGCCAAACCAAGGCGTACATTTCGACAATCTAACCCAAATTCATTGATGGCATCTAAAGCTTTCCAACAAGGAGAATCAGCAGGATGCCTTAACAGACCATCCTCTTGACGTTCAGTTGCATGCCAAGTCATACTTGTAGAAGTTTTAGAAGACATGAATAATCTTTGTAGTCTTGTAATAAGTGGAAAATGACGAAGAATCTTTTGAGGTACTCTTTTCTTTTTACTTTTACTTTATTAGACTTAACACTTTTCCATCTGGACTCTCCACACTTAGGACAACAATCAAAATTCTCATTTTCTTTCCAATATAAGATGCAATCATTTGGACATGCGTCAATTTTTCGATAACCATAGCCCAATTTATCAAGCATCTTCTTAACTTCATAAAATGATGAAGGTAATGACTCACCTTCTGGAAGCAACTCCTTCAACAACATTAACAACATGTCAAAATGCTTGTTACTCCATCCTCCTAAGCATTTAATGTTCATCAATCTAACCAAAAATGAAAGCTTGCTAAATTTTTTGCATCCTGGATAGACTGGTTTTGCAGCATCTTCCAATAAATCATAAAAGAACTTGGAATCCTTATCAAGCTGAATTTCTTTTCTTTTGTGGGAAGATATTTTAAAGACATCATCCAGCATTTGATGCATAGATGTGTTCCCACCAAAATTTTCTGACATCTCATATGATGATCCTTCACCATAAAATTTCCAAAAGTCTTTGTCTTTTATAACACCATCCAAATACAAGTGCTCTTTAACTATTTCTTTTGGGCACTTTTTCAGACAAGTGCAATTGACACAAGGGCATCTAATTTTTTTATCCGGTGGTAAATGTCTGTAAGCAAATTTCATGAATGCATCTACACCATCATAATAACCCACAACATTTCTTGGCAAATCCATCCAACTCCAATCCATATCTCTATAAAACATGAACAAACAAGTAGAATATGTAAGAAACTAGGAAATAAAGTTCAGGTGGGATGAGCAAATGATAATATATTGATAAACTTACCTCATACTTTGTGAAGTACTACTTCACAGTACGCTCTAATTACTGTCGCTAGCACTGCAGTCGATCGATGGCCGAACGGAAAGCAATTGGCACCACTGTAAAAATATTGAAGACAAGAAGATAGACACATACACACTCTCAGACCCACCACTGCCCCCTCCCCCCCATCCCCCATCAAATTAGTTGAAATTCAAATTTAAATTGCATGATAACAACAGGACAAAAATATGATATCCAGCAAAGAACAGACATTTAAGCCTCAACATGGTAAACATTAGACATACATTTAAGCCTCAACATGGTAAACATTCATCATATTTATATACAAAGTAAAACTTGAAACATAGTACTGTGCCAATAGTTAATCCAATAGGCTCCCATAAACTCTTACCATAGCTTGTTTTTGCGATTCTCTTCTGTGTCCATGTAAATGGAAACTCATTATTTATCCAGAGAATAGGGGAAGAGTAAGGATGTTCCAAACAAACAACTTATGTCAACATACACAGAGATATACGACAGAGTCTGCTAAACACCTTGATGTTTGGAGATTTAGGACAGCATCAATAGTGTCTGGGAATGTGGGATTCCCATGGAATATTCAACTGATAACCAAAAAATATTGCACTGATAGGAGGATGGTAATAAACAACACAAAAGGTGAACATTCATGGCTATAAAAGAACTACTCTCAACTCAAATAATAAATTCATAGAGTAGAAAATCACAGCATCCTTCATTCAAATTATTACCATCACAATAGTACATACAATCCCGGAAATCACATTAATGAAGCAAAAAAAAGGACAGCAAAATACCGAAGTCTGCAATGTCTACCCTTCACACACTGGCCGCGGACTGCTTCCTGGGAGCGGCGGCGACGCGATGGAGACAGCAGCGGCGCGGCAGCACAGGGCGGCGGCAGCGGCGATCACCACGGTGGCGACCTCCTCCACAATACAGAACAGGGGAGGAAGAAGTGGGGCGGCGACACCAACTCCACCAAAGGTCGCCTGCGGCGGCGACACCCAGTGAGAGAGAAAGAGAGACAGAGAGACAGTGCACGAGAGAGAGAGCGAACGTGAGAGAGAGGGGAAGAAAGAGAGAGCGGCGAGCGAGAGAGGAGGAAGGAGAGGATCGGGAAAGGGAGAGGGGCGAAGTGGAGGGGGGTTTGATCACTTGCCGGAAATGGCCAAGCCGCCTTCTTCCTCCGGATCGCCTTCACTGTCGTCTTCCTCAGGACCGTCTTGTTGCGTCGCTTCCCCTGCAAACCACAGCGCCGTCGTCCCCGTAAGGACCTCCCTCTTCCTCGGCGATGGCGATGGTGAGGCGTCGTTGGCGGAATAGGGCAGAAAAGGGGGAGAAAGCAAAGGCGCGCGGGGTTTCGAGATAGAAAGGGGGGAAAAGGGAAAAGGGGAAAAGCGCTTCGGGAGGGAAAAGAATAAAAAATTAAAAAAAAGTGGTTTATACCTACTATACTATTTATTATGTAGGTATACTTTTTATCTGGCGTAGGTATATCCTTCTGATACCTACAACTATCCAATGCGTAGGTATATAGTGTAGGTACAAGTCGGTTTTCTTGTAGTGAATGACCCCACATTGATCAAGAGCACAACACCAAAACTATCAAATATGGATCCAAACGGCCACGACGTTACAGAGAGAATCATCAGTTGGATAAGAAATGTTAAAGAGTTGTCATGGCAGGTTAGATAAAATTGTACATCCATCTCAAAATTCTAAGGTCATAATTGGAGAGGGCACCACTATTTTAAGCACGAATATTTTTTATCCCAGCCAATCTGAGACTATCTTAACAGAGGATATGAAAAAAAATCCCAAGGTATTTTTAAAGTTTTGTTAAGAAGTCGCACGACATAAGTATTTAAAGGTTGGGGTCCTAAAATTTCAGACTTATTTTCTTAAAATATTATTTAAAAAAATAAGATAGAGAATTCATAAAATTATGTGTTCAAGATAGAGAGTTCGTGAAATATGGATTAAATACTTCTGGGTATTGAACTTGCATTCAAAAGCACAATTCACTCCAATACTAATTTGACAGATTTAATTTACAACAAGAAGCAGCATCGAACATTTGATCACTTGGCCCCTGTAGAATTGTGCATCGTTTCACTTGCCGGGGACGAAGTTGGTGGCGTAGGCCCAGGCGTTGTTGTTGACAGGGTCGGCCAGGTGGTCCGCCAGGTTCTCCAGAGGACCCTTACCTGTGACAATAGCCTGAACGAAGAACCCGAACATGGAGAACATGGCCAGCCTGCCGTTCTTAATCTCCTTCACCTTCAGCTCGGCGAAGGCTTCTGGGTCGTCGGCCAGCCCCAGTGGGTCGAAGCTGCCGCCGGGGTAGAGGGGGTCGGTGACCTCCCCGAGCGGGCCGCCGGCAATGCGGTAGCCCTCGACGGCGCCCATCAACACAACCTGAGTGGCCCAGATGGCCAAAATGCTCTGTGCGTGGATCAAGCTGGGATTCCCCAAGTAGTCGAGCCCTCCCTCGCTGAAGATTTGAGATCCAGCCTTGAACCACACAGCTTCACCAAACTTCACGCCATTGCGAGATAGAAGCTCAGGGAAGACACAGCCCAAAGCTCCAAGCATGGCCCATCTGGAGTGGATCACTTCGAGCTCACGGTTCTTGGCGAAGGTCTCGGGGTCGGCTGAAAGTCCAGCAGTGTCCCAGCCGTAGTCACCGGGGAACTCTCCGGTCAAGTAGGACGGTGGCTCGCCGGAGAATGGGCCCAAGTACTTGACACGGTCGGGGCCGTACCATGGGCTGCCGGAGGATGCAGCGCTGGGCTTGCCGCCGGTCTTCCTCATGGTGACTCTCCCATCGCCGAGGATATCGGAGGAGGCGGGGGAGAGCTTCACGGCCTTGCCGGCCAGAGATGGGGAGGAGAGAGCCATGGTGGCGGCCATTGCGGTGGAAGCTGGGAAGGTGAACTGCGGAGGGGTTACGTGAGAATGGGTTCTTGCGGACGAGGTGAGGAGGCAGAGCAAGGTCGTATTTCCTTATATAGTGTGGGGGAAGGCACATTGAGGAAGGATGCATGGGGTCCTCATCCGCGGGCCCTGGATATCTATCCCCATTATCGCCATTGGCTGTGACCAAAGTCTTTGATTATTTTACTCTGAGAGAGGGAGCTCACACCACCATATCTGGATACTTTGTGTACTCGGCAGATAGGTGCTCCTTTGAGCACCACCACTTCGAGATTTTGCTCGTTGCTTCCCGGAATTTGGATATAAACACTTATCCGGCACCAATACGTATACCTGCAGCGTGATTCCTGTTAGAATGCCACGTAAAAAATTTTATGCTAGCGTGCTGGTGTACGTTGGTTTGATTGGGCGATTAATTAGGAACACCATTTGTGAGCATTCAGTTAATATTGTCATGATCAATAACAAAAGTTTGACATAAACCTAAGTAGCAATTCTATTTGTTTTAGCACGAGAGAGTTGCGGATGCAACGTTGTAAAAGAGAGTGCATTAACAACTACTACCCTGTCATATAGGTGGGATTCAGTCTACCAAGAGATATGGTAGTGTCACATTTTGTTATCATACATAGTTATCATATATTTATCGATAATTACAATGTGAGAATGTTCTTATTTATCTTTTACTAATCATTAAAATTGTGGCATCTCAAACGCATGCAACACACACCTCCACACTCTCAAAACACACGCACCCCACGCACACACCCCTCTCGCACACGTGACACAACACCTACAGCGCCTCCCTACAACGGGTAACTCGACTCCGATCCACGCACACAACACGGGCACGCGCAAGCAAGCATGCCGGCACCCGCACCCATCCACAAACGCTCGCGTGCACATCACCACTCCCTTCTGCCACACCCACGCACAGGGGTACCGTTCACCCCCTCCACAATGTGGATTGATTAAAGTCTGATGAGGTCTAGATTCCTTTTGAAACTCCCTAATTGGTAACCCATTCATCGCCTCTTTTGCATACAAAGGGGTATGATTAGGGCTATAAACTGGTTGAAGTCAGAAAAAGAGTAGCATCTTCCTTTTCTATTTTCTATACAAATTACAAAAAATATGATTTCTGAGGAAGCGATTTCCGCTCATCAGATCCGTTGGTTTAATACGGCTCTCTCTGATCTTTTATCTACTCGCTCATCTTCTACGTGTCTTCAGAAACTTTAGAAAAATTTGAGCAGATGCCTTCTCAAGCACATGAGCACGGGCCTTTCCAGTTGTTCTCGGGTCTCCAAACTCTATCAACCGAACACCTTTTGGATGCATTTACAACCACCATAATTGCACCCATTGCGCTATTATTCACACCTTTCGAAGTCACTTAACTCCTCATAACGAAAGGATAGTGGAGTAACTCCCCATAATCTAGATAATTTCCACGCTACAATCTCCTTAATGTCTCTTTATTAGGGTCTAAACTGCTTTCCTCAATGATCCGTTATAGTCTGTCGGCATATGAACTATACCCAGATTTTGACTATGCAAAGGGATTAAAGCCCTCGATGTCAAGATATGTAAACCTCTCACCCTAGAGCTCCTAACACAATCAATCAAATTCTTCACTGACTTAAACATCAGAAGGTTTTCCACTCATTCTTCAAACTAGAGCCCTTTGACGATTCCTTTCTTCCTTTTTTTTTTGCAAGTCCAATGCATCCATTGCTTCTAGCTGAGTTCTCTATGATCACTTCTCAAGGTGTAGTAGAGAGAGAGTAGTTTTCGACCATTTTTTGACTAATACTTCTTACCACGTCTATTTTCATTTTAAAAACAAAAACAAAATGTAATTACCACGTCCATCATCCCTATATTATTAATATGTAATGCTAAATCATTGTTTTCATGCACTTTCAAATGTCACCAATATTATCTAAAAATTCTGAATCATAAATCCTCAAAGTAATCATGAATTCTGTTTATTCACAATGTGACTTATGAACTTCATTCTAAATTATTCCTTAATTTATCAATCTTAATAACCATTGAATATGAGATAGATTACAACCAATTAATGACTTAATCCTTGGAAGCAAGCTGAGAAAAAGGCTGCGTAGCCTGGTCAATCAATTGCATTATCCACGACTTCATGCTATACTAGCTAGTCGGAGGTGCTTTAGGAAGCTTTATATGTTATCCTCTGGACTAAGTTGATGTTAGTGTTGTTAAAACAGTGTGATATATGGCATGGGGAATGGTATTTCTTATGTGGGACTAAAGATCTCACATGAAAGATAAAATTTACACATATTTTTATGCATCTTTTTTTATTTTATCAATCATTAAGTTCTTTTCTCTTTTTCTTAATGCCAAGGAGCTTTTAAACATCTTTATGTAAGGTGTTTAACATCTCTCTCTCTCGGCTCCCCGCTGTGCAAAGGCGATTATTCACTGCTACTACTCTGACGTGCTACTTCTTCCTCAGTTGGGCTCCATCGCGGTGCTTCTGGACAAGGCCGTACTAAGATCTGTGCTTCGGTATTTGGTGCATGCATCTCTACTCCTTCATCCTTCATTTTGTAACAGAGAAATTAGGTTTACATATAACTTTCATTTTACGAAATCGATCTTGTGTGAGATCGATTTTATTTTTTGTAGTTGTACCCTAAGAGAAGGTCATCAGACATAGTGGGTGCGATACTTTCTCTAAAATAAATTCTATTATGCAACACCTCCACAGTTTACTTTTGCCTTATATTTATCGTATTATCATGCTTGCAATTAATCTACTCATGTTACATTTCTACATTTCGGATATGTCTGTCATCATGTCAATTCTTTATATGTTTGCCATACAATCTGTACTATATAACTTGATGATAAAATATCATACACACTGGTTTAACAACAAATCCTTTCTTAGTTCTATATGAATACCAGAGATTGATTGACCAATCCATGCAGCCTTCTCTCATCCTTCCTCCAAATCAACAGCATACGAATTATAAACATCAGACTACAACAATATACTCGATTTTTTTGAGTTGTTGTATCTCAATTCTTATCCCAAATGAAGAGAACACGGAAAATACCCACATGAAATCTGTGGTGGCTGTTTTTCGCCACCTAGGCCCATCACGTCAAGGCCCATCACGTCAGGGCCCATCAGCGGTCTCCCTTTTGGACGTGGCCTACTCAGACGATTCCTTGTCTCTATATGGGCCAGATGAAAGGAGACCCCGCACTTCAGCCATCCTTGGCTAGGCACTGCCGAGCTCGACGGCAGGCAGCTTCCGAACAGGGACCTTAACCCTGCTGCACGGAACAACCCTTGCTGTCACCAAACAACATGTTCGAGCCCTCATGTGGGTCACTTGCTCGGAAGGTGTCTCCACAGGCTTCCGAGCAGACCCTCCAACTTACACCGCGGTTATAACCGCCCCAGGCTACGCGCCCCATCATCAAGAGGCACGATCTGCCTGGCAACCCAACGGGCGCCCGGGCGTATAACTCCCCTCGTTATGCGCGTCCATCAAGCCGCCTTTTCGGACACGATCCACCGAACGTTACGCACGTTGGCCTTGGCACCAACGCCTATAAGAGCACAGGTACAGTACCATGAAACGGTACGTTCTCTCCCTCACGCGAATACATTCTCGCTTTCCGAAACCCCCTGCCTTACAAGCTCTTTACTGACTTAGGCATCGGAGGGTTTCCCCCGGTCTTCACCGGCCCCCTGACCCTTTTCTGGTCTTGCAGGTCCTCGTCCTCACCGGCGTTCATCTTCCCTTTCTCTTTCTAGTGGAGGCCCGTTTGGCTCCGGCCCAAACAGGATTATACCACCACAAAATCTAAAAAATATTATGTCATCCACTACATTATCCTTTGCTTATTTCATGAATGAGAAGAGATAAAGAAAACGAAATTATGGTTGTGGGAAGGCCACCTATGACAAGCCCGAACTCCAGGAGGAAACAACATCCACAAGAACGATAACGTCCAATAAGAGGAGAGACTTAGATTTTCATGCAGATAAGAATATTAGCCCTACGTCCATCTTGTTTGGCTTTGTCCTCCAACGTTCACCTTACTTCGCAGTGGACGTTGTTATTTATCAGCTCGCGACCTTGCTACACCGACCACAGCAACAGCAACAGCAACTCTCAACCTACGCAGCTCTCCTCTTCCCCGCCGCAATGGCCGCCACCATGGCTCTGTCCTCCCCTTCCCTGGCCGGGAAAGCCGTGAAGCTCACCCCCGCCGCCTCCGAGATCCTCGGCCAGGGAAGGGTCACCATGAGGAAGACCGGCGGCAAGCCCAGCGCTGCATCCTCCGGCAGCCCATGGTACGGATCTGACCGTGTCAAGTACTTGGGTCCATTCTCTGGCGAGTCACCGAGCTACCTTACCGGAGAGTTCCCCGGAGACTACGGATGGGACACCGCTGGTCTATCCGCCGACCCAGAGACCTTCGCCAGGAACCGTGAGCTAGAAGTTATCCACAGCAGGTGGGCCATGCTCGGAGCCCTAGGCTGCGTCTTCCCTGAGCTTTTGGCTAGAAACGGAGTCAAGTTCGGAGAGGCGGTTTGGTTCAAGGCCGGTTCACAGATCTTCAGCGATGGAGGGCTCGACTACTTGGGCAACCCCAGCTTGGTCCACGCACAGAGCATTTTGGCCATCTGGGCCACTCAGGTTGTGTTGATGGGCGCCGTCGAGGGCTACCGCATTGCCGGCGGCCCGCTCGGGGAGGTGACTGACCCCATCTACCCAGGTGGAAGCTTCGACCCATTGGGTCTGGCTGATGACCCAGAGGCCTTCGCTGAATTGAAGGTTAAGGAGCTCAAGAATGGAAGGTTGGCCATGTTCTCCATGTTTGGATTCTTTGTTCAAGCCATTGTTACTGGAAAGGGTCCATTGGAGAATTTGGCTGACCACCTTGCTGATCCAGTCAACAACAATGCCTGGGCCTACGCTACCAACTTCGTCCCCGGCAAGTGAAAGGTTTCAAGCCTCTACAGGGAGCCAAGTCACTCCCGCCTTGCTGCCTGGACTTCTTCCACGTTAATTACCACGCAAGTGGTTGGTCACTGAGAATTATGTATGGATTTAATTACTGTGGTTGCTTCTTGTTGTAAATTTAATGTGTGAAATCGTAAAATTAATTGTGTTTATGGGCCAAGGCTACGTCAGTTAACCTTCGTCCTCATTTGCTAAGGAAACAAGTATTCACTCATGTTGCATGTGTTCTGGATATATATATATATTATATATATATATATATATATATATATATATACACTCAAGATTACAATTTTGTCAGACTTTTTTTAATTTGGCTAAAAATTAATCATTAGTGTCGAACATCCTCTTTATACCATGAGGAAATGGGCCTTGTACGTGTATGAATCATATCCTTATGCCTTTAATACGATAGTTATAATTTCATGCTGAAATCATAAATCTATTCTAAAGATAGATTTCATAGGAACATGTTAAGATGACTTGCATGCCCTAAGGGCATTCATGTCTCTCTGCTTATATTAACATTTCTTGTAGCATATCCATAACCTATATACTAGTCCATAACCTATATACTAGAAGAGGAATTTTTACTTTGTCGTGCTGTCCAATCCATAACCTATATACTAGAAGAGGAACTTTTACTTTGTCGTCCGGTCCAATCCCGACTCACTTGCAACCATTTCTATTTTTAACTTGATCTGCCCACCCTCTCACAAGTCCACTCACATTAAATAGTAACTTAAATATGCCATCAATAAATGTAGCTTTCTTATTGTACAGGCCTAGGGGTGTAAACGAGTCGATACGTTTGACGAGTAGTTCAGAGTTCGACTCGATAAAAATTCGGTTCAACTCATTTATCTAATTAACGAACCAAACTTGAACAAAAAAAAACTTGATTCATAAACGAGCCGAGTCTGAACACATATGAGCTCGGCTCGATTATACTCGTGAACAACTCGTTTAAGAGCTCATTAAGAGCTCGATTAAATACTCGTTAAGAACTTGTCTAAGTACTTGCTAATATTTCGTTTAAATATTTCTTTAAATATAATAAGTATATATTGATATAAAAATATTTATTTGTTTTTATATAATTATTATTACAATAAAATATTTATGAGGGCTTAAATGTCATAGACTAAATCCACAGTGTATAGACACAAATTATGTAATGAGGGTATATACACAAATCATGTAAATAGGGCATGGACATAAAATTTAGTGTTGCAAGGTCCCCCAGCATATCAAGCATTTTCTTCCTCCCGAGACCGACCTACGCAGTAGATGAGCCCTCCAGTGGGGCCGAGGGGTGCGTTGTCGGCCATTGGCATCTCTGACGACCATTGGGGACCATCTGTCAGTGGTAGACGGTGCTCTCGACGACCGCAGTACAGTCACCGACAGTGCAGAAAGGGGGCTCTGGACGGTGTGCGAAGGGGAGTTGCAGCACTGCCCCTACCTTGTCGTGCACCAACCCCATCTCTTGCGGTGTCTATCTATTAATCTCATATTGCTTATGATAAATTATGAATATATTTCAAACATTATATTAAAATAGTTAAATTAAGCAACTTATCAAAACTATTGAGATATGAGCTTGAAATAAGATAAATTTAAGTCTTATGAACGATCAGTTGTTTACTTGTAGATTGGATTGGATTTACTTATATATACGAACTCGCAAATTCAATTAAACTCGCTAAGATACTCGTTAAGGGTTCGAACTCGAGAGTATTTAAATGAGCCGAGTTTGAACATGTATTTTCAATACTCGAGTTTGGCTCGAACTCGATTAAAAATTAATGAGCAGAATTTGAGCAACATACTATTCGGCTCAACTCGACTCGTTTACACCACAGGCAAGCACACGTAACCTGTCGAAAACCGTTTCCTTTTGGCACTTTTACTTTTTCGTTCGGTCCAATCCTGACTCACTTGCAACCATTTCTATTTTTAACTGATCTGCCCACCCTCTCACAATTCCACTCACATTAAAAAGTAGAGACAGATTTTATGTACTTATGAAAGTGCAGAAATATCTAGTCATCCTACACTTCTCCCCTCTCATTGGTGGGAATCTAACTGTCACATAGACCTCTCTCATCTTTTCCACCAATGAGAGGGAAGAAGTGTAGGATGACTAGTCATTTCTATACTTTCACAAGAGCAGAAAGTCTTTCTCTAAAAAGAAACTTAAATATGCCATCAATAAATGCAGCCTTCTTGCTACTGAGGCACACACACAACCTGCCGAGAATCGTTTCTTTTATATATATATATACTAGTTCTATGCCCGTGCGATGCACGGTTTGTTATTAAATATAATATTTAATATATATTTATATATCTTAAAATATATAATGATAATTTAAAAAATATTTTGTAATAATTTATTTAATAATTTATTTAGAAATAATGTAAATAATTAAAATAAAACAACTTATTTAAGAACGTCATAAGATACATAAAAAACATATATAATGTTAAAATAAATAACATCATTAAAAAAGTATAATAGAGAGAGAAATGCATTGGATGAATAGTAAAGTATAACATGTTGAGAGAAATACATACAGATATTGATATGAAAATAGAGAGAGAGAGAGAGAGAGAGAGAGGGAGAGCTGACAGCCTCTACATATGCATAGTGTGAATATGATAGTAAATATATGTATACAGACTTGAGGTAACACATACTTACCTTACCTTTCGCTTTGCAACCCCGCTTTGGATGTACTATTGAGACCACAAAAGGATACAAACAATTTATATTACCAAACTTACAAAAGCTTTTGTTCATATCATGTTTAATTATAACATCATCAATTTTGACTTTAGACATTACAGTTTAATGCATACTCCTGAGAAGATCTATTTAAGGAATTAAACAGACAGTTATGTTCGCCTTTGCCTGTGAACAATCAGAAAGTAACTCTTCTAAATCAGAGAATAGGAGGTCGCCCTCTTTGTTCAGCTAAAGAGACCAATGACAGAGACTTGTGCACAACAAAACATATAAGTTAGTTGATTTGTTGAACTTAAGTACACTTTAGGTGATTTGAGTGCCAAAGTTATGTTACTCCAATAGTGCTATAAATGCAAAGACATCATTTCACGACAAAGTATATGCCTTCCGCAGAACTAAATTAACTAAGTTTCCTGTCTTTTGTTACATGAAATTGGGCTTAAGATGTGAGAATTTTCACAGAATTACACAGGTAAAGTTTACACAGGTAGAGTTTACTACATTGCACGCATAACTAATGTTTCTTTTGGATATGATACCATGGCACATTAGTTTATTCATATAGAACAAAATCAAACCTGCGAAGGACACATCTTACACCCAGCTTTTGAGGTTCATGTACATTGTTTATGGGTTTAAACTTAAGAATCTAAACATGGTAATTTTGTGATTTCAACTTACGTAATACAATCTTAAAAGTATATATACATAGTCCCAGCCTTGCTACTTGGCATTTATAAATATATATGGTGCAAAACCTGCAGGCACACGGAGAGAGAGAGATCAGAGAAGCTCGTGCCCATTAGAATACAAGCTAAGGGAGCCGTATCCTCTGCTCCACTTCCTTGCACCATAGAACTCAGAAGGGGCACCTTGTAGTTGATGACCACAGATGGGGGAACTGACGGTGTGAGCAAATTGGTACTCCAAGAGGAACAGCAGGTGGGGGGTCATACCGATTGCAACTATACTGAAACGTGAACCCACCTTCTACGAAGTCATGTACAATGGCCATTTTAATACACCTGCAACAGAACCAAACTGATAAATCGGTAAAAAAATGAAAAAAGAAAACCTCCCGCAGCAGCAATACGTGAAATTAAATCCCCGGAAGTTTGCGTCGGTCCTCTTGTTCTCGATGGATCAAAAGACGCCTAACCTTTCCCGGTCCACGCCAGGGAGATCAGAGGAGATAAGCGCCATCACGCCCATCCGGTGCATGTGGTCCACCACCGACTCGGGCTCCCGAATGCCGTGGCGAACCCAGCCCGCCCTCTTCGTGTTCTACCGCAATAACTCCCGTCAACATTCCGCAGAGAGAGAGACACACAGAGAGAGACAGAGGGAGCAGGGAGAGGGCCCGGGGCGGACCTTGAGGCGATGGCAGAGGGTGAGAAAATCGATGGCGGAGGACGATCCCAGTGCGCGGCGACGATACTCTGCTGCGGCGGCGGCGTCGTCGTTCTTCTGGGGAGTGGCGTCTGAGACCATGCGGACAGAGGAGGCATCGGCTCTGCCGCGGAAGGGGCGGAGGGAGAGGAGCGGGCGGAAGCTGAGGTGGTGGGAGAGGACGGCGGGGTACTGGAGGGCGGAGGAGGTGGAGGAAGACCTCGGTTGCTCCAGGGGAAGATCGAACAGGAAGAGGTGGGGACAGCGGAGGAGATCGGTGGAAGAGGGACGCTTCTGGGGGAAGTAAAAGAAGGTGGGTAATGAGAGGTGGGGATCGTGGGGAA
The DNA here is from genome assembly GCA_014218235.1 of Colocasia esculenta. Classification (NCBI taxonomy): domain Eukaryota; kingdom Viridiplantae; phylum Streptophyta; class Magnoliopsida; order Alismatales; family Araceae; genus Colocasia; species Colocasia esculenta. Next base: position 93,641,376 of record CM024764.1, on the reverse strand, counting down.
CTGAAATGTAAGAAAGAAAATTGAGAACCCTCAATCCGCCCCATTTTTCAAATTTAAAAAAACTTAACCGTCGAGGAATGATGCCCGCATAAGGAGGAATCTTTTAAAGCGAAAGATTTTTCTTAAAACAGAGGAAGGTGGAATTTTTAAATAGTAAATATTTTTTTTAAAACAGAGAAAGGTTAAAAAATGAAGGAAAGTTTTTGAAAAATAAAGAAATCGTCTATTTATCTATTTTTATATCGAAAAAATAAACATAGGAAGGTTTTTAAGTGTGATATCCTCTATTTTCTTATATCTTCTTTTCATACATATTTGGAAAGGTTTAAAAAATGGAGGAAAGTTTTTAAAAAATGGACAAATCATGGGGCGGTATTTTTTTATTTTTATATCGAAAAGATTTATGTTAGAATAAGAGTGTCCTGATGTTGCCATGTGGCAGCACCAAGTCTGAGAAATCTAATATTAGTATAGATAAAGATTTTGCTGTGTTTTATTTTGGCGGAAAAAAATTGATCCTGATGCTGACACGTGGAGCACCAAGATTGAGAATTATAATATTAGTATATATATATTATATATATATATATATATATATATGAGAAATGATTCTCTCTTATCGGACGACGAAACGAACTCCGTAGAGAGAAGCGCAAGAGAGAGCCGCACCCGTAGGATTGCGGGAAAAGACCACGACAGGAGGCAAGCATCGATGCTGCCGAATGGGATTAATCAGAGTACAATACGTAACCGAGAAGATCTAGCAACTCACGACACTGGGAAAGCCCATGCAAGGGCGATCAAACTGACATGGATGTTTAAAAACGAAGAACCATTATATATATATGCATGCATGCATGTAATCCATTACATTCATAATTATATTCCACTGAACCATGTCATATATATATGTTCCACCCCAACCACATCTTATCTATACATGATTTGCACTCTGCTCAGCAGTACTGCTCAAGGGTTGGGCTGCGGCAATTTCTGTGTATCAGCGGCAGCAGTAACATCTTTGGACGCCGACGCACTTACCTTCACAGCTGCAGGCGGAGGATCTGTATATAATACATAGAACCAAACATCAGAACATATATATGCTAGAATGAGCCTAGCTAGTACATATCATATAGCAAAGAAAAGGACATACTTATCATATAGCAAGAAGGGAATTATCGAAAAGTGGGGGTGGGGCAAGTAAGAATATGTTTAGAGTACTGACCACAGAAGAATTCATGCTCTCGACATCTCCAAGTTAAGTGAGCCCGCGAGGATGCATCGCACTGATGACAGGCAAGCAGAGCCACAAGCAGGACGGCAAGGACAGCAAACGCCAAGGTAGTGCTCCTGGCCATGGCTTCTGGAACTCAAACCACCTTGCCAACCCCAACCCGTGAGGAATGATCACAACATAGCTAGGCAGCCCCTTTTATAGGTGATGAGATGATAAGATATAAGACGTACGTGGTAGAATTTTTGTTAATAGAGCATTTACTACTACATGCCATATATTATAACTTGTCATTAATTTCTATATGTATAGGCCAGCCAAATGAATCAAGACAGCTAACCCTATGCTGTATAGTACTTAAATATGTGGTATTACTCTTTACAACCCTCTCCAGCTTGCAGCGGGGTATGAGTGATCTGATTAATTGCAAGAATTTATCACCAGATTTCCTTCCTAATCATGCAAGTCCAATCTGAAGTTTGAACCCTAGCTAGTAACTCCTCCTTAATTAATTCCTTGAGGATGTTACTCATGTATTGTTGCCCACAAGAGGTCGCCTTAATTAGTTCCCTTATTAATTTTGTGCAAGAGGATGCCACCTAGCTAGATCTTCTATATATACGTATCTATATATATATTTGACCAGCAAATTAAGGAATCTATCACGCCGGTCACACCTTTCAAAATTATTGCAGTAAGATTATATATGTTATAGTTTAACTTACATAATTAGTGAACTTAATTCCACGAATTACAAAGGTGTGCAAAATTTCTAATTAATTGTGTGTACGTTCTGGGATTAATGGCAAAATTTTGCTGAGACATTAATGCCTCGTCCACCTCTTCAAATCTGTTATTAAATTATTTTAATTTATTATTTTATGTAGCTGCCATATGTTAGGATTTGTTTATCTAGATTTTACTTAATCTATACTAATATATAATTCTCAGTCTTGATGCTGCCACGTGTCAACACAAGATCAATTTTTTCCCGCCAAAATAAAACACAGTAAAATATATATCTATATCTATACTATCTATGCTATTATAATAAATTTCAGTTTAAAAAGTATGGTATGTCTTTTCTCCTCCATTTGAGTTCTCCCTCCCGCGATGCTCTTTCCTTAAAACCTTTACGTCCAGCGCGTCAAATTCCAAGCTCCCGTCTACCCAAAAGGCGTTCCTTCCTTATGTTCTATCCAATACCTTTCAGATTTTTGATGTTCTTTTTTTTTTTTGGTGAAACCTGTTTCTATACTTGATTTTTTCTTCCTTATGGCGTACCCAAGATCTTCCTTGATTTTTTGATGTTCCTTTTTAAACGAAACCAGTTCCCATACCCTGCATATATACAACATTCTCTGCACTACGCCAGTCCACCTCACACCTCGCATCATCCCCATCCAGGCAGCCTCGACGATGTCCGTTCTGTTGAATGGCGGGATTTAGATGCTCTGCTGCTTCCGTTCTGCTCGTCCTGTTGTTGGTCTACTCCAACCATGTCCTCCGATGTGCCTCCTAGCAGGTGAGGTCCTCGCAGGCTTGGTCGCTGCTGCGACTGCAGCGCCTCCTTGGCGATCCCCCTGCTCTCACCAGCTGGAACAACTACACCGATCCCTGCTACAGCGACGCTCCCTCCCCCACCGTCGTCTGCTACGGCGACAGCGTCACCCAGCTCCGCATCTCCGACGCCCTTGGCACCCCGCCTCTCCCCAGGGCCTTCTCACTCGACTCCTTCTTCACCACCCTCACACCCCTCCCCGATCTCTGCATCCTCTCCCTCTCCTCGCTTGGCCTCTGGGGCTCCCTCCCCGGCCCCAAGCTCGCCCGCCTCCGCTCGCTCGAGATCATCGACCTCAGCTCCAACTTCCTCTACGGCCCCCTTCCCGACAAGCTTGCCTCCCTCACCCAGCTCCAGACCCTGGTCCTCGACCACAACATGTTCACCGGCCGGGTGCCCCCCTGGCTAGGCGGCTTCCCCCATCTCGCCGTGTTCAGCGCCTGCAATAACTCCCTCAGCGGCCCCCTGCCGGAGTCCCTCGGCGACCTGGTGGACCTCCGCGTGCTCGCCCTCTCCTCCAACAGCCTCACCGGCCCACTGCCGGGCCTCGCCGCCCTCACCAACCTGTAGGTGGTCGACGTGGGGAACAACTACCTGGGCCCTCAGTTCCCCGCCCTGGGAAACAAGGTGACCACAGTGGTGCTCCGAAACAACCTGTTCACCGGCTGCGGGCTCCCCGCCCACGTCAGCTCCTACCACCTTCTCCAGCGCCTGGACATCGCCCACAACCAGTTCGTCAGGCCCCTGCCGCCGTCATTGCTGTCGCTGCCCTCCATATGCTACCTGGACGTCGCCGGTAAACGCTTCACCGGGATGCTCTTCTCCAACACCTCCTGCAACAACGGCCTGGACTTCGTGGACCTGTCCTCCAACCTGCTCACCCAGAACGTGTCCTACGCCATGATGTGCGTCGTAACAGCGGGGGTGTTCGTAATCCACCGTGATGTCCCCGGCAGCGCCCGGGCTTACGTACTGAAAACTATCATCATAAACTTCAACGTTCCTGAAGAAGCTGGCCTTCCTGAAGCCTTCAGAGGAGAAAGGCCGCTACCCATCTCTGTGCTCGTGTGATGCCCTCCCGGGTTCGAGTTATATATCTCACCCGAGAAGGAAACAAGTTGTGCACTGTCAGCAAGCCCTGGCGACAGATCCTTTGGCCAGTAACCCATGGCAGAACCTTGTTAATCATATTTAGCTGCGATATAGATAGATTTAGTGGAGAGGTTTAGGCGGGAAAACTCTACTTTTGGTGCTGCCACGTGGCTGCTTCAGAACTGAGTTTTATTATAATAGTATAGATTCTTTATCTCTCCACTCTCATTAAAAAACAACATATATAAATACACCCTCGTTATATTTCTATTCTTTGTTGTTTAGCAACATACATCGACAATTATCCCATTTTTGTAACTCTCTCTCCCCGCTCCCACTTAAATGCGCCCACATTAAGTACAAAAATGTTTCTCCTACACAGCAGAGGCAATCTGCACATTGGACGCACCCCACAACTTGCTTCTAACGACCACAATTAAAATTATTGTTTTATAAACTGTAGCTAGTCCTCTGGACCTCCCCCCCCCCCCCCCCCCCCCGCGTCACGCCGTAGCTTGTATAAATTTTGCCCTGCCGTCGTCGTTGACCGAGATGGTGAGGGGGGCCCTGCGTAGTGCCCCAGCATTCCCCGACAGGAGGGCCCAATCTCTGGGGATGCTCGTGCTGGCGATGCTACTAACGCTATCTGTCATCCTGCTGCTCCTCCTGGCGTCCTCTCGCTCCTCGTCCCCAGCAGCACAAGCAAGCAAAGCACCGTCAATCTCACCTCCTCTACCAAGGTCCACGCCTGCAAATGGCCATGGAAGGAGGCAGCCCTTCCAAGTCGGTATCTTGCTACCCCAAGAGACCTCGCCGGCAACGGCAAGTCCCTAGCTTTTGCCTACGTCGGTGTCAACGTCGGCCCACGAGAAAACATCTAGAGTCTCTAGACTGTAGCTGAGACAAATGATTGAATCTAATAATCTTGACGACGCCAAGAAGCTACATGGAAGAATGAGAAGCGAAGAGGTCGAATTCGGGATCCGTTCTGGTCAATACATTCATGAAATATGGGCGAGCTACTGATGCCTTCGGATTGTTCGAGGAAATGCCCGAGAGGAACGTTGTCCTTTGAACTTCGATGATATCTGGTTACACCCAGAACGGTAACCCAGAGAAGGGGTTCCCTCTGTTTGCGGAGATGGTGGCATCTGGAGTCCTTCCCAATGACTTCTCATTCGGTGCCACTCTGCAAGCTTGTGCCAACCTCACAGCGCTTTATCATGGGCAACAAGTTCATTCACTTATTATCCGATCCGGGTTCGAGGGTAATGCCGGATTGACATTTGTTTGATCAACTTCTATTCATCATGCGGGTTGATTGATGAGGTTGTTCTGGTTTTTGACTGGATGCCAGAACAGGATGTAGTGTCCTTCACTTCCTTGATTGCTGGTTTCTGCAAGAATAATATGTTTGAGTCGACAGTCGAAGCGTTCCTTGATATGGTGAGATGTGGTGTAGAGCCAAATGAACACACAGTCGCGACTGTCTTAACAACACCCACCACCCTCTTGTTGGGTGTGCAGATGCACAGTTACATGGTAAAGATTGGGTTTGAGAAGAACCTTCACTGTTCTGTGCTTTGATCGAGCTCTACTCGAGACACAATGCTTTTACACAGACACAGATGCTCTTTTCAAAACTGGAAATGAAGAGTGTCGTTACATGGAGCTCGATGATCTCTTGCTGCTTCTGAAATAAGACTATATTAATATATGTATATATATAGACATTTGATTTGTTTGTTATAAAATATTAGAATATATTATGAAAATAGTTGAGAACGATAAGATTCAAAGGTTTCTACGAGATAGAAGAACTATTTATTTTATGAAAAATTTACATTTCAAGTGTTACATTTATAAGTATATTATGTTTCTCTAGATTGTCAAAATAACTATAATAAGTACAATTAATCATTATATATATATATATATATATATATATCTTGTTATCAGGAAAGTTATTGGCAACTTACATCCGTTGATCAATCAAAAGATTTGCATCATATAAGTATTGCTAAATAAATCTTTTATTTTGCTGATCATAATCTTCTTCTAATTAATTAGAATGAAGAGAAGAAATTAGAAAAATATTTGACAATATTAAAAAGAGTTTACATAACATAAAATTAATTACTCTGAGTAAAATAATTAATTTTAAATTTTTTGTCAAGTTAGATATTCTTTATTAGTTGAACACATATTCTTCATCATATGCTTTATCCCAATAACCAGAGTATATTTTATCTACTCTTAGTATAATTATCTTCAATAATCTAACTATGATAATTTTTAATTTTAAAATTTGTATCCACACATCATTTAGCTCTTATCAGAGTTGCTCTCTAAAGTGAAGTCTTTGTCAGTGGGGTAGTTGCTACAAGACAAAGTGTTAAAATTTTACAAATCTATTCTTAAAAATATATTATAAACAAAATATATTGTTAAATTTTTTTAAAACTTTAATTGAAATGGAAAGTTATTGTTTTATATTTATTTTTAAATTTTAAAAAAGTGTCTTTATTTAATTTTTAAAATTATTCTAATAATTATACTACACCCATATATATGCTATACGCGCGCAACGCGTTTATTTAACTAGTTCTGTCAGTATAAAACTTAGAAGTGGACAACTTCAACCAGTTTGAAGTATTGAAGAATATCGATGTACGATAGGTCATGAAAGGAAAGTATATCTAAAAGTATGTTGTTAAAAAGGTATAAGCACGAAAAATTTCATAAAAAAGAAAGAGTTGTCCCGTTATGTTTTTTTGATAACGAGGAACTTAACGTAGTGGCTTAGAGCTCAGTGTTCAACACCAGGAGGTCAAGGGTTCGAGTCTTGCCATAGCCGTGATATTTTACACGTATTACACTTTTTCTGCTACATGATAAACCCCGGGTGAGGAGGAGTATATTATGGGAGGCACCAGGTAATCCCCCTCCCACAGGAATGGGAAGAATCGAACCCACCACCTATCTTTTGGATATGAGATGAGTTACCAATTCTCCCATGCCCCCCCCCCCCCCCCCAAGAGTTGTCCCGTTATGATTAATAGAGCAATTGACACGCTGAAGTCAGTCCTCGTAGACTTTATCTCCAAAATGTTATACGTATTTTATTCTATACTACTTTTCTACCATTTTAATTATAAGATCGTACAAGTGATGCTACGATTACCCCACCATAGACTATACCTTGTTTTATCTTAGAGTCGTCCAAATAAAATATTATATAGGTTAGAAAATCATCGTCAAACTTCTACTGCCTGATCTATTTATTAAGATGTGAGATTTCATGTCATCCTCACTTGTAATCAACAAAAATAGTTAGGTTGGTCTTAAAATTGGTTCTGAAGTAAACTTTCCAATTCTTAAGTTAAGAAATTAGTCAAAATAAAAATGAAGGGACTGAGTATCGAATGAGCTCGCATGCACCTGTGTGCTAGTGTGTAAGTTTAGAACTTATTCCTTCCCTCTTTTATCCTCTATTAATATTTTTGTAAAAGTATGTCACAGGTCTTCGTTTGCATATCCACCTTTTCTCAAGCCATCTCGCAAAGTCCTCGAGGGTACTAGAGGTGCTTGTCGAATTGACATGTTATCTAAATAGGAATGGTTGTCGTCTTACTCTACGCAACACAGTCAAGGCTATGGTATTTATGCAAGTCTCCGAAGCGGAGAGAGTGCATTTGGCTGGTAAAGATTACCATCTATTGACGGGACAAAAGTATGTTAGACAATCGATGATGTGACGGCCCTGGATATTTATGTCCATTAAGGCTCCATATCCAGATCCGCCTCCCGCGAACGGACCGAAGTCTCGCAAGGGATAGCTCACACAAGTGTCTAGTAAGAATATAAAAGACAACTACACAGTATAAAATATAAGAAAGTACATGTGCTCATACTTGCATATAATAATTTACAACTGTCTCATTACATAATTACATGTCCAATTAAAAAGTACAACTACTTGGGGTATACCCTAAGGGAGCACAAGCTCACACAAACTAACTACTACACTACTGCTGGTGGTACAAGTCTGCCACAACCTCTCCACAAGCCGAACCAACGGTAAGCCCTGAAAAGAACTGTAGGGGAGTGAGCCTCAACAAGTCACAGGCTCAATAGGGGCTACCCAAAACAACACCAAAACTACGGACACCTCAACCCCAGAGGGTCTCATTGGCATCACCAATAACCAAACCATTTCATGCTCACAACAATTGAATTTAAACTACAATTAAATATAAACACCTACATCAAACATAACCTTAGAAGGTAAGAAGAACAACATGACTAGTTTCGCATCGTTAGCCCACACAACAACTGAAATGCCTAAGCCATAAGCCTCACAGGCAAACCATAATAACAACTGGTCGCCTATGCTTTAAGCCACACAGGTAAGTCATTGCTTAGGCTGCAAGCTCCCCAGGTGAACCTCAACCTCGTGGGTAATAGGACAGCTAACTAAGTGCTGGTCCATTAAACCCCAAACCACGATATACCAAAAGCTACACACACCAGGTAACATGATTGGCTACAGCGGGCCAATCCATCACATACTAAAACCATAATCAAAAGCTTATCTAAAAGAAGGTAAAACACAACAAGTGGAAGGTCCCATCATATATACGACGTCCACGACACACGAGTACCTGAAAAGGTTGGTACACAATGTACCACCACAAACTGCAAAGCAACCCACGAAGGGTATAGGTACCTGCTACCTCAAGGTACTACAACACAAACACCCTTACGAAGGGTACAAGTAGGTGATATACACCACACAGAACCACAACTTTACTGTGCCATCACTTAGGCACAACATTACAGGTGAAACCTCAACCGGCAAGTCACACAAGCCACAACCAGAACCGGCAAAGTACGAGTCGGAAAGAATGACGCCACCACATGGGAACAGACTACTGGCTGATCAGGCCAGTATCCAACCCGGACAACACAACACAAGAACAACCTCTCAGTCTCGCAGTCACGACGAAAGGTCTAACTGTCGCTCCACGAGAATAAGTCAAACAACTGTGGAGACCAACCAACACCACACCTGCAGACACACAGCTGCAGGTCCATGCCTGGCACCTCTAGGGTCTCTGGCCGGAGCACCCTAAAGTGAGGCACTGGAAAATAGGACTAGCTGGGGACCAGAACTACGAGCGCGCTACAAGCGACAAAAGAGCAAACTCAAAGAAGTCGATGTCCCACTATCGTCTTTCCCTCAGCCGGACGTACAACTCAAACACAGGAGTGAGGGTGTCCAGGAAGATGACACAGACCTCAACGGCACACACAGTACCGGGACAAACCCCGATTACAACAAACACACATGTCTGGCTCACAAAGAATCTAGGGTACCCGACTAGAGAGGTATTCCGGAATAGGCGCCGGACCACCACACTCGGCTAGCACACAAACCACGATATCTAATGTATATCTCTATTGCAAACTACGGTGCAAATATGAGGAATAGCTTGACCTGGTCACTCCGTGACCCCCAAGCCAACCTACACAGATACTCACACATAAATCACCTTAACCATTCATACCTGGCCCATCATTGGTCATTTCATGACCTCCATAGCCTCAATAAACTCAACACCCAACCATCATAAACTATATACACACTTCACTATCTAAATCACCTTAATAACTTATTAACGATGTTAGAAACTCGAGGCTAGGTTCACACTGGAACCTCACTGCCCAACTATCACAACGCACTACAAAAGTCACACCACAATCGAGTGTGCACCATGCACACTCCCATGCTACATCACGTACCGTCACCATGACTAAGTAAACCATACGTTAATAACACGGTGACACGCTCTAAGAGCGCTATAGGTGCCAATGCACCACTTACTAAAGCCATACACCTCAAATATCAATAATCAAATAATCAAATCAATAAAAATACGCATAACTAGACCTCTCTGCTGAGGTCGCGACATGGGGCTGTGTCGCCTTCAGAACGCGACGCCTCGACCTGTTGCAATAGAAAACCCTATCGCGACCTTGTCGTGACGACAGGGTCTGTCGCCTTCACAGGCGCAAACCCTAATCTGGGACCCTTCTCCGGATCACCCCCACAAACTCTACAAACACACTTAATTCATATTTTTCATGCTTTAGTATAAACCCTAGCATGATATCTATGGTTTATAAACTGGAAAACACATCAACCACACCATACACACGATCCAAACATCAAAATGAGGTGGGTTCTCCCTACCTTCGCGAAAAACATGAACTCCAGGCGTTTCCCCCGCTCCGCATGACGTCCTCGCGGTGAGAGCAGGCCTCACGCACCTCCAGAACCTCGAACCACCCGGAGAAATCCCGCAGCAGCTCCCCCTGGTCGAGCAGAGCTTGTGAGAGCACTGTTCGGCCAGGGTTCTTTAAAAACACACTGCAGTTGAGAACGCGATGTAGCCCTACGTCGCTACCTGAACGCGACATAGGCGACCGTCGCCTTTTCAAGCCCGACGTCAGCAGGCCACCCAGCGCACGACACTTGGCGCGCATGCAGACGTCGCCGCTCAACAGCGGTAACAAGAACGCGACCCCCAGGGTTGTCGCGTTCAGAATGTGACGCATACCCCTGTCGCGTTCACAGGCAGAAAACCTGTGAGCGCTTTGGACCTAATCTAACGCCCCACCAAGCCTCACAACGCGCGTAACACCTGAAACACGCACTTATGGGCCACACATTAGCCACCGAACCCACTAAGCAAGGATCTGCAAAGATCCGAAAAACACGTGATGTTACAGATGATGTCTTGTCTTATCGTTGCAAGAGCATGTCTAGCCGCAGACATGGATGTGTTGTTGACACCTGAGTGGTGGGTCTGAATTATCGAGGCTCAAGAGCCAAGGATTCGGCACTAGCGAATGGAGAGTCATTTGAGGATGATGAACTCGAGGGCCGCTTTCACCTATTGTGGGTTGGGCGCCAATAGTAGCCATCTTTGAGGAGCAGAGTAGTGCCTAGGAGTAACTTCCATTCCACCATCCTAGTGGGCCAAGTGAGTGGGCTTTAATGGGACGGGCCGTCTCTACCTCTCCACAAATTAGTTGTAAATTAAGTTGGTCATTTATCTAACACCGTATTGTCTTATAACAAAACAAATATCGTCGTTAATTGGAAGAGATTTGCGAGATGTCTAATCTACTCTTTTCCCTTATACTATAATTTCTAAAACATGCATAATATATACTGGATGGTTTTCCAGGCGTTCTAATAAAATACCTATCGTAACAAAGAATTGGCATTCAGTTTATGTGAGATATTTTCTCTTTTGACGCAAATCTTACAATTGGTTTGGAATATTTCTAGTGCAAGGGATGAATCATGGTTTATGCACGTTATGTATTTTTACACCTAAGATTAAGATGGGATTATATTGATTTTTCCTAGCTAACCATGTATTACAGTTTAACAACACCTTGATGAATGAAGTTATAGCCACACATTATAAATACAATATTACAATACCTTAATAAATAAAGTTATTCTTTGAAATATATATATGTCATGGTGGGGGTCGCACCATGATGACAGCAGACCCCCCTGATCGTGAGGGGGATGACTTGCGTTAAGTATTTCCCATATGTCATTTACGAGGAGAGGAAGTTTGGGCGCACACCCATAGTGATGTGCATGCGCACGTTAGGATTTGATTGGATGCTTATTATTTTGATGTGATGAGACACTCAATCATCTATAAACATGTACGCACATTTACAGACTTTTGATGTGCAACAATAAAACTTCCTCTCTCGTACGAAGAAGGTATATAGATGAGGTCTTCTGTCATAGTCAAAAATTGACTTTTGACTTACCTGAGAAATCTTTTGATCTTCTATGAAACTTGATGTTTATGAGGTGCTAAATGTTCTCGCCTATAAACGAGAGGGCACCTATTGCGATTATCTTTTTAATTTGTCTATGCACTAATGACGATATAAATAGTTTGATTAATAACAATTATACAAAATTTATTATATAGATAAGTATTATTTATGTTATAGTATAAATCATAACTGAGAACTGCGCAGTGGCCTCCCTCCTTGCCAAAATGGAAGGGGGGAAGCGGGGATCCCGGGTCATCTTCTCACCTTTTTTTTCCTCCCTCAACTAATTTATTTATAAAAAAAAGTATAAATCATAACTTTTTTTTGTTTTAAGAGTACTGTATAATTTTAAATTTTGTTCTTTTATATTGTAAATTTAAAGTAGTACTTTATTTGAATAGCTAGTAGTACTCCTACGGTCATATATAATTCGTAACTTTGTGCTGGAAATCGAAATTACATGGGAAAAAAAGAAAAATTTTCATGAATTATAACCTCCTCTTCCAATTAAGATATTTTCCAACTTCTATCCACCTACATGTGTGAAGTTTATGGATCTAAAGTCACACCGGGGGGAAAAGAAGATAAAATTGCAGAATGCAAAATTTATACTAGAGCATACCTTCACACGCCCAACAGTCATGAACTCCCTGTCCTAATTTTTTGAGGACATGAAGTTCTAATTAAGTCCTCGATTAATTACTAGTAATCCGGCAAGAAACACACATTTGCGTAGTTATTAGCAGAGTCTTCTTATTGTCAAACCAGTACTTCCTATCCGAGAATTTGCATGGTAGTTCCAGCTTCAGAACTCATTCATCTCACAGCACTAAGAAACTATACCGACCTAAGTCATCACAACACCACCCCCGCCAAAAAAAAAAACGAAACTATATTCCCACTATGTATCTTCTAGAACATCATCGCTCCATAACATTCATTTTTCAATTCACTTTCCTTTTACTACGACCACAAATTATTTATGTGAACTATATAATGCAAAATTCTTAGCTAGCAAACTAGCTACTCCGTAAAAAAGATCTCAGAAGTAGTTGGTGATGGGATAAAAAGACACGCGGCACAACCAAATCCCCGGAAACAACAAGGAAAATCTCAGAGTCGTGGTTCGCAGAGGTGCACCTATCCATCAAGTATGCAGATTTTGTGGTGGGAGCTCCATCTCTCATAGGGAAAGAAATCGAACGCCTGGCGTCCACAGCCAATGGCGAGAACGGCGTCGATATACCCGCGGATAGGTGGGCCCCATCTTCCTCCTCTCCCTGCTCGCGACGGTATTTAAGCGACCGCAGCCCTGCGCTGCCTCCCCACCTCGACCACAACAAGAACCCATTCTCGCACAAGCTCTTCCCAGCTTCCACCGCAATGGCCGCCGCCATGGCTCTATCTTCCCCTTCCCTGGCCGGCAAGGCCGTGAAGCTCGCCCCCGCCGCCTCCGAGATTCTCGGCGAGGGGAGGGTCACCATGAGGAAGACCGTAGGCAAGCCCAGCGCTGCATCCTCCGGCAGCCCCTGGTACGGCCCCGACCGTGTTAAGTACCTCGGCCCATTCTCCGGAGAGCCCCCGTCCTACCTCACCGGCGAGTTCCCCGGTGACTACGGCTGGGACACCGCCGGGCTGTCCGCCGACCCCGAGACCTTCGCCAAGAACAGGGAGCTGGAGGTGATCCACTGCAGGTGGGCAATGTTGGGAGCCCTCGGCTGCGTCTTCCCAGAGCTGCTGGCCCGCAACGGCGTCAAGTTCGGTGAGGCCGTCTGGTTCAAGGCCGGGTCCCAGATCTTCAGCGAGGGCGGTCTGGACTACCTAGGCAACCCCAGCCTGATCCACGCCCAGAGCATCCTCGCCATCTGGGCCTCTCAGGTCATCCTCATGGGCGCCGTCGAGGGCTACCGCATTGCCGGCGGGCCGCTTGGTGAGGTCACCGACCCCCTCTACCCCGGCGGCAGCTTTGACCCACTGGGGCTGGCCGACGACCCAGAAGCCTTCTCCGAGCTGAAGGTAAAGGAGATTAAGAACGGCAGGCTGGCCATGTTCTCCATGTTCGGGTTCTTCGTTCAGGCTATTGTCACAGGTAAGGGTCCCCTGGAGAACCTGGCGGACCACCTGGCCGACCCCGTCAACAACAACGCCTGGGCCTACGCCACCAACTTCGTCCCCGGCAAGTGAGCACAGGGTTGTCTCCTTTCCCGCTTTCAGAACAGAGCAGAAGAAGACGACAACTTCAGATATTACTACCATCTTTGTTCTCTGGATGGGTGTTTGTTGTTAAGCTGATGCGGCTGTGAATTTGTACCTGTATCATTCTTGAGTTTAATGTCTGTGTTCTGTGGTGCGGCTGTTGTGAAGGTCCCTACTGTTCTTGAGTTTGATGGTTTCATCATGGAACTTGTGATGGGTTGCATTTTTTCTTTTCTTTGGGCTTCTGAATGTGGATGTTATGATAATATAAAATTTTCTGATAATCTAAATAAAGAGAAATACGTATTTCTAGTGCCTAGAGGTCGTTGGGCCACGCGTGAGAGCTCCACCATTTTTTCCTCTCTCTTTCTCTTTTTTTTTTTTAATTTATGCAGACTCATTCCTAATAGAAAAATTATTTATGTTCTTTGGTTAATTATTTATTAATGTTAAAGAAGATAAATTAAACAAAAGAGGATAGATATAAATTTATTTATCGCTCTTAACTCGTAATATATCATCTTTAATATCAAGGATAATTAATAATAAATTAAAAATAACAAATAATTTTATGAGAAAGATGTAAGAATATTTTAAAAGCATAAATATCTTTGTTGGATGGGGCCACACTCCAGTACACAAACTATGGTGCGGAGACTATATATCCATGGAGACATAAAACTAGTATTTATTCAAAAATAAATATATCTAAAAATATAAACATATGACTAATGGTTAAATTGGGAGGATGAAAATTATGCAAAATTAGTATAAAAAATTAGACTTCATAAGCTAATGTGAGGCGGATTATACGTCAGAGTTGCGACCCTTATGAACAGTGTTATCAATTTGGCATTTAAGATAACGTTTGGAATCTATTTTTTTGTATTTCAATTTTTTGAAAGTTCAAAAACAAATTAAAAGTCACCCCAATATAGTTTTTAGTGTATAAATTTAAAGCACCATTATTTCCATCTTTCTCTCCATCTCTTTCTTCTCTTCAAAATTGATATTTTTTAGGTTTGAAAATTAATATAAATAAAAAATAATTCTAATAATTAGAATCTAAAATCTCTCTTCCCATCATGTTTCAAAACTATGCCTGAGATGATAAATAAGTCTTGAACGCAATCCAAAACAAACAAAAAGTACAAGAGATTAGGAAAAGTGACCCAATAAATAATGTTGGATGAAAACGAAAAATGTAATATAAACATCTAAAAACCTTTTGCTTCCTTCGAAAGTATGTAACTTATAAGAGCATCGCGACAAAGGATGGCCCCGCTATGTAAGCTCGCCATTTAAGGGAAAAAAAGGATTTGTGTTTATTCATTCTTTTTGTATAAAGTTGTTCAACTTAAGCGTGCTTGGGGCCTAGATCCTCAAATCAGTTTTGGTTACAAATCTTAACCTTAATTTGTTCGGTAAAGATATATCCATTATAAAGTACTTGAGTTAGTTTCGAAAAAGATGAATATTGAACAAACTAGCTTAGGCTAATCACATATTGGATTATAATGTTGATTTGAATGATCAAATTTTAAGTTGATCATAAACACAAAATATATCCATTAATAAAATTTCCGTAAACATATGAAGAATTGATTTATATTGGTGATGCCTCTAACAAATAAGGTTTATCATAACTACAATTGCATCTTACCAAAATAACCAAAGACGAGTCAAACATATTTTCTTATGACGAAGGAATTTATGATAAATGCTTCTACAACATCCACACTTTCATAACTTGCATTCACGTAGAGCCAGCCTCTCTCTGTGAACACAAGTTTCACAACCTATTCAGAATGATATTTTATAAACTAAATTCTTTCGATGTAAAATAAAAGATAAATTAATTAAAAAATATTAGATATTTGATTTATTTTTTAATCTCTAATAAAATTGTAACTCATTAGAATAAGTATGACGTTAAGTTTTATTATAATAATGATCTCTCTATTATAGTTAGAGATTTATAATTAAATTATTTATAAATAAATTTTAATAATTATATTTATATTAACAAATTCATGTTAATCATATGTATAATAAATAAGTTTAACGAGAATTTAACATCCGGTCTAAGAATGAGGTACCAAATTAATTTTAGGTCCAACTTACCTCTTTACTTAAGTTTCGATCCAAAATTTGCAAAAGAATTAACTTCAAATTCAATCTGGACGGCAACTGTTAACCCACTAACAGTGGCTATGTAAAAATCCTAAAACACCTCGTGTAGTAATACTAAATTTCTATTGAGACACTACATAATAACTTCCGGTCCAATTGAGTTAGTTTTAAGTCTAATGACAGTAACAGTATGGTAATGACCTTTGATGAAATTGCCACGAGCTTCCATAGATTCTCATGAAAGCATTTTTTCATATGAAATTAAATTTTTTCGTAGCTTTGCATGTGCATATAGTATAGTATAGTAAGGAATAGAAGATGTTTTCCTTTGATGAATTTAGCATAAACGTTAGGAGGCTTCCTGTTTGTAAAAATTTGTATATGGAGGATCTGTGATGTACTTTCATACGTTAGGGGGTTCTTGTTTGATGCAAAGATTTGTATATGTGCATATAGTATAATATGCTAACAGAAAATTTGTATATAGAGGGTCTGACGCAAGGTTCGCCGTACCGACCGATCGACCGTACCGTATTCTCCGTGGTACGGTACGTGTATCGAACCGTACCGTACCGTTGAGATACTGGAAAATTGACATGTTGTGTTGAAACTCATTCTGTTCCTTGTAAACCCATTCAAATAATGTCCATTTGTGTTGAAATTTTAGCTATAAACTAATGTAATAGTTTTACAAATTATGGTGATTTTAGTTTAATTTTTAAAATTTATTTTACACTGGGTGAAAAATCACCCGGAAAATAGTTGCATCGGCTTAATATCGAAATCCGTACGTCAACAATTCCGGATATTTACATTTCTAATATCACCATATTTTTCTAAAAATTATGGTGTTCTCAAAATTTATTTTCGTTATAGTTTTTTTTGATGTCGTCTTGTCGGAGTGCGCATTTCTGAGTATGACATTAGGCTATCATTTATTAATGTTAATTAATCCTATATATTAATAAAATCACTATAATTTGTATCATCTCTTAATTAGTTTATCTTTGAAATTTTATCTCAATTAGACACTAATTAGATCACTTAAGTGCAGACAGAGTTTGTCGCGGTACGACGAACTCTCTGTGCGCGTACTTCAACGGGACGGTATTTGGTTTCGAAAATAAAGTCAAATATGAAGTCATCATAATTACTAGAAAAATGTGTTGATTATAAAAATATAAATATCATGAGTTTTGATGCATAGATGTAGAGATTAAGTCGACCTAATGATTTTTGGGACAGTTTTTACTTGACAAAAAAATTAATTAAAAAATTAAACTAAAATTATTACAATTTGTATCACAAATTAATTAGCTTATGTTTGAAATTTCATCTCAATTAGACATCATTAGATCCCTTAAATGTTGAGATTAAGTCGATTTACTAATTTTTGAGATAATTTTTACTTGATAAAAAATAATTTAAAAATTAAACTAAAATTACTATAATTTCTATCATCTCTTAATTAACCTATGTTTAAATTTTTATCTTAATTGAACACCATTTACATCATTTTAATATACCTAATATAAAAAATTATGAAAAAAAAAATAACCCGGGTCACCCCAATGGGGTGACCCGACCGTGCCCGGTGCCGCTGGCGCCCGCGCACGGTACGGTACGCCCGTGCCGCCCCGGTTTGGGCGGCACGGGCGAACCATGGTCTGACGTTAGCAGGTTTCCTATTTTGTATATGGACGGTCTGCTCATAAAAATAAGCACTTGAGATGTATGATAAATCATGGTTACTGTGGGGGTTAAGGTGGGGGTATATTGGACATCAAAGAAAAAGTAACCGAAAATTTGTACATGGAGGGTGATACGTTGATTCGTGTGGGTTAGGGTGGGGTATTTTGGACATTAAAGAAAAAGTAGCAGAAAATTTGTATATGGAGGGTGATACGTTGATTCGTTGGGTTAGGGTGGGGGTATTTTGGACATTAAAGAAAAAGTAACTTAATCTCGGAAAAGATCTACAATTAATAAATTAACAGTCAATAGATCTAAAGTAATAATTTGACTCAATGGACTTAAAATTAATTGTGACTTTTAATTTGGATCAAAATTAATTTTTCCTAAGTTGAATAATATATATGTTTGTAAACATAACCTATAGAGAAATGTTTATTGTACGTACACATAAGTGCAATGTAACTAGGTAATAACCTATGTAACATCCCTCACATGAAGAGTGATAAATGACAATTTAATTATTAGATGTCACAATTTATTACCTAATCACATTATACTCAAAGTGCAATGTGAAAGTGCAATAAGCCTTTCTCTAACCTATATACTTACATGATACTTTTCGTGAGTACCATCACAAAGGAGGAGGTCTGCAGACTCTAGCGAACGTGGAACTCCGGGAGGGTTTCTGTCATGTGGCCTGTAAAAACGTTGCCACGTCCCCCTCCGCCGCGGACCTCTCTAATCCCTCCGTCCGCTTCGTGGTCTCCGGTGAGACGGAACCGAGACAACTGTAGGTATGCACGCGATAAGGAGGTTTTGTGTCTGCTCGCAAGCACGCTTGGGCCTTGCTCTGCTCCACCAGCCCCATCCCCGACCGCACGCAAAGGTTGATTGCTTCACCTGCATCGCCCTCCCCTTTCTCTCTCTCTCTCAATCTCTGATACATTTGTGCTTTGTGGTCGTAGTTTGCTCTTCTGCAGCAGCAGCCGGCGCCGCGTGTCGTGACTCTGTTATCCTTTTCTTCGAAAGCTCCGGCCGGAGGCATGGATGGTAATTACATCCCCGTTCTCTTTCTTTTGCTACTGCTTTCGTCATCGTGTCCGATTTCGATTATCCTGTTTGTTGCTTTGATTTTGTGTTGGGTTGGGGCTCAACTTGGGAACCCACATCGAATCCGATTATGTAGTGGCGACTCTTGCTTGCTGCGGTCTTGATCCTAGCAGTCGTGAATCACTAGTTAAATGCTGGATCTCTGGTCTCTTTATCTTTTAATTCGTTTGGGGTAGGTATTGCAAACTAGGTATTCGGAGAAGTTGCAGATTTTGTTTCCTCTCTATTTAAAAAGACTTAGTTGATGAAAATCTGAAATAAGAGTGGAGATTGTCCGAGTGTACACCAAAAATCATTGTAGGAGAAACAGCAACTACAATCAGCAAAATTTCATTTCTTCGCAAAAACTAATAATCAAATGTTTGTTTTATCCTGACGACTTCCCAACCCACGTGTCCTCCCCCCCCCTGATTTGCACTTATAAATGATTGTAGTCTAGACGGTCCACACCCAACATCCATATGAGTTCCTAGAGACCATAAAAGGTGGAGCAGTGCAATTAGAATCAAAATCTTATTTGGATGCAAAAGATTCGCACCCAAGTGCTACCAGATCAAGGAGGGGTATTATGATATTGTATTTGATTCATCATTCCTCTTGAAAGAACATTAGTAAGAACTAATACAAGTATCTCTTGCGAACAATATGTTGCATATGAAAGGCTGTCTTTCTCATCATCCATTTTCCTTCTTAATTGAAATTGGAATAACCACAAAGACACGAAGGCTGCCAGATGGGAGGACCTCTTCTACATCAGATGATATTCTCAAACTACTATTTCATCTAGAAACTGTTGTTAAATGACTCTATTTATGCTTGGATCTGTCAACAGTTTATTCTTATCTACTGGCTGTTCATTGGTGATATCAGATCTAGCTGGCAAACAATGTCTGCCATGCAACTCAAAGGAAATTTGGGCCATGCCTGAACATTCTGCACGTGAACTGCTGGAGAAGTCAGAACTTGGGGTACAAGTCTCTGTGAACTAAGATTTCTAATAATCCTCCATTCAAGGGGGTGCATTACTTTTACAATGATACGTGTCATATTTTTCCAATTGCTGTATGAGCTTAGATCCATGGATGGGACCTAGTAAGTGATGGTGGAACATTGAAACTTCACCGTTCATGGAAAGTGAAGAGTTTTACAAAAGGACTAGAGTTCTTCAAGCTAGTCGCTGATGTTGCTGAAGCAGAAGGTTTGCCTTCATTCTAACTTTGCTACAGGCTGCAGCACAGATTATTTTTTAACTTTTTTTTTAATGTAGCTTAATTAGTTTTAATCTAATAGTTATTATACTGACAATTGTTTCAGGAATTGCTACAATACATGATTATGTTAGGAAATTCGGTGTTCCATGGGCCGGCTCTAGTTTACTTCATATATATAGATGTATATTGTATATGTGCATATACTGCATACTTGCGGTCAAGTGTTTAGCCTAGTCTTTAGCCTTCGAACTTGGACATCCAATCAAGATAGGGGAGGTAAATTACACAGAAATTGGGGCACATGCAAGTCTTGGTCTGCACTCTCTTTCTCTCTCTCTCTCTCTCTAACACACACACATGCGGACATGCACACACACATACACAGAGAGAGAAACTGGTGTTGGAGGTTCCTGATTTATAGATTTTCTTCTCTCTGCTTTGATGTCCGAAACTTTTTAATAGAATATGGAATGCTAGGACTGTTGCTTTTCGATGTCATTGTTGTCACTGTAGGAATACTGGCATTTTCATGGAACTGAGTGAGGATTGTAAATGTGAGCTTCACATGGACAGTGAAAACCATGGTTTGGCGCGCCGGAATCGAGTCGGGCCGATCCCCCCGAATCGCATCGGATCAGGGAGGATCCGATGCGCGGCTCGCCCGATGCGCCCGGATCCCTTCAATAAGGGTTCTGGCCGAATTCTGGCCGAATCCAAGCGGATCGAACCGAATCGGTTCGATCCGCCCGAATCGGATCGGATCAGAAAAAACCCGATCCAGTCCGAATCGGGGATGCGCCAAACCTTGGTGAAAACTATTATATGAGAATCATGGAAGGGATTGGAGTCATGTGGAAACGATTCTCTGGCTCGATGTCAGATGCCGTGTGTACATCCATGACGAAGAACTGTTTAGCTGCAGTATGAACTTCTTGAAAATTTTCATTTACTTCCTAACTTTCATCAAGTTAGGTCCATCAAAGAATGCCAGATTACTTTGAGTGCTTCATTCATCTACACTGAATTGGTCAATGACTCAATCCTCTGCCAGATAAGAAATTCAAAAAATAGAGGAAAATGGCAACGTATAAAAAGTGGATAAAATAAAAAACAAATGCATGCTTCCCCTATCTTCTTCTTCTTCTTCTTCGTCTTCTTGTTCTGCTGCTATATTCTTTCTTGGTTTTCCTTTCTGTGTTTGACAACCATGTTGAATTACAAAAAGCTTTTCATGTCTTTGGAATGTATTAGTTAATTCCTCAAAAACTCATTTACCTTTTCCCCCACTCTTTACCTTACACTCAGCATACATAAGGCTTAATCATGGTGTAGAATGACCATTTTACCCTTTGTTTCTTTGTCAGTCTAAAGAATTAGGGGAGAGATGGAAGGATAGCTGGTGGAATCATTCTTAAACAAGTTGTATAGAAACAACCCCATATTTTACAAAGATAGGGGTAATGATGGAAAATGAAGGGTGGCTAAATCAAAGTCTTTATTATGTTTTATTTGGCCTATTAAAAGACTCAATGGTTGTAACTTTATTTGGCTTTACAAATTCCTAAGGCCATTAAAATAATTAAGTTTAAGTCCTTTGGGTTTCCTAAGCCTTAAGTAAGGTTTTTATTAAGTGTCTTTTCGTATGAAGAGTCTCTTTTGGCGGGGACATCCGAGCCTGGGACCGGACCAACCAGGTCCAAGTATAGAAAGATGGAGGCGACGTGCCGCGACAACGACACCCATATGGCTTGGCGATGGGCTTTCTTGACTTTCAAGTGTCTTTTTTTAGTTGTTTGAGCATTTGGTTGTATGAATAAGGTCCAAATGAGACCCATTAGAGTGTTTTCTATTTTCTGGGTATTTTCGAGTGCGAATTTTGCCTATTTTTAGATCTAAGGGTATTTTAGTCCAATAAAAGGTTAAATAGGGTCATTAGGGTTTTATCTCTATAAATTAGGTTGTATCCCACTTTTGGGGAAGAATGAAGATTGAAGAACAGCTTTGTGCGCAGCCTTCTTGTCTTCTTCTTCAGCGGGGTGGAAGCCCAAACCCTTTCTTCTTCTTCTTCCCCCATGCCTCTCCCTTTATGTTCTCTGTCTCCTTCCTCCGCCACGCATTGTTGTCCCGCATCAGTTTGGTATCAGCGGGTCGGTTTCTTTTAAGGAGTCGAGTCCGGTCTTCGTCTCCCTCCTCGCCAGCGCACCGTGATTGGATCACTTCGTGGGCCTCTTGCATCCTCTGCAACCATCGCCCCTGTGCACAGGGGGGGAGCAAACGCCAGCGGCCCGCACCACTCGCGCCCTGCCATCCGCGTCGCTCGAGCGGACTGAGGGGGGGGGGGGGGGTTCGTCGCAAAGCAGCTACGCGGCAGCCCAGGGGGCTGTTCCCCCACGTCCACGCGCGCCTTCGCGCACAAGGGTTTGGTTGCACGCGGCCGCTGCCGCAGCCCGCCCCATCCACACGCCCCCCTTCGCCTCTGTCTTTTCCCCCTTCGAAGCCGTGAAGAAGCCCACGCGCTCGTGCCCATCACGCGAGCCTCGTCGCCGCGCAGAAACGCAGGAGCCTCCTCGTCGCCGCTCCAAAGTGCGGAAGGCGCGCCAGGTCGCCGCGGCCTTCTCGCCGCCCGTGCCGGTGCGCAAATACGTCACCACGCCACGACCTTCTCATCACCCGCTTCCGTCGTGCGCGCGCGCGAAGTACAAAGGCTCCACGCCTTCCATCGCCGCAGAGAGAGCCCGCGGACCCTCCTCACGCCTCCCGTCGTCGCGCGAAGGCCCCACGCCTCCCCACGCCACCGGCACGCCCGTCATCATCACGCAGGACCCCTCGACATAGCCCCGTTGCGAGACCCCGCAGGGCCCGCCCCAGGAGTCGGACCTCACCATTGGTGCACCGTGCGCCTATGCGGCACTCCCCAAGCCGTGCGCTGTTGGTGCTCTCCTTAAGCTCCGCTCCGACGTCACGCCGTGCGGTCCAGCCCCCGTCATCGCGCCATACGGTCCATCCTTCGACTCGTGGCAGCCGTCGCAGAACCCTGCACAGTGACCAATCGTCGTCGATCTAGCCGCCGCAACCGGCCCTCATCTCGTCGCCCCATCAGAGGCAGCAGCCGCCACAACTGCCCCTCTCTTCTTCTCTCTATTCTTCGCAGCATGGATGATAGAAAAGGGGAGAAGAAGACAAAAAGGGTGGGTTCACTTTTAGTAACTGGTCAAGCTATTGACTAGTCTAAAGCTCAGCCTGCGCTTCAGCAGGGCCGACACCTGCTCAACTGTACACAGCGCGCACCAGCTACGTGGCAGCCCCAACAGAGTTCCGCTCTGCCACCGGGGCTTGTACAGTCAGTTTATCGATCGGTCTTCAACTTTCGTTGTGTTTTGGGACGATGGTTTGTGGATTGTCTGACGCACTTACCAACTTTAGGCGCGAATGGGATCAAGGTTTCTTGAGAATAGATAATATTCTGCAGTGCTTATGTGACGAGTTGGCCAACAAGAGGAGATTGTCTATGAGGTTGACTCCTCGATTACTAAGAGTCTGAAAATCTACTAGTTGAAGTATCCTATGAAGCAGATGACTCATTGATAGATGGGTATTATAGACAACTTGAGTCTGAGATGTTTGGTGCAGATGATTTCGTGAAGGGGAATGAGTTGACAATGGAAGAAATAATTGGAGTTGTGGTCGAACAACCGAAAATATGCAGGATATCATCAATTTGGATGACTGTGATCACATATGGAGTGAAACTAAGACACATTTATCAACTCGAGATGAGGTTCTTTGCTTGATGGACCTACATGTTTTCGAGATGTGTTTTGTGTATGCTCCTTACCTCATCTCCTCTTGGATATTATCTTATTTCAAAACTCGAGGACGAGTTTTCTCGAACCTGGGGAGAATTGGCGGGGACATCTGAGCCTGGGACCGGACCAACCAGGTCAAAGTCTATCAAAGATGGAGGCGACGTGCAGCGACAACGACACCCATATGGCTTGGCGATGGGCTTTCTTGACTTTCAAGTGTCTTTTTTAGTTGTTTGAGCATTTGGTTGTATGAATAAAGCCAAATGAGGCCATTAGAGTGTTTTCTATTTTCTGGGTATTTTCGAGTGCGAATTTTGCCCATTTTTAGATCTAAGGATATTTTATTCCAATAAAAGGTTAAATAGGGGTTTTATCTATATAAATTAGGTTGTATCCCACTTTTGGGAAAGAATGAAGATTTGAAGAACAGCTTTATGCGCAGCCTTTTTGTCTTCTTCTTCAGCGGGGTGGAATCCCTATGGTGGAAGCCCAAACCCCTTCTTCTTCTTCTTCCCCCACGCCTCTCCCTTTCTGTTCTCTGTCTCCTTCCTCCTCCACGCATTGTTGTCCCGCATCATCTTTGTTTGAAGTCTATATATAGAGTCTTCTACTAAGGATGATGAATAGAGAAGAAGAAAATTTGAGTTGATTGCCTCCGAGAATGGAGTTTGTGTTTGTGTGTGAAGCCCCCGAGTGAGAAGTCCCGAGGTGGTCCCTACGAAAGGGAGGTGCGAAGCATACACTTTTACCTTCTATCCATCTTTTCGGTGAGATTTCGGCGACCTTCTCCTTTCTCTCTCTTCCTTAATTGCTTTTCTCTCTCTGTGTCGCATCAATTTTGATATCAGAGAAAACCCCGATCTAGGGTAGCGCCTTCTTCTTCTCTTGCTCTTCTTCTCTGTGCGAAGACCCTCTGGGCGCCCCCCCCCCCCCTCGCACGTCACCACCCCTCCATGCTTTCTCCCTTCCGTGCTATCCCTCTCTCCCTCTTGATTACTCGCAACACCCTCTCCCTCACTGCGTCCGCGACACGCCCCCGCCGTCGGGCGACCCGCTCGCCATCGACCACTCCCCTCTTCCCCTTCGTTGCAGCCGTCTACCCACCAGTGTCGTGCCGCTTTTTCCCCCATCTCTTGCGAGCGCTTCGCAAGTCCGCTGCGAACGCCTGCACGCACGCGGGTTCGCAGCACCCCGCATCGTCGACCGTGCCTAGGCGAGCCCAGGCTAACTACGTCGTCCGCCCTCGTAACCGCCCCACGCCAACACCTACACGAGCGGGCCTTTCACGGATGCCCCAACCTCACCCACATGATGCCCCAACCTCGCACCCCGCCACCCCCTCCCGATCCCTCGCTCTATCGCCACTCTCTCTCTTTCGCTCTCTCGCCTTCATCGGTAGAAGAAAAGGAAGCAGAGGAGGGAGGAGACGTTGCCGCCCATTGCCGGAGCCTCTGTCGTCGCCACTGTCGGACCAGTCATCCGTCGTCGCGTCGCCGGCAGCCACCTTCCTCGCCATCGCAGCCACCATGGTTGCCTTTCCCTCTCCTCTCCTTGGCTTCTCGTATACAAGGGTTGGGTGAAAGGGGTGCGTGGAGAGGAGAGCCCGACCACTTTAAAGTGGACCAGTGGACTGGGTCAAATAGCTACAGTAAACTGGCCCGCTACAGTGCATGGGCGGTGCACCAAGGTTGATATCGCACCGCCAGCATTAAAACCACGTCCGTGCTCCGATTCGCGTGCCATTCGTGCAGTTGTGGTTGTATCAGTAAGGCCGATCTCTCTCCACAACTTGTTAGCCATCAGTTACTCGTATTGTGTGCCATCTTAGCACTTGAGAGTTTTTGTGTCCGCCTCTTGAGGTTATTTGAAGCTCTGTTTTACATATGGATCATATCAGTGGCTTCCTCACAGCGATGTCAACTCAACCAGTGCACCGACATTGTCAACGTGCATCTGCCCCACTTCAAAATTCGAAGACGAATTTTCTCGAACTAGGGGAGAATGTTGAGAAATGAAGGGTGGCTAAATCAAAGTCTTTATTATGTTTTATTTGGCCTATTAAAAGACCCAATGATTGTAACTTTATTTGGCTTTACAAATTCCTAAGGTCATTAAAATAATTAAGTTCAAGTCTTGCATATGGATCATATCAGTGGCTTCCTCACAGTGATGTCAACTCGACCAATGCACTGACATTGCCAACGTGCATCTGCCCCACTTCAAAACTCGAAGACGAATTTTCTCGAACTAGGGGAGAATGATGGGAAATGAAGGGTGGCTAAATCAAAGTCTTTATTATGTTTTATTTGGCCTATTAAAAGACCCAATGATTGTAACTTTATTTGGCTTTACAAATTCCTAAGGTCATTAAAATAATTAAGTTCAAGTCCTTTAAATTTTCGAAGTCTTAAGTAAGGTCTTTATTAAGTGTCTTTTCGTATGAAGAGTTTTTTTGTTTGAAGTCTATATATAGAGTCTTGTAATCAAGGATGATGAATAGGAAGAAGAAAATTTGAGTTGAGTGCCTCCGAGAATAGAGTTTGTGTTTGGGTGTGAAGCCCCCGGGTGAGAAGCCCTGAGGTGGTCCCTGCAAAAGGGAGGGTGTGAAGTCTATACTCCCACCTCCTATTCCTCTTTTCGGTGAGATTATGACGACCTTCCCTTTCTCTCTCTTCCTTAACCTCTTTTCTCTCTCTGTCCTGCGTCAGGTAAAGACTACTATAGCATTAAGTCCATAGAAGTGATATCAGATGGCTTGGATTTATGTAAGAAGATTGATGAGTGCACCTGTCAGAACAAACTAACAATCAATCTATGAGGTTCTGGAAGAGAAAGAGAGATATAATGTAGTGGAGGAAAAAACAGTACATCTGAAATGCAAGGACAATGTATTTCAGAGAGGCACAACATAGAAAGATAGATCTCTAACTCCAATTAGTTGGGATCTCATGGTTGATATCAATGATTGAGTGTTTTACTCTTGAAGTTTGAATTGAAGAGGATTAGCGGTTCTGGATGCTCATCCAATTCACAGCTCCAAGGAAAAAAGTTTTATGGAAATAAATATTTTAGTTCTACTTAATTCTCAAACATCATTGCCTTTTTTTTTTTTTTTTCGTAGTGCTTACATAGTGATTAATCTCTTATTACCAGGGCACCATCCTGACCTTCATCTGGTTGGCTGGAATAATATAAAGATTGATTTATGGACACATTCAGTCGGTAAGCAGTTTTTATTATATTCAATGTTGGTCCTGCAAGAATTGAATTTTTCTGCATACTATATTTATATCATTGATCGGTGCACTTATTTCAAACAGACTCTGGAGACTGATAATGGTGTTGCTTTTTATTCATTGGCTGTTGTTGCTGATTCTTCTTTTTAGTGACTGATTGGAATCTGCATCCATCATTCTTTTCCATCCATCCATGGATGGCAAAGTCGGCCGACTCGGAGCGGAGTCGGCCGACTCTGAGTCGGGTCGGCCCCTGGCGACCCGACTCTGGGGGGGGGGGGGGGGGGGGACACCGACCCACCCACAGGACTGGTTTACAAAGCCCACTGCCCCGACTCAGGCCGACTCGGCCCGACTCAGGCCGACTATGGCTCGACTCAGGGTCGGGATCGGCTGGGGCCGACCCAGCCACCCGACCCGACTCTGCCATCCATGCATCCATCTGTCAACCTTCTGATAAGCTGCCATTCTATAGCAAATGTATACTGCCCTCTCCTTCCATCACTCTTTTCTCCATTGTTTTTTCAGTTCTTTGTATTACATTTTCTCTTTACCTTTACTCCACTTCTTCCTTTATCTCTGAGTTTCTGCTCCCTGTTCTTTGTTTAACATGATGGTCTAAGCCGATGACATGTGAGTTTTTATTTTCAGAAATAGTTTCAAAAGCCAGTTGTGATATGAAATGAATAAATGCTTTGATGCCTACTGCAATCAATGTGGTGCCATTGAGGCGTAAAAGCAGATTTATAAGATGGCAGTAGGGGCTGCTGGTGTATAGTACTGGGTTCTGGGTGATAAAAAAATGTAACCAAGGCATGTTAAGAGTAATGGAGATGAGAAAACTGTTAGAGCCATGACACCAACGAGTGCATGAAAGTGTGATTATCTGATTGTTTTCACAACCGTGAGTTCAAGCTCAAGGATGCTCTATGGTGCTAAAATGGGTTGTTCCGTGGAAAAGGAGGCAGGATAATGGCTTTCAGAATGAAGAACTAGGGATTCCTTATGCTTAAGTGGGGATTCAAGCTCCATAGAGTGCCTTTATTAAACAAAAACACTAATTATTTATAAGGTAAAGAGTAGAAGACTACTTGGCAGATTGGAGGGTTTGAGGTTAAGGAGAATATAGGCTGCTTTGTTTCAGGATTGGTTTTTCTATCCTTTTAAGTATCCTGTAGATAAGTATGCAGTGTCCTAAATGCACCTTTTCCCCCCTTTCCTCTCCCCCCCCACCCCAAAAAAAAAAAAGCAACCCCTGCAACCCAAGTTTGCACCGAGTTTTCTTTCTGCCTGCATGTCATCATGTATGTTAGTTTGGTAATGTATCATCTTTTGAGTTCTTCAAGAAAGAATGTGCCATGTCTTGGATTATATATCTTAAAATATGTCATCTCCCCTGCTTGCGGATTATTCATATGTTGGAATAAATCTCTTACAATATACTTCATGTCCTCCTCTTGCGGAGGTTAACCTTGGTTGCGGCAAGATGGTCAATCTAGGGGGGTATAACACGTTCGTGTGTCCTATCTTGGTTATGTTTTCTGTCGTTAATACAAAGGTGTCCTATGTTGGTTATGTCTTCTTGCGTCAAATTCATATTGCATTTGATACGTTATGATGCAGTATTGGCTTGTGCACTTTTTTCACTTTCTTGCAGGTGGTTTGACAGAAAATGACTTCATACTTGCTGCGAAGATTAATACACTTCATGTGGAGCATCTTCTAAGACGAAAAGCTGCGGATTAACACTGTGTACTAAGAATGCTGTGGACCATGTCATCTACACCTTTCCATCTCTAATATACTTATGCCAGTTGGTCCTCTGATGTACCTTCTCATACGTCCATTCCGTATGTCTGGGATGCCACTTGGTATCTATTTGCTGTTTGTAAGGTTTTTGTTTGAGCTTTGCTTTTTATGCAGTTTGACTAGGGCTCTTGTAGCTTCTCTCAATTAAAAAAAAACATGTGCTTTTATGGAACTCTTTTGTACAAGTTCGCAATCAGACAACTTTACCATCTCATGAGTTTATACGAGAAAATCTTGGTTGGTGTTACGGGCCCTCCATGATCAAGGTGTTTTTGAGCGATTTTGTCAGTCTCATTGTTTTGGGGAAATGTTTAGGTCAGATTTTCTGGATCAGGAGTTATTGAGCGTTCTTCAAACACTACAAGATAAGCATCCCTTATGCGGCCTTGTCACACCGTAGATCAGTCTTTCTTCTGTGTGTTTGCCTGTTTTCAATTGGTAATTTGTATGATCACGAAATGGGGAATGCTTTATGAGTTACATATGTTTTTAATGGCTTTGCGTACACCCTCAATGCGCTCTTCGCTACTGGCAATTAATAACAACTCCTGGGCGTAGTTTTGAGTCATTTGGTCTTGGTTTTTTTACATCAGGTTGGGTTTTCATGATTCTTGTGCATGGACTTAAAGCGCAATCCCATGTATTAATCATGCTTTGGATTTAACACTTTTAACCCTTTCACAGATCTCCTCGTTCCAGCTTGGTCGGCAAAAGGTGGTAAGGTAGTCGCTGTGGTGAGAACTGGGCAAGTGTCTGTGTTTTTGCTTTCTGCGGGAATGACCAGAACTGGAAACTGTCGAAGATGGTGTTTTCCATCTAACACGGTTTGTCTTTAGTTCTTCGTCAGAGAAGTGAATTAAGACGCAGTATCTCATCCAGTTTTGCCATCCGAATGTGGCAGCCATTAGAAGTACCTGGCATCTTTGCCCATTTTTACCGGACACCCCTTGCTGTTGGCAGCTGAGACGGTGGAGAATCTCCTCCTTTATCTAGGCAATTATAAGGGTTCGACGTGGGGTCGTATTGCCCTCCAACTATAACCCCACCTGCTGTACGCAGAGATCATGTGATTTGACTTGGAATAATGTTGAAAGTTGTATGAGACGCTTCTTGTTTATGGTTTAAGGAGAACATGTAGACAGCTCTTCTGGTTTGGAGTATCAGAAGCATTCTTCCTCGGAAAGCACGCACCAAAAGTTGCGCCACCCACACGGATACAAGCCTTGGTACCTGCCTCTTCTTCTTCCCGGTGTAACAAGTAAAGGAATGTCACAATTGAAAGACGATCGTCGACGGTAGACTACAGAAATGAAGTTGCCAATGAGACCAATGCTTCAGTTCGTGTTTATATCCATAGCCAGTTTAACCCAGATTCTATTAGCAAGACAACTAAGCAAGCATTTGCATCCGATCACTTCGTCCACTTCATATGTTCTAACTACAATTATGTAAATCTTTACTTGGCATGTGGGAGGTAGAGAGAGAGTATCAAACGGGGGTGCGTCTGCAGTGTGTGTGTATGAGAGAGAGAGAGAGAGAGAGAGAGAGAGAGAGAGAGAGAGAGAGAGAGAGAGAGAGAGAGAGAGAGAGAGAGAGAGAGAGAGAGAGAGAGAGAGAGAGAGAGAGAGAGAGAATATCGGCCTAAAATTGCTGGGATGCAGAATGTGATCCTGATTAAGAATGCTTTTCAGCATCTTAACCAGGATCCAAGTGTTGGTGAAGCTGAAGTCTAAGCAGGTATTAATGAAGAATCTGGGGAACCATCTGTTGATGTTCAAGAAGAGCAGGAGCCTGCGACTGATGTTTTTATTCCTCCTACTTTGGAGGGACGTGTTGCAAGCCAGGTTTTTACGGTCAAAGGAGCTGTGGAAGGGTTGATCAATAGGCCCGCTGCAGACAGACCATTAGCAGATCCTGCCGACTGGCAGGAAGAAGGATCCAAGCACGGGGATTCCTTGGAGATCACGAGCACGGTGCTGCGGACAGAAGTTGACGTAGCTCGGTCGCCGGCTCCTTCAACGATG
This sequence comes from Colocasia esculenta, assembly GCA_014218235.1. Taxonomy (NCBI): domain Eukaryota; kingdom Viridiplantae; phylum Streptophyta; class Magnoliopsida; order Alismatales; family Araceae; genus Colocasia; species Colocasia esculenta. Next base: position 93,610,388 of record CM024764.1, on the reverse strand, counting down.
GATGCTACACGCGCGCGGTGGTCGCCGGCGGTCTGTCTGATGTCGGTGGAGATCCCCATCTACCCACGACGGAGTTGGCCTGCCCTGCTTTTTTGCCGAATAATTCGCCCAAAACTCGCACGTCCGAATTGCTCGGACAGGGTTCCACAGATTTCGGCAATGCACATCGCGGACTGACACGGCCTCAAGGTAATCTTTCCACCCAGTGCATAGTCCAAGCTGATCGTGAGATTGGTGGGATCAAGACCAGCGACTGTGGGGCCCACTGGCCTAGTACGACATGTTGCCATGTTGGTGGACTCGACCCATGTAGGCCGGCCGGCACCACGCGGTTGTTCGTGAAGAGACAAGATAGCCATCTCAAAATATAGAGAAAGAAATATTTAGTGTATTTTTTTTTATTGTACGTAAGTGTAATATAATTAGACACTAAATTTATGTAGTATTTAATAATTGAGTTATTATTTATTACTGAGAAATAATTTGGTAATATCATTTGATAACATCACCATTAAAATTGTGTCATATCAATAATTGAAGTAAAAAAATTAAAAACACCTCATAAATGATGAGGTTGTGGTGCACTTTGATTGGTGTGTTATTTTAATGTATTACTAAATAGAGTTACTAAACCATTTCCTTTATCACTCTCCATGTGAAGGGTGCCACATAAATTTAGTACCTGATCATATTGCACTTAAGTACAATAAAAAAGTGCACTAACTCTTTCTCCAAAATATATACATTTCAGATACTTATTCGTATAAAGATGCACTGTACAGCTCACCCAATGAAATGCGGCATGATGAGAGAAATCCTTCGTCCTCCATTGATGTGCGCAATAAAGATATATACTATCAGTTCTTTATCTGGTATTCAAAAAATTTAAAACACATCCGAATAAAAAAAGAAGAGTCGGAATTTATTTACCGATTCCGCACGTTCGTTCTCCTAATCTGTTGTGTTGGATTCCACAAAAAACTGCCATATCTACAGCTCTAAAATATATTGAAATTAGACGGATTTCAATTGTTGAGCTTGTTAAAGTTGAAAACATATTAATACTTGCAACAAAATTAGTATCTAATGCGTCCGACAAAAATACAAATGATGATGATGTTGAGTGTTACTCTTGACGCCTAGACCTGTCCTTGAATAAGTCTTGGACGTATTTACTCTTGGAATCAATCATATGTAGAGTTCTAAATATTTGCTTGTTAGATCCGGAACTCCAAGTTTTGTGATTTAAATTTTTATTTTCTATCACTGTGATGGCTATTGATGTATGGCCTGTGCCATCTAGATGGACATGGCTTTAGCCTCCTTCTTTTATCTTTACTTGATTAATAAAATGGGCAGATTCATGCCCTTTGCTTTTAAAAAAGAAGTATGAGAGAGAGAGAGAGAGAGGCCTTTGTCTATCTACTTTATAATTTGATGTCATACATCGCCGGGTAAGCCCGCTGACAATTTTCCACCTCACGATCAACCTAGGTGGCTTTCATCTTTCATATAGGTGGCAATTAAAATTTGACTTCATTGGCTTAATTTTGAAGTCAATAAAGGTAATGATAGAAGTTGTGTATTAAATTGCTGACGCTCAAATCAAAACAATATAAGCTTGAAATCTAAACTGATCAATGTGGGAGACAGCTCGAATCCAACAGTGCATTTGTACACCATATAAGTTAACAAACACCAAGTTGCAGCACAAGAAAGGGTCGGATTATCTGTAAGTGCCCTACACACGGTCTCCGTCTAAACGTCGAGTTGCATTATTAAAATGACATGACCGTCCTCGTTACAAGGTGATTTGTAATTTATTAAAATTAGCCACTTTAGTCAAGACTACTAGGAAAACTGTGCATTACGGAGTTGGCAACAAGTGAAAAACACATCCGGTTTGAATAATAATAATAAAAAAGAGAATATAATTACCCATCGGTCAGAAAATTATGTAATTATTTATTTATCTATGTAACTATAAATATGTAAGATAGGGATCTAAAAGTAAATCACCAAAAAGTAGAGATTGATCGATAATTCTCTCAAAAAATAAAATTCTTACAATTTAAATTATAGATATTTTTTCAACTCGTTGGGATGGGCTTTTTATTAAAAAATTCATTTCTTACTATTGCGTCTTTTATTTTAATTGTACCATCTCATGATCAGAAGATAAAACTGAAAATACCTAAAAACATAATTAAATAAAGATCTTTTACATAAATATTCTTATAAATACGCGTTACTCAAATACACTCTTCATTTGATTGTGGTTATACACATGTGATTCTCTATCGTCAAAAAAATCAAAAATATATGCGATAGAAATTGTTAGATAACTTGAAATACTTAAAATACTCTTCAAAATCATTTGGGAAGATATAGGGAGTCACGGCAAGGGTATAAACATAAGGTATAAATATAATTCGAGAATATTTTTTAGAATATTCTCAAATAAGAGGTATATTTGACACAACTTATACTTACAAAGATATGTATGCAAAAATCTCTTGTTTATTGGATATAAATTAATAATTCACTCGTCAAATCTAAGCTTGACTCGAGTCGAATTTACGGGATGACGATAGGAATATAACTGTGATTTATAAAAATATTTAGAGAATATTTTTTAAAGAAAAATACTGTAACATGATTTAACGTATAATGTAACTAGAGATAACATTTACTGTAATGAGTTACAGTTCTGTTAGGGACTAGAAAATAAATCAAATATCTGTTACTGACTCTTAATTAATTTACACTATTTTTTATCATATACTCAAATAAGACTATATTTGACATAATCCATAATAACAAGGATATTTATGCAAAAAAAATCTGTAAAAAATGGTGCCATACCATTGATGAAATACAGATATCATCTTGGTAGATCCACTTTTTTCTTTTACGGAGATCCATATTCTTCCGTTCTTTGTTAAATTTGAAATATTATATTAAAATTAATCTTGTATGGGGATTGTAGAAAAAGCAATTTTGTTAATAAAGTAAGTATTTTTTCTCTTTCTAAATTATTTTTTTACAATGCGGTAATATTAGTTTTACAATAAATATTGAAAACTATATATCTACAAACATAGATAAGATGAACCTCACAACATCCTTTATAGTTAGAGAAGCACTTTGCGTCCGGCTGGCCGGACAAATTATTTGTCCGGCCAGCCGGCTGGCGCCTGCCCATTGGGCAGCGCTGGGGCGCCTGGGCCCCACCCCCAGACGCTGCCCAATGGGCAGCGCTCCAGTCGGCTGGCCGGACAAATGATTTGTCCGGCCAGCCGGACAACAAGCATTTCCCTTATAGTTAGAGAAGCACTTTACGTCCGGCTGGCCGGACAAATCATTTGTCCGGCCAGCCGGCTGGCGCCTGCCCATTGGGCAGCGCTGGGGCGCCTGGGCCCCACCCCCAGGCGCTGCCCAATGAGCAGCGCTCCAGCCGGCTGGCCGGACACCGGACAACAAGCATTTCCCTTATAGTTATACTAACCCAGTCTGCGAGGGGCAAAGGTGGGCCCCTCAAGCGGGTAACAAGTCCTATTCATAAATATTTGTGTTTGGTGAAGTCTGGTACATGGATAAGATCTCTGAGATGGGCAGAGACAGGGAATCGGAGTCGGACGGAAAGGTCAGACGCAGCGCGGCCACACGCGCCTCCAATCGATTCGGAAGTAAAGTGGGCCCCCATCGGAGATTCGGGATCTTCTCAGCGGGGACTCACGATCCAACGGCTAATATTGCAGCGTCCGCATGTTGTGCTGGATGGTCCCCGCCCCGCCCTCCCCACAAAACCAGGAGCGCGGGAAACCAAAACCCCGCCCCAAATCCGGAAAACCGCCGGTCCGTGTGTCATCACTGACCACTTCCCGGGGCGTAACGGCGTCACTGCGCCATGCGCCATACGTGACGACGCACCTTACTCCTCCAGCTTTGTTCTGCCCGCAAACACCGCGGAAACCGCTGGCTGCCCACAGTTCCGCCATCCGAAACTGGAAACCGGATACCATCTCCATAAAACCAGGAGTAGTGCGATCAGAACCACGGTACAAATAATAATAATAATAATAATAATTCTCGTTTTCCTCTCTTAATTTCGCCTTCGCCGTCTCAGGAGACGCGGCAAATCGTTGATATGAATGTGACACGCGTCGACATTCCATTATTCAAGTTCATAGAGTTTTGTCTGAGACGTCCGACGTGGAACGGGGCCACATGGGCGTGTTGATAGATCCTTTTTGTTTCTGGGAAACTTTTATTTATTAATTGCGAAGTCTGGTAATGCATGATACTGGCTAATGGAATCCCGCTCTCCTCTAAACCGCCGGCTACTTTCCTGTGCTGCTTTCCATCTTTGGTTCCTGCGGCTCGCCACTTCCATCTCTACTTAAATATCCTTCCCCTGCTACACGCATCCCACAGCCTCGCTTCTCTTCTCTTCTCTTCCTCCTCAAATATCCTTCCCCTGCTACACGCTACCCACAGCCTCGCTTCTCTTCTCTTCCTCGTCGTCGTCTTCTTCTTCTTCTTCCTCTCTCTCTCGCGATCTCTAGACGGTGCTCATCAGCATTAGCTGCTGGAGTAGACGACAGAGACGAGCATCGCTTGTTGGAAGAAGTTTAAGTGCGAGGAAAGAAGTTTGAGCAGCAGCCATGAGGGTGAGCTGTAATGGTTGCCGAGTGCTGCGCAAGGGGTGCAGCGCCGACTGCAGCATCCGACCCTGCCTGCAGTGGATCAAGAGCCCGCAGGCGCAGGCCAACGCCACCGTCTTTCTCGCCAAGTTCTACGGCCGAGCTGGCCTCATGAACCTCATCGATGCGGGCTCCGAGCACCTCCGCCCTGGTATGCCCCTGAAATTTTTCTGTTGGTTCGAATTTGGGTTTGGCTACAATGGGCACAAGGAAGAAGGTTCTAATGGAACGTTTCTTTGTTTCTTGCTGCAGATATCTTCCGGTCGCTGTTATACGAGGCGTGCGGGAGGATGGTTAACCCCGTCTACGGTTCCACCGGCCTCCTCTGGTCCGGCAGCTGGCATCAGTGCCAGGCGGCTGTGGAAGCCGTGCTGAGAGGTGCTCCCATCCCGCAAGTTCCCTGTGAAACTGTGGAATCTGCCCTTGCTCCCCCGCTGCTCCGAGCCTCCGCCTACGACATCCGGCACGTCACCAAGGAGGACGCCACGGACGACCACCAAAAAGGGGACGGGGCTACGCGGATCCGCGTCAAACGTTCTCAAAATCACTGCTTCACCCCCGACGCCGGAGCGGAACCTGCCGACGCCAAGCGTCCGTGCTGCGCTGCGGACTTGCACGGCCGCGTGTCCTCCGGTAACGGTGCCTCCGAGCCGAGCTCCGCCAGCAGCTTAGCCGGTAGGGAGAAAGAGAAAGCCGTGTCAGTGGAGACGGCGGAGGCGTCTATGATGACGAGCCATGGAAGCGCCGAGACGGCCAAGGCGGACTGCCGTGACGACGAAGACGGCGAGCTGGAGCTGGAACTGACTCTGGGCTTCAGGCCACCACACCTAAGGCACAGCTCCCGCAGCTGCAGCAGCAGCGGCAGCAGCCGCCATAGCCGGGCGCACAGCCCGACTCGGAGCAGCGCCGACTCTGCTGCCGCAAAGGCGGCCCGCAAGAACTGCGATGGTCAGAGAATGGGCGGGTTGTCATGTCTACGGTTGATCTAATAACCTGCATAGGCAACGGGAACATTTCTAAGATTTGCTTTCCTCTCTGGGGAAGACCTTCCAGCGGAGTTCAGACTTCAGATCCCATTATCTTAACGTCTTGCGGTGTTCCTCAAGATTGTAATTTCCATTAGGAATATTTATAAATATACCTTTCCCAGAGGCCATATAGAAGATATCCATGAAATCTTCACTCTTATGTTTTTAACATTTTCTAAAGGATAATATATGTAAAGAAGTATCAATTTCTAGCACCAGTTAAATATGAGACATATTTCGTTCTCATATATAAATTGAGTGTTTAAATTGGTAATATATATTTTTAAATATGAGAAAAAAATTGGAAGACATTAGGAATATTGTAGGTTTTTTTTTAAAAAAATATGGTCTCTTTCTTTTTGCACTTTCCCCTCGTTTTCGCGTTTGCATCCGCGACCGGGATGGAAGGGAACGATGTGCGCGTCTCGAACAGGAAACGATGATGGATTTGACGCGAAGGCGGTGGGCGCGGGAGGCAGCCGCGTACGGCGTGGAGCTTAGTTGGGAGTTTACTATTAGATTGTGCTAAATTGACAACGTATGCGTGTGGGCCATTACCAAGTACATGGAACCGACCAGAAATGATGCAGACCAAATCCTATTGTGATCTACGAACTTGTCCACTCATCCACCCTGCTCCAGAGGGTGTGACAATTTCCTTCCTTAATTTTTAAGAAAAATTAATTTGGGGTCTATGAGGGTACTTATTTCTTGATCTCTGGCGTAAAAATGTGCCTCCTATTTTTTTTGATAGATTTTAATAATCATTTTAAAAAGAAAGTGTCTATCTTTTATTTTATTTTTCATTTTATCTTTTTGTAAATGTGTATTTTTATTCTTTATCATCAGATATATATGATTATTGTGTTCATATTTAAATTAATTTTTAACTATTTTAACTGATTTATTGGTCTACTTTAACTAATTTTTTCGTCTATTTTAATTAGATTTTACATCTATTTTAACTTATCTTTTATATTCTTATTCTCTATTCTTGCATTTTAATGAGATTCTTCTTTTACTTTAACTCAAGTACATGTTATTTTAACACATTCATATGTGTGCTTGGAGAGGATGACTTTCTCTGTAACTTCGACCATTTATGCATCTTACAGTAAGACAAATTAATTGTATATTGTTTTAACAATTTATAGTTTTATTTTAACCTTCTATATGACACAATATATCACATATGTAACTATTGTACAGTTTTAAGATAAGAATTCAAAGTCATTAAAATATGTGCGGCGAAAAGTTAACATGTATGTGAGTTAAAGTCATTGTAGATATAATTTAAAATTTAAGTTCGAAGGTGTTAATCTAAAAGTTTGAATCATTAAAATATGTGTAATGGTGAGTTAAAATGTATGAGACTTAAAGTCATTATTTTTTTTATGACTTAAAGTCGAAATTTTAAAGTGTTAAAGTAAGAGTTTGAAGACGTTAAAGTAAGAGTTAGAGGTCGTTAAAGTATATGTGACAGTGAGTTAAAATATATGAGACTTCACTGTTAACATGACTTAAAATTTAAGTTTTGAGTGATAAAGTAAGAGTTTAGAATTGTTAAAGTATGGATGATGCTGAGTTAAAATGTGTGAAACTTAAAATAACTATTGATATAAATTAAAATATAAATTTGAAGACATTAAAGTAAAAGTTCGAATGTGTTAAAGTAAGAGTTCAAGGTCGTTAAAGTATGTGTGACAGTGAGTTAAAAATATGTGAGACTTAAAATCACTGTTAACATCATTTAAATTCTAAGTTCTGAGTCGTTAAAGTAAGAATTCAAAGTTGTTAAAGTATGTGTGACAATGAGCTAAAGTATGTGAGATTTAAAGTAACTGTTGATATGATTTAAAGTGTAACTTCAAAGACGTTAAACTAAGAGTTGAAAAGTTTTAAAGTAACAGTTGCTCACTGTCAGAAGATAGAAAACTTTACTCAGGAATCGTTAGTACATATCCCAATAAAATAGAGATTAGGAATTTTCATTGGTAAAAATATCTAGATTTTTTTGGGAAGACATTCCTGATAGGGATCTACAATTAAGGTACTCTCACTAACAAAGACCTATAATTAATTTTTTCTAATTTTTATTATTTTATGACATCGGTTAATTATTTTTTTCTAATTTTTATTATTTTATGACATCGGTTGGTATCCAACATTTAAATTTAGACAAATATGTAGTTGTGATGATAACTTGAATACATGTCATAAATGTCAAACTTAGCACACGGTAGCCTCAAGGTTCCATCTCTCTCTCTCTCTCTCTCCTCTCTCTCTCTCTCTCAGTTCTCTCTTAATTTGTTCTTCGACTGTCTCCTTATGCGCTTTTCCTTCTAATGTCAATGCCACAAACTTCATTAAGTGTTAGTATTGGAATTAGCGCTCACTAGTATTAGAACAGAATATGACATTAAGAATATTGAATTCCTTATGTCAGGAGATGATGATTTTTCGTTTCTAAGATTTATTATATATTGATCTCCATGAGATAATAATTAAAAAGAGAAAAAAGATATTATCTCGGGCTGCCAAATACATTAAAAGCAGAATAGAAGAGGAGGAAATTAATCTTCCATTCGCTGAGGAAGTCACAAGGTTGGCAAGATTTATTATTCTTAATAAAGTCTTATCGGGTCGGGTTGTGTTCGTATCGGCTGTAATGGGCCTATTCTGTGTACATGGGCGTCTGTTTTCGTTTCGGCTGTAATGTTTAGGTGCTCGAAGTCGAGGGAGGCACAGTCAGGAAGAAAGTTGAGATTATGGAGAGTTTGATAAAGGTAGATTGTGGACTCTTGTCCCCTCGAGTCAGCTTATAAGTAAACCCGAAGCTCTTTAAACATTCACAAGACATTTCTTAAACTTTCTTCCGTCTCTGTGTCTTCGAGGTTGAGTAATTTTTCGGACATCGCTTTACTAGGGACATTATCAATCAAGAGTAGTTATCTATAGGACGTCACCTCTCTTAATGCACATTCAATTTTATAGACAGCAACGGATGTAAAATTTTGATCTAGTGAAGTCTTTAATAGTACATCTATAAATTATGTTTTTAATTTAGTGAAATCTCAAATAATAAAAATTTACATCTCAATAAAAATTTTCTAACTTAGTGGGGTTTGGATCTCACTGAGGATCATCTAGATCCGCCACTATTTAGAGAGATTTATAACGTAAAAGAAATGAACGAGAACTTAGACGCAGCTCTAGTGCTCCCATCTAAATAACCCCTCAAAGAGGCAGATATGCCATGTTACGCAGCTGAGTGAGCTGCATAGCTTTATTTAATTAGAACAACATGGCTACATGCACACTTAATGATTGACAACAAGAAGCTCACAAAACATCACTTGAATTCAGCTGGTGGGCTTCCTGGTCAATAAAGATTATAACTTCAAGATACCACCACACTGCCACCAACTTAATTATCAGACCTTGGCCTTGTGCTCCGGCCGGTGGGTGAACTCGAAGTCCACATGCACAAATGCACGTTCCACTTCCGGCAGCAACTCAAGCTTCTCTTGAAGTGCCTCACCAATGTCATGTGCTTGGTTTAGAGGCATGTCCCCTGGTAACACTATGTCCACCTCCACGAAGTAATTCGACCCGAATGTGTATGCTCGGACCGTATCAATGTGCCGTATCTGCTCATGGTGATTCCAAATGAGATAGGTTAGCTTCGCTAAGTAGTCTGGAGGTGCAGTTCTCCCAATCAGTGACCACACGTTCTCAACCACTGTCTTAGCCCATGTGCACATTGTGTACAAAGCTATCTGCAAAGAAATGTGATGGTACGTATTATCATCAATGCTAGTTTTGTATAAAATGAATTATAAATTCTATAAAAAGATAAATTTAATGCACTTGACTAATAGATCAAAAACTAAAGTACGTAAAAAACATGTAATTATCAAGTACATTAAAATTTTCTCTTCCATATATCAAAATGGTGCTCGATTATTTAAGATTCTATCCAAGTGACTAGGGAAAGATGCATGTATTGCATGCCACTAGAGTCTCCTCTTGCAATGATTCGTCTGTTCAAAGATTACAAGAGGAAGATGTATTGCATCATTATCAAATAGGTGGTTTTCTCGTTTTTGTGGAGATCTAGATGTTAATTTGGTACCCTTCCCAGTTGAAAAGACTACATGTTTACAGGATCAGTTTGCAACGTGTTTAATTAGTAGGTGGCCCCTAACTAAGAGGGTTTAAATAATTAGAATTCTATCTACATGTCACGTAAGAAAGCAGTATGTAAATTCTAGAACAATATAGCAAGTTCCGGACTTACCAATATTGCGCCAACTGGGTCCACCCACCAGTAGAATCTCACAGCAAGGACAGCAGTTACCAGCCCCACGGAGTTAGTAATGACGTCGAATAAATGGTCTTGCGCGTAAGCCCTAACAATCTCATTCTCGAAACTTCGACAATAGACCATGAGCACAAACTTCACGAGTGTCACCGAGACCATGATTCCAATCATCCACTTTTCCTTTTGTTTATCAAAAACTGTGTGAGACTGCAACAGAAACAAGGTGTGTTATATATATATGGAAATGAAAAGAGAGATTTGCATTTGTAAACTGTGGTGGCCGAATCTGGTCACCTAGGCCCATGATGACTCGTTACGGCTCATTCGCGTCATGTCGACTACCGTGGCACTGTCATCGAAGGGCACGCCCTCTCCAGGATGGCTCGAAGACCTCCATTATATGACCCCCGTGATCGGAAGCTGTCACGTTCCGCGGTGGCATACCTCCGAGCAGGTCATTCGCCTCCCCTTTTCCGGACAGCTATGAACGGCTTCCGAACAGGAACAGCAACTCCGCTGCACAGGACTACCCTGGATATTGCCGAACAGCAGGTTCGAGCCCCTCGTGGGTCACCTGCTCGGAAGGCTTTCCCAAAGGGTTCCGAGCAGGTTATCCGGCTCGCAGAACGGTTGTAACCGTCCCAGGCCACGTTCTCCATCATCAAGGGGCGTGACCTGTCCGGCAGCCCAACGGACACTGGAGTCATAACTCCTCCCGTTATGCGCGCACGACAAGGCGCCTCCTCAGGCACGATCTGCCGAACGTTACGCACGATTGGCTCAGACGCCGACGCCTATAAAAACACAGGTACAGTACCATGCGACGGTACGTTCTCGACCTCCGGAAAATACATTCCCTCATTCCAAAACCCCCTGCCTCTCCGGTTCCTCACTAACTTAGGCATCGGAGGGTTTTCCCGGTCTTCACCGGGTCCCCTGATCCTCTTCTGGTTTTTACAGGTCTTCGCCCCTACCAGCGATCGTCTTCCCTTTCTATTTAGTGGAGGCCCGTTTGGCTCAGGCCCAAGCAGGATCTCACCACCACATTTGGCGCCGTCTGTGGGAAGCGACGCTGCCATGGCTCGCGGGCGATCCTCATACCAGAATGTAGGAAGCAGGGCGACAAGGTCTCGTCAGTCACGAGGGGCCTCCCGTCGCCAATCTCCCCCTAATGACGTCGCCGGCACTGCTACCGGCGCAAATCACGACGTCCCAGTACCAATGGCTGCAGCACCGGCAACGGCCCTCGAAGTGGCAGAGCTTCGGGGGCAAATGCATCAGCTGACGGGCGTCTGCCTCGCCCTACAGGCCCAGTTGGCGGGGGTTGCGGCCCCGGCGGTCTCCCTGCCACGCGAGCGGCAGGCGGAATCGTCACATCGACGCTCCCACGTCCCCCCAGCGCCGCAGGAGCAGAGGGCGTCACCACGCCGGTCCCTCCGGGCCCCCTCGGAGGAGCGGGCACCAGAGCGCCGCGGGCGTTCGCCTCGCCGCTCTATTATCTCCCCCCGTCCACCTCGATCAGTTGTGGGAGGCAACTCCCACATGTCGGGACGAGGGGGCCCCGCCAACTCCGAGCAGGAGCTCGCCAGGCGCCTCCGACGTATGGTCGATCTCGAACGCCGCATGGACGCGATGGTTCAGCGTGCGGAAGGCAAGGCTTCAGCGGAGGATGACTTGGACTTCCGCTCTCCTTTCTGTAGGGAGATTTTGGAGGCCCTGGTCTCCTCCAAGCTCCCTCTTCCCACCGTCGCGCCCTACGACGGCACAACCGACCCGGCCGACCACATCCACGGCTTCGAATCGCATATGGTGTTCCACGGAGCATCAGATGCGGCCAAGTGCAGGGCTTTCCCTGCGACCCTCAAGGAGACCGCCAGGGCTTGGTTTGAAACCCTCCCTCCGGGCTCTATCACCTCCTTCCGCCAATTGAAGAAGTCCTTTCGGGACAACTTCCTTGGTGGAAGGTCTCAGCCGCGGACGGCGGCTTCTCTCCTGACCGTGCGCCAGAAGAAAGGCGAGGCACTCTGGGACTTCGTCAAGAGGTTCCGAACAGAGGCGCTTCGCATCTCGCGCCTGGACGTCCTCTAGCCACTAGTGCCCTCATCCAGGGCACTCGCGACGGTTTTCTGCAGAGGACCCTCGGCGTCCAGCAGCCAGCCACCCTCGCCGAACTACTCTCCATCGCACAGCGCCATGCAGCTTGTGAAGAGAGCCTGGCGGCGAGCAGGGCCGAACAAGGGGAGCAGTCGGACAAGAAGCGGCCTTCCGATAATGGTTCCGACCGAGATCGGAAGAAAGGACGGCGTAATGGCGATTCTCCACGCCGTCCGCGCCCCTTCACCAACTACACCCCCCTCACCGTGGCTCCCGAACAGATCCTGGCAGAGATCAGGGATGAAGCTTTTGTTCGGTGGCCCCAGAGAATGCGCTCCGACCCCGGAAGCGCGATCAAAATAAGTACTGTCGCTTTCATCGCGACCACGGCCACGACACATCCGAGTGCCGCCAGCTTAAGGACGAAATCGAAGACCTAATCAAGCGCGGCTACCTTGGGCGGTTCGTGCGCCGGAACGAAGAACGCCCCCGACGTCGAGACCGCACTCCCGAGCAGCCGATCAACAACGAGCCCAATGGGCAAGAGATCAACGTGATCGCGGGAGGTTTCGGCGCGGGCGGTGAAAGCACTCGAAGCCGACGCGATTACGCAAGGCGAGTGCATGTCATAGACAGGCCCCCGGCTGTTCGGCCGGCCCCATATCCTACTAGTCCCGCACGCGCACAATCCGAAGATGTTATAACCTTCTCGGATGAAGATCTTGTAGGGGTTACGACCCCACACGCTGATGCTCTGGTCGTCTCGGCCACCATCAACCATTGTAATGTGCGCCGGATTCTGGTAGATAATGGAAGTGCCCCCGACGTCTTGGCTTACGACTGTTTCGTTCTCATGGGTCTGCATGCCAATCAACTCACTCCTGTAAATTCGCCATTGTTCGGCTTTTCGGGAGTTTCGGTCCAGCCCATGGGAAGGATTCACCTACCGATCACCTTGGGAACTGCTCCAAAGGCTGTGACCAAAATTGTTGACTTTCTGGTCGTCAATAATATGCCTGGATACAACGCTATCCTGGGCAGAGGTCTGATCGGACGCATCAAAGCAGTACCTTCGTCACTCCACCAGAAGATGAAGTTTCCCACTCCGAGCGGTGTGGGCGAAGTGCTCGGATGTCAGCGCGAGTCCCGCCGTTGTTACGTCCTCTCCCTAAGAGACAAGCAACCACTCGCTGCTCCAGCTCCTTCGACTTCCGATCAGCCTTCAACTAGCCGAGGAGCGCCTGCCGAAGATCTAATCCCTATTCAGGTGGGTGACGACCCCGAACACGTCCTGTACGTTGGTGCCCTGTTGACAGAGGCCGAACAGCAGCGCTACACAGTCTTCCTGCTGGCCAATTTGGACGTGTTCGCTTGGTCCGATGACGACCTTCCAGGCATTCCTCCGGAAGTCATGGTGCACCGCCTTCGGCTGGATCCACGGATGCCACCAGTACAGCAAAGGAGGCGACCAGTGAACCGAGAACGGCAGATTGTGATTCAGGATCACGTGACTAAAGGCCGAACTGTTGGGCTCCTCCGAGAAGCCCAATATCCAAGATGGATCTCCAATGTGGTCCTCGTACGCAAGGCCAATGGCAAATGGCGTGTGTGCGTAGATTACAAAGATCTTAATAAGGCGACGCCCAAGGATAACTTCCCTCTGCCGCGCATTGACCGTTGGTGGACGCTACTTCCGGGCACGAGCTTCTCAGCTTTTTGGATGCCTACTCTGGCTACCACCAGATTAGCATGCACCCTCCGGATCAAGACGCCACGACGTTCGTGACAGACCTAGGCTTATACTGCTTCACCAGGATGCCCTTTGGTCTGAAGAATGCAGGCGCAACTTACCAGGCGGCTGGTCAATAAAATGTTCGAGCAGCAGATCGGGCGCAACATGGAAGTTTACGTAGACGACATGTTGGTCAAGACTCTTCCGAGTACTGATCACATTTCCGACCTCCAAGAAACTTTCGCAGTCCTACGAAAGTACAACATGAAGCTTAATCCCGCCAAGTGCGCGTTTGGTGTTCGGTCGGGTAAGTTCCTCGGATTCCTCGTATCAAACAGAGGAATAGAGGCGAACCCGGAAAAAATCCAAGCAGTGCTTGAGATGACCAGCCCGAAGACAGTGCGCGACGTCCAACGTTTGACAGGGCGTCTCGCGGCACTGAATCGGTTCATGTCCCGAGCAGCAGAAAGAAGTTTTAACTTCTTCAAGTTGCTCCGAGGCCCTAAAAGCTCCTCGAAGCAAGGGGGGCAAGTACCGTGGACTGACGAATGCGAAGCTGCCTTCACAGAGCTGAAGGCATATTGTCAGCCCCTCCAGTTCTCTCAAAGCCTGTGCTCGGAGAACCTTTGTTCATGTACCTTTCGGTCACCGAACACTCCCTCAGTGCGGTCTTAATCAGAGAAGTAGGAGCGGCACAGCATCCCGTATACTACATCAGCAGGGTCCTCCAAGAGGCTGAAAGGAGGTACCCCAGGGCAGAAAAGCTGGCCCTTGCTCTGGTCACAGCTGCTCGGAAGCTTAGGCCCTATTTTCAGGCCCATTCCGTTATAGTTCTAACCGATCAACCGCTGAAATCCATTCTTCAGCGTCCGGAGGCTTCCGGTAGGTTGGTTAAGTGGGCGATAGAGCTTGGTGAATTCGACATCAGCTTCCGACCAAGGACGGCTATCAAAGCGCAGGCGTTGACGGATTTCGTGGCGGAATGTACCCTTCCGTCCGAGCAGGATCCACCGTTGGCAGACGAGCCCCCATGGGAGCTTTATGTTGACGGATCCTCTTGTGTCACAGGGAGCGGGGCAGGCTTGGTCCTCACCTCCCCGGAAGGGCTAGAGTTCCAATACGCCCTCCGTTTTCGCTTTCCAGCCTCCAACAATGTCGCCGAGTACGAAGCCTTGTTGTCCGGTATCCGCATGGCTAGGCACCTTGGGGCCATTCGACTTAGAGTCTTTAGTGACTCCCAGCTGGTCGCCAGCCAGGTAAGCGGACAGTTCGGAGCACGGGAGCCTCGCATGGCTCAATACCTCCAACAGGTCAAGAGCCAGACAGAGGGCCTCTTATACTTCGAGGTTATACATGTTCCACGGGAGCAGAACGCGCGAGCTGATGCACTGGCCAAATGGCATCTTCAGGCGACATCACCCCTTCTCGCTCTGTGTTCGTTGAAGAGCTCGCCTTGCCGAGCACGGAGACCGATGTAGCCGCCATAGAAACGGGCCCACTAACCTCAAGTTGGGTGGACCCTCTCATGGCATACCTCCTCCGAGGTGAGCTTCCGCCCGAACAAGCCGAAGCTCGGAAAGTCAGGATGCGCTCACAGCATTTCACTCATAGAAGGCAAACTGTACCGACGGTCCCTTGCAAAACCTCTTCTGCGTTGCCTCAACCCTGAGGAGGCCCTTGCGGCCACAGAGGAAGTTCACGAGGGGCTGTGCGGAAGCCATCTGGGGGGCAGAACGCTAGCGCGCAGCCTCATCCGAGCAGGGTTCTGGTGGCCTTCTCTTCAGAAGGATTGCATGTCCTTCGTCAGGAAGTGTCCAGAATGCCAAAAGTTCGGAGTACTCATCAAGCAACCGGCCGAACAACTTCACAGTCTGTTCGAGCCGCGCCCCTTCGCCAGATGGGGCATTGACATCTTGGGCCCCTTTCCAGAGGCCCAAGGGCGGAAGAAGTTTCTGTTCGTCGCCATCGACTACTTACCAAGTGGATCGAGGCCGAACCCGTCACTACAATCACCGAACAGGCCGCATGGAAGTTCGTATGGAAGAACCTTCTCTGCAGGTTTGGCATCCCAAGGGTGATTACGTCTGACAACGGGAAGCAGTTTGACAGCACCTTCTTCAAGCAGAAGTGCGCCGAGCTCAGAATCTACAATCACTTCACCTCCGTCGCTCATCCCCAAGCTAACGGTCTGGTCGAAAATGCCAACCGAACATTGCTGCACGGGATCCGAACCAGAGTGGAGGCTGCAGGTGGGTCATGGATCGATGAACTCCCAAATGTCCTTTGGTGTCACCGAACAACTGCTCGGGTAGCTACGGGGGAAACACCTTTCCACCTAGCCTACGGCTCAGAAGCAGTTGTACCTTTGGAAGTAGCCCTTCCAACTATCCGAACTACCCACTTCGACGAAGCCGCCAACAACCGCGCTCTTCGGGAAAACTTGGACATGCTAGGCGAACGACAGAACGACGCCAGCATCCGCCTCGTTTCCTATCAGCAACGACTCACACAATATTATAATGCGCGAGTTCGGGAAAGGCGGTTCAATGTGGGAGATTTGGTTCTGCGCCGCTGTTCGGCTTCGGACCCCGAAGAGCAGTGGGCAAGCTTGCCATCAAATGGGAAGGACCTTATCAGGTCACCCATGTCCTCGGGAAAGGCTCATATAAGCTAACTACTCCCAGTGGCGAAGCCATTCCCAGGACTTGGCATGTTTCTAACCTTAAGGCTTATTATGTATAAGAGCCTCTTTTCAGCATCCTACCTCTCTTCTCCCAACTCCTGATGCCATACAAGCATTTAGCATACATACCTGATCGGAATCCCCTTTACGGTTCCCTACGGTCTGCGTTATACATGCAATGCTTACGGCACCTAGCGGATTTCGATCCGAACAGGAGTATTTATGAAAGGAAGAAGATAGAGAAAGCGAAGCTATAAGAACAATCCCATGAACAGAAGACTTCGTTCGCAAAAAAGTTTTCTTTTTATAAGATAACCCCTTTTGGCCATGGTTACAAAAAAGGAGAATACAAGAAGGATCAAGGAGCCTGCTGTGAAGGACCAGCACCGTCATCTGAAGGGGGCATTCGCCCAGACTGGAATTGCGCGAACCGCACCCCATCCAGACGGGCGTCCTGGGTGCGACGCCGGCACTCCCGAACAGCGGCCTCGAAGGCTTCCCGGGCGCGTTCAACCCAGGAAAGCTGTTCTCCCACCTCCTTCCCAGCGTTGAGGCCCACCCTGTAGCAGCGGGCCCCGTACTGCTCTAAGTCCTCCTTGTACTCCGGCCCGGCCTTATAATCGGCAACGGCTCGGGCCTCTGCATTCACCATTACCTTGGCCAGAGCATCTTTTTCGGCTCGAGCCAAGGTAACATCCAGCCTTGCAGCCTGGAGAGCAGCCTTGAGGTCTTTTACCTCCTCCTCTAGCGCTGCTTCGCGAGCCTTATGTCTCGCAGAACGGTCCTCGCAAAAAGCTGTCTGCGCCTCTTGGAGGTATTTTTGCCTCTGACCCCGAACAGCCAAAACCCTGAGGACGCCCAGCGACTTCGACAAGTCATCCACAAGCGCTTCAACATCAACGTCGCTCAGGCCATCTCCCCCCTGGACCTCTGGGTGGTAACCTTCCGCTGACCTATCCGAGGTCTGTTCGGCAGGAAGGTCCAAGCACCTCGCCAGCTGGTCGAGGTGAGATACAGTAGGGCTCGGGGGCAGCTCCCTGGGCGCGCTCTCCATACGACGAAGCGTCGCCTCCAGAGCCGCCACCGAAGGGTCTGCAGAAATCTTCTTCTGAAGCGCCTCGCTAAGGGGTCTCCGGTCGTCTTCGGACTCTTCAGCCCGATCACCGTCCCCAGCACCCGCAACAACCGCCCCCGAATCCTCTACTACCTTGGAGGTTGCATTTACAATAGCAACCTCCTCGGTGGGGGGCATGGGGGGCAGGACACCCCCAGAGGCAGCGATCTCTTCGGACGTCCCTGTCGTCGCAACCACCTCCTCGATGGTCCCCGCTGCAGGAACCACTCCTTGCTCCGAAGAGAGAATCGTGGTCGGCGCTGTGGCCACCACGCTGCTCGAAACCACCCCAACAGGGGCGGAGACTCCCGCTGCTTCAGCATTCTCCTCCCGCCGGCCAGGAGACGCCACGACCTCTCCAATCCTCCCAGAGGATACCTCCGCGGTGTGGCTGGGAGTGCAGCGCTCGTCACCTCCGGCGTGGGAAGCACCGGTGGGCTCTCCATCTCTCATATAGGAGGAGCCCCCGGCCTCTCCTCCAGCAGAGCTCTCAGACCCCTCGCTCATAAAAACGAGCCCCAGATCGGTCGCCATCTTTTGTGCGACCTTAGGGCGAGTCGAGGAGGCCACCCGTGGCACCCCCTCATCGGCCGATGATACGGCCCCACTCTTTTTTCGCAGCAGCAACTGCGCCCCTTCCTCTTCGGTCCCCTCCTCGTCATGTGGAGTAGTCTGGACCATCTTCTGCTTTTTCCGAGCACGGAGTTGTTCTGCCTCCTCCGCGCCCTCGTCAACCAGAACGGGCCTCTTCTTCGCAGAAGGCCGGCTCGCTTGGTCCTCCTTCTCCCGAGGAGTCCGAGCTTCGGCCGGTGCCACCTCTTTAGTGGCCTTCTTCTTCAAGCGAATCCTCCCAGACTCCTTCTCAGGAGCCTGTGCCTTTTTGAAGCGCCCTTCGGCAGTTGATGGAGCAACAAGCGCCGTCGTCACCGCGGCCCCAGCCCTCATTGCGCTAGGGACCCGAACAACAGCGGCAACGTCGTCGTCTTCATACACTCTGTGCGCTTGCACAGGGATCTGTTCGGCGAAATCTTCATTCGCCTCTTGGTCCCTTCCGGCCTCCAGCTCTGCGGCCGCTGCGCACAAAGAAGATAAGAAGAAGAAAGGTTAGTATGAGGTCACCAAACCTAAGAGTAAACAATCGAAAGACAGTATACTTACTCCATGGTTTGCTGAGCCCGTACTTAACGAGCTTGAACTCGGTCACAAACCCTTCTCCGTTCCGAACACTTGCTCGGAGAAGTGCGTCTGATGCCTTAGCCTCATCCTGGATAAGCCTCGGAAAGCTATCCTTTTGAGCCGAGCGAATGACTGTGGGGAACCCCCATTCAGCGCCGCTCCGGTGGCGCACGAAAAATAACCTGTCCATCCAACCTTTGTTGTTGGAATATTTGCTGGACAGGCCAATGTGCATCCGATCTGTTCGGTGCTTGGCGTAGTAGATGTCCACTCCCGAGGCCCGCGAAGCTGACAGCTTGAAGTGTGCTCGGAAGACGTCCGCCGAACCCCGGATCTCCTTCAACTTGCAGACAACACCGAAGATACAGATGTATCTCCAGGTGTTGGGCGTCAGCTGTATAGGTGAAACGCCCCAAGTGTTAAGGAGCGCCTTCGCCACCTCCGGCAACGGCAACCGGAAGCCTGCCTCCAGATGGTCCACGGAGAGGAGCAGGCAACCTGGTTTATTCACCAAGATCGTGTCGCTTTCCCTGGCGTCGACGATCTCGTACTCGTCTCCGATGCGGAAGCGCTCGCGAAGACCACTGAAGTGGTGGTACCGTGGCCCGGTCGTCGCTGCGGCAGTCACCCCGCTAGCTCCGGCAGCGGCTTTCCCCTTGCTCGCCATCGCCGGAAGGACTACAGAAAGCAACAACGACGCAGGAAGACGAAGCAGAAGACAGAGAGAGAAGGAGGCGAGAAGCACGAAGGTCTCGAAGATGAAGGGTTTCTGGGAGGCGTAGCTTCCGCCCTCGCCTTATCCCCTCCTTATAAGGAAAGAGGAGGGAACGAAATTCGAGGCGGGACTTCAAACCCCGCTCTTTCCCATTTTTTGAAAGCACCCCTTCGGGTACAGCGCTGGCTGCCGTCCGAGCGCAGAGGCGGCACCTCAAGTATGGCGCGGCTCTGCACCCATCATGACGGGTTAGCCGTTTGACGGGACCCTAAGCGGCGGCATCCCGCAACGAGCCATCACATTAAATGCGGAAATGACGCCCTCGAAGCCCTCGTCTCACCGAGCCGCTCGAGGGCGTGGGGGGCAAGTGTGGTGGCCGAATCTGGTCACCTAGGCCCATGATGACTCGTTACGGCTCATTCGCGTCCTGTCGACTACCGTGGCACTGTCATCGAAGGGCACGCCCTCTCCAGGATGGCTCGAAGACCTCCATTATATGACCCCCGTGATCGGAAGCTGTCACGTTCCGCGGTGGCATACCTCCGAGCAGGTCATTCGCCTCCCCTTTTCCGGACAGCTATGAACGGCTTCCGAACAGGAACAGCAACTCCGCTGCACAGGACTACCCTGGATATTGCCGAACAGCAGGTTCGAGCCCCCTCGTGGGTCACCTGCTCGGAAGGCTTTCCCAAAGGGTTCCGAGCAGGTTATCCGGCTCGCAGAACGGTTGTAACCGTCCCAGGCCACGTTCTCCATCATCAAGGGGCGTGACCTGTCCGGCAGCCCAACGGACACTGGAGTCATAATCCTCCCGTTATGCGCGCACGACAAGGCGCCTCCTCAGGCACGATCTGCCGAACGTTACGCACGATTGGCTCAGACGCCGACGCCTATAAAAACACAGGTACAGTACCATGCGACGGTACGTTCTCGACCTCCGGAAAATACATTCCCTCATTCCAAAACCCCCTGCCTCTCCGGTTCCTCACTAACTTAGGCATCGGAGGTTTTCCCGGTCTTCACCGGGTCCCCTGATCCTCTTCTGGTTTTTACAGGTCTTCGCCCCTACCAGCGATCGTCTTCCCTTTCTATTTAGTGGAGGCCCGTTTGGCTCAGGCCCAAGCAGGATCTCACCACCACATAAACATATTCCAATCTTTGATCACTAAACTAGGCATGCTAAGGAGGTGGAATTTTCACTATATTGTCATAGGATAATTACGCTAACTTTATTTTTGAAGGAACTTTATAAAAATGTCCAATGTACCTGCGTGACGAGCTCTCTTCCAGACTCTAATAGTATTTGAAAACCAAGAGTTGCCATAACGGAGGCAAAAACTATTATACCCTACAAAACGAAGTATGTCAGCTCGATGGTTGCATAACCAGAATGATATAAAATATGATTTGAAAAAAGCGTAAGAATGGCATATTAATCTATCTGTTAATGAGTACACACCATGCGCTGTTGAACTTTACAGCGGAGTACACGCAACCTAATAATTTCTTTAAATGATTTTGACTAGACTTCTTAATGATAAACCGACAGAAAGAGGAAATACTAAAAATTAGAAGAAAAAATAAGGGTGATATACACAACTACAATAGTCACTATGGTATTAAAATTACAAGTCAAATTATAAAAAACTTGGGAAAGACAACATTATTCATATTAGGCGTGTGGTTAATGTTCTTAAAAGATTATGTGTGTTTATACAAAATGTATATGTATTTTTATATAAATATATATTTTTATATAAGTGCGGAGGTGGGAATTTTAATCTAGTATCTAAAGCGGATAATAGAAGGCCTTGACCACTAAATCACTCCTTGTGTACTATACAAATATATCTACCATTGAAGCAATCGACTTTCTTCTTAACACAGTTGATTGAGACATGGATCTTCAACACATGCATAATTACCTTTCGACCTATACTGATGGGCATGACTTTCCTAACTTCATTCGCAAATATGGCATTAGATGGATTAAAGTGGACGAATAACATGTAGGCCAAACGAAGGTGCAAACAGCAATGATGGCAAAAGAGATGTTTATTTAAAATTTCATATTGATAGATTTCTTTTATAATCGGAAGCTCATATTTAGAAAAGGGAAGATCTAGTCTGCATGCCTTAAAACTTATTAATTGCATTTTAAGAGTGCAAATGCTTAAATATTTAATTTAATGTGGTGACATGAAGTACATTCAAATGGCCGTACGTAGAATGAAAAGAGTCGTATATATTCATATCAACCTTCCATTTCCATATCAGAGATAATTAGTTCTTTTTATACAAGTCGATGCATAACCATTAATACAAATTACATTAAGCTTGCAGTGCTATATACTTAAGTATAACGTTATCAGTAATGCATGTAAGGCGATGCATATGCTTAAATAAATATTGAGGTAAGGCCAACTTACCACGGGTTGCATTCGCTTCTTCCCAATTGGATAACTGTACTGGTTAGGTTTTTTCATGGCATATGAAGTAAACCATAGAATAAATCCCGAAAGAAGGTCTAATAGAGAGTCCAGTGTTGAAGCAATCACTGCTAGGGATTTACTTTCAATGGAAGCATATACTTTGGCAGCGAAAAGGACCATATTTGCTAAGTTCGAGATATGAATTGCCATCCTTTCGCTCTTTGCCAATAGCTTTAGTTCATCCTAGAAGAAAAAAGTTACAAGGGAATTATGTCACAGTAAATGAATATTCATAAAGTTCATTTTTCATTCATAAAAAATGGTTTAACGTTTTAAATCTACAAAAGAAATGTTTTTGTTATGCTAAAATTCCACTAACAAGTCATGAAGAGTAGATCAAAAGTGATGATATAACTTGTCCTTTAATTAGGGCCTAGACATTAGAAACTTTAGATAATTACCTCTGTTGGGGCATTCGGCATACAACCTGATTCGTTTACGGCTTCCATTTCATTAAATCCTTTTACAAGATCTTCTTGCTTCTTGTAGTACTTTGCGATCTTACCTTGCTTGCCTGTTTAAAAAAAAAAAAAAGGAATGAGAAAAATCAGATCCTTATTCCACACAGAAGAAGCATGTGCTCATAGGGATGAATTAATGGCAAAATCTTGTAAAATCGAGGATAAACAATTTCACAATGCTCAACCTTTGAGGTAACGTAAAATATACGTAGGGAAGGATCCACTTGCCCCCTCTTAGAAAAAGAAAAAATAAAGTGTCTCCACATAGTAGGGTCATATTTTGGCGCACCCCACCTTCTTTTGTCACTATATATAGTTCCAGCAATATAATGTTCTTCGTGTTGAGGGTGGTGGTTCCCCAACATCATGCCATGCATGCGCTCCTGCCCTTATACAAAGTAAAATGTGATAATATTTTATGCAAGGGGAGATTAATAAATGTCGAATGAGCACTTCAAATAATTGCACCGTCTCTAATATAGATGATGAATCCTTATGAAGTGAATTAAATATGTGGATACCCTTTGTCACAATGTGCAAAATCTTATTAAACAGCCGGTATGATTATCTAGCAACAATTTTACGTGCCCTCCCAGGATTAAGAACTTTCGAGATATAACATTCTCGTGGATTGATTAATTAGCCCTCCATAAGCCATGGAAAAGAGGTAGTCGCCCTCCTCTTCTACCCGCTCTCCAGAGCCCCTACAGCGTATGAGAGAGAGAGAGAGAGAGAGAGATCAAGGGACTCACTGTAGGTCCTGAGAAACACCCGGGCGACGAACGGCGGGTTCTTAGGCGCTTCCGGCACCTGGAAGTCGCTCGCGCTGAGCCGCCATGCCGGGTTATCCAATCCTCCCCCGACGCCGGGGACGTGCTGCGCCTCCGGGGAGAGCAGTTCCAGCCGGTAGTCCGCCGAATCGGTCCGCAGGTCCATCTTCTCCGCTTTCGCCGCCCCTTTCACCTGCACTCACACGGCCTCTCCTCTGTGGAGCAGAAGAAGTGGGTAGGAGGAGGAGAAAGGATGAAAACGAGTAGGATAACAAGCTCGCCGGAAGCTCTGCTTTGTAAACCATTAAGCAAGATTCCAACTGGGGCAGTTCCGAGCATATGACATCACCCCATGCCCTATGACAAGGCGTGCGTTGGCCACTCCCCCCGCCGCCGTCATCCGCACTGCTGCAGCCACCGCCACCGTCACCGTCACCGCCACCCCCGTCGCTGTCTATCCTTTTTTTTTCTCTGAATAATAGATGATTTGGCTAATGGTGGTGGTGGGAGTGGGTGGGGGTTAATGGAAATTGCCACATTTTAAAGTCGAACTGATGATAAAACACGAGAGAGATGGAAACTGATGGAGGAAAGAGAAAAGAGCATGTATACAAGCATGTCCTGGTGTGTATATAGGACGAGTCCCCTCTGATGGTGATGCAGAATAAAATTAGAGTAGGGGAAGCTGCAGAGAAGCTTCTATGGTGTGGCCGGACGACGTGAAAGCGAAAGCGACATGGCCAAGAGGGCAGCACAAGCATGGAGTCTGGCGTCGGGGAAGAGAGGAGATCCTCTCCGTACCGAGTTGGAGGGAACTCGGTAAGTATTAGAGGAACTCCTCTCCTCGGGGGAGGAAAGATCGATTCTGATGTGATATAGGACCGCTTTCTTCCGTGAGGAATCGCCAAAACCGGTGACGCTGTGAAATGGGTGTTCTACCGTTCTGGATGGTCCTACTATGATGACCTTGATCTCCACTATGATAATTATTATAAATTAATAAATAAAAAATATAGTTGATTATCTCAGATTTAGATTAAAAAAAAATCCGTCAAAAAATCTTTGACTGAGAACGCATTGCTCCCCGATCCTGACCGTATTTAGAACGCAATCCTTTTGATTGACCGCGTTCCATCTTCTTGTGCGGGAGTTGAA
Source organism: Colocasia esculenta (assembly GCA_014218235.1). Classification (NCBI taxonomy): domain Eukaryota; kingdom Viridiplantae; phylum Streptophyta; class Magnoliopsida; order Alismatales; family Araceae; genus Colocasia; species Colocasia esculenta. The sequence goes on along the minus strand of CM024764.1, from coordinate 93,585,938 downwards.
GGTCCTTTTCTTTTCCCTGTTCGACCTACGAAAGAGCAACGACTTCATGTTGAAACTTTCTATTTGCACAAGAAAAATAATTAAGAAAAAAAAATCTCTTAGAATTAGATTTATACGAAGTATCTATTCTCAAGTTAATGAACATGCAATAACTTAGTGGGAGTTTACTGTGAGATTGTTTTTAACCCTATGAAATGAAAGTCAAGGTGTGTATTTGTGCTTTGTAGTGTTTAAGAAGAAAAAGCGACAAGAGAAACCGAAATATGCTCATGCACAAAAAAAAGGAATGAAAGTCAAGGTGTGTATTTGTGCTTTGTAGTGTTAAGAAGAAAAAGCGACAAGAGAAACCGTAAATATGCTCATGCACAAAAAGAAGGGCAAAGAATAAAGAGAGAGAGAGAGAAGAAAAGTATCAAAATCTAGGTACCGACTGATGAAGGCTTAGAACAAATCACTTCAACTACTCCACAACTGCTAACCCTTAAACCAGGGCCCAAAGAAGTCTATTTATAGAGAGAAAATCCAACTCAAGTTAAAGAATAATCCAAATTAAGTTTGGATTTGAGAGCTGTAGAGATTATTTCTAGCCGACTAGGTCCATAGGCCCATCATGATCCAGTAAGGAGATCAGACTTTGGCCATCCGGCCATGTATCTTCGGGTCCAGCCACTGACTTCCGAACACGCCTCAACGACCAAATGCTTAAGGGTTCTAAATGTAGTCTCCGAACACCTTCGAACCCGTCCAAGCAAGACGGGGTCGACCGAACAGACCACAAAGGCTCTTGTTCGGACTCTCTGCGGTTCTAGCGTCAGTGCACCGAGCACCAGGCAGCCCCACTGAGTAGGTCCACTAGCCCCTATTCGCGCGGCATCTCTACGGTCTACTACTCTGAGCAGCTCTTCACTTACCGTAGCAGTTAATGGGACGGCGTAACGCGTCTCCCCACGATGGAAAGATGACAGTGCGAGATCTTAAGGGACGTCTCAACGGACAATCCCCCACTTTGGGAACTCGACCGACGCGTCCCTTCAGTTATTATTAGAGAAGGATGCGTCCGGACCCTTCAGGTCCTCAGCCTATATAAAGAACAGATCACCTTCATGCAAAAATACGAGAGATCTTCCTCACACGATCGCACACCCGCGAATCTACAAACTAAGGAACTTTCTCTTCTTGCCATCTCTAAATAGTCTGATCTGACTTAGGCATCAAAGAATTTCTCCGATTCTTCAACCGGGCCCCCTTGACGTCCCTTCCGATCTTGCATGCTTTCGTTTGCACCGGTGATCGCTCGTTGTCTCTCTTAGTGGAGGCCCGTTCGGCTCACTACCGAACTAGGAAAATGCCACCACAAGAGCCAAAACCGGATTTGAAAAGATTGTAGGGGATCAAAACAACATATTCGGATCCTAACTCAGGCTCTAAGAAGCCTTAGATAAACACAAAAATCAATGTATAATCTAATATGTAATTGGACATGAGTTACGTGCTTGGGCTCCACAAAAAAGCTCGAACGTAATTTAGTGTACAACCACATTCCAAATGTGGAGCCACAATACGACACACTCATGGACTTGAGTCCAAAACGCATCGGTCACCTAGACCACATTTATGAAACCTGTGTACTTTGATGTTTTGTTTGGATTTTGATATTTGACTAGAGATTAAATTTGAACTTAAAAGACAAAATGGGCTTCTGATAAGTTAAAGAAATATTCTAAAGAGAAGAGCAACTTGGAGCAAATGATATGAACAAAAAATTAACTCAACTTGTGGATTGAAAATAAGTGTCCACAAGAAGAGGGTTAAGCGCAAAGTTTAATTTGAAGGTGCATCGAAGACAGTGAGAGGTGCGTAGTTTTGATGGGAACTTAGACTGTGACTTCGTCCCTGAGACCGTCCCTCCCTTGGGGCATTAAGGGGCTTGGTCTCAACCACTGTTGGAACTCCCATGTGTTGGGAGAGGAAGGGCTCAAATAAATGTATGTGTTGACACTAGAAAGCCAGAAACCCACAACCCCATGAACAAGGAGAGAGAAAACTTTGTGCTCCCAGACAACATTTCTAAATAACTGCATCAGTTGTGAGTTTAAGATTGTCTTCTGATACCGGTCGTCATCAGCCGACGAATTGGGTCGACGAGATCAAGGATCGGCCATAACGACGGGTCGACGATAAAATTGTCGGGAATCGTCGGCACCAGTTAGTCCATCGCTGCCGAGAACTAAATTCAAATTACGTATTGTGTCCGGGCGTCCCCAGCTGGCGCCAGGTCACACTTGCCCTAAGTACAGACGAGCCCCGTAAATCGCGACCCCCAGCTGGCCCGCACCCGCTTTAGGCAAGCGGCTGTCTAGGCGAGACTCTCCGTGCCCAGCTGGTGCGGACTCCCTAGTTAGCGCCCCTGCCTCACGGAGGCTCGTCCGCCACCTTCCTCTTCTGTCCAAAGGATCAAGCTCTTATAAAAGAGACAGAGACCCACAAGGAAAAGGTACGCTATTCGTAGCACAAAACTCTTACTCAATTCTACTCTCTTGACAACCTTCACTGACTTGATCGTCGGAGTGTCCGACCACCGAGGAGTCTCGGTGGTTCTTTACAGGTCGGCTTCTCCTCTTCGACGATAGCGCGACGCGGCCAATCCCTGGGGCCCACCCAGCTCGGCTCGGGCCGACGATCCTTGTTGGTTTTTTTCCAGCAACATCTTCGATATTTGTTATTTAGATATCAGGAGAGAGCCCACGTTCAAAATGGGCCTAGCACAAATTTGACCCAAATTGGTTTGCCTGAAATTGGCTTGGGCTGGTCCAGCCCCCCAGCAACAAGAGTGTGGTAAATACTGTTTCTAGAAACTAGAGAACAAGGCTACCGATTTATTACAAGTTGTCCAATCTTTAAAATCGTCACCTGTCATGCCTAAGCCCGCTCTATAGCCACGTAAAATCAGCAAAAGTTCGCCAAGTTACTCATAGCAAAGGGATGGGAAGTGATCAAAATATAGTATACGAAAGATTTTGTGCTACAACAAAGTACACTCTCCTTAAGAGACGCTTCTTAATTGCACGATCCATCAAGGTCACCAAATAAAGCTGGATTTCGGGCATAAGGACAAACAAACTCACAAGCTTTGGATTGTTCTCCAGCTCGTTGGCCCGTTACATTGCAAGGTGTACTCTAGATGGGCAAGCCAGCCCGTTGGCCCATTAGATGAGGCCCACTTGAGCGGGGAATTGGGCTAAACTTTAAAGCCCATCTAATAAACACGTTGCGCTGGCTTGATGTTGTAGTACGAGGAACCATGTAAAATTGCAAAAGAATTGTGTGGTCTAAACTTTGACATCAAATACAAGGTTGGATTGGAAGTTCAAATCCGAGTAGTTACATTTCCTTTTTCATTTTGGTTAAAATTTTGAGTTTGAAAAGGAATTCCTGACGAGACGCCTATATATGACAATTAATTATAACCCAACGAACATCATTATTTTACCGATCGACATATGTAATAAAGTTACAATCAACCCAACCAAGATCTATGAGGAGGAAATCTCCTGAGAAAGAAAGAGGAAATCGTGCAATTAAGGCAGCTTCTAGTAAATAGTAATGCCCAAGAACACGGTGCAGGTAACCTGTACGACGATTTGCCCCGATCAACTCCTCCCTAGCATGCAGCTGATCGCTTAAGCATAAGCGGCCAATGCGAGTGACGAGGAGTACTGTTTAAGATATGCCGCCCAGAGTTCATCCGGCGTGCTGCCTAGCAGTTGAACGAAGAAACTGCCATGATAGAGGTTCCTCTCCTTCATCTTCGCGTTGAGCTCCGCCACGAAGTCCTCTTTGTTCTTGGAGCAGAAGACGAAGAAGAGCGCCGTCTGGCACCAGCCATCGTACCAGTGCGGGTTGGACAGCGGCGTCCAGCGGTCGGAGGCGCAGTTGTTGAAGGTGGAGACGCTCGGCGCCACGGTCGGCACGTAGGCGGCGATCCCCTCGACCACGCCCCTCGTCACCAGGTCGTGGGTGCAGCAGGAACCCGACCACTGCCACACGTGCGTGATGTGGTGGTAGATGAGCAGGCGGAGGTTGCCATTCATGGCGTGGCGTTCATGGTCCCACAGGTGCTGGATGTACCCGGCGGGGACGTAGATGCGGTTCTCCATGGTGCTTCCGATCTCCTTCTGCCCCCTCCATTCGGTGTTGCGCACGGTGAGGACTACATGGGAGAACTTGGGTCTGGCGCTTCTCGAGATGCTCAGGATGTTCCAGGCCTCGTCTGTGGCCGCCACCATGATCTGCTTCACCTGCTGCGTCGTGAAGTTGTCCCTCAGGATGACCCAGCCGGGTTGGCTGGGAACGTCGGTGTTGACAAAGTACCAGACGTCGGCCATGGCCGCCACGGCGAGCAGAGGGCAGAGCAGGCACAACCTGATCAGCTTATCCACCATCGTCGCCTTTGTCTTAAGCATCTCCCGTCCCTCGTCTCTTCGTTGTTGATATTATAAGGCTGGTGAAGGTGGGTTCTTGGTGTAACGTACGGGCTAGGCAGTCTGCAAATTCCGTGTTCGTTGCTAGCTGGAGCTATTAACTATATATACATATATACAACATCCCTCCTCTCCGTTGTTTTCGTGGTGGCCTGTCTACACAGAGCCAATCAGCTGGAACTAATATTTACAGGAATCTAGCTGATTTCTAGGAGTCAGCAGATTAATATCGATGAAACGTGAGGATTATTTGTGAAGCTGCAGCTGCCCATGGAAGTGACTGGACGGGTGATGTACGAGATTGGATTTCATGTCACGAAAGAGGAAGGAGCTTATCTCCACACCACACGGAGGTTTTGATCTTTTTGTTTTGGCCTCTGTAATATATATTCCTCTTTGGGTGACCCCTCATGGGTATGATTTAACTACATTGTTTCACCAAACTTAGGACCATCCCTTTGCTTAATGGAGTACTAGATCAAGAGCCTAGTTTTATATTAATTGGATAGACTCATGGCGTTATCACCAAAAAGACAAGTCCAAATGAACTTGTCACAATCACTGCGTTTGTTCGGCAAATTAATTATACATCTCACGATCGCTGTGTACCGTACTTCATGACTAAGGAAATATAAAATGTACAACTTGTTCCTATCTTTTCGTAATAAGATGACAAAAGCTCAAATTTTGTTTCCGTTCCTTCTCTTTGCTCCTCGTTTGGGTATTTCTTCCGATTATACACTTGGGAAGAAATCGATCCTCCGGAAGAAGACGTACGGGCAATTGAGTTCATATTCTTTCATTAACATCATCTAAAGAAGCCACATCAAGTCGGGATCGGGCTTTCTTGTGATCATCTAAGCTATCTGAAGCTGCAGTTTCTCCATGATTTTGCGTTCGAGCAGTGATAAAATCTCAAATAATGTGATATATATAGAGATAGTAGATGGTTTCGATGCCCATATTGGAGTATTCCAACTGCGCCTTGTTTGCATATGGGATTAAATTGGGGATAAAGATGAATCTAATCTCATCCTATACTTGGTATGTCAAAAAAATTAGGGACAAACAAATGGTTTAAGTATTTTCAACATATCTCAAAAAAAATAGATGTAGGTTGGATCAAATTAAGGGACATCAGCTGACAGCCTACTATAATTCCAAACAATGTGGATCAAGAAAAGATTTCTTGTTTCTTCGCCCACATGAAACTCAATTAAAATGAAAGTAGTTCGACATTATGAAAACATTAATAAAAATAAAAGATTTACATTTTTTCTTGGGACACGTACTTCATATAAGACTTATATATCATATTTTTTTTGTGAAAAATAATCGATGAAGAATATCGCCGCTCCACAAAGACCAAAGAAGTTGAACGACTGAAAAGGAAGAAACCTTCCTGACTTCATTTTGGGTTGAAGTGATTGTACATGGGCCTTTTCATTCTGGCCCTCTATCTGATTTGTGTGCGGTACTATTATGCTCTGTTTATTTGTAATAGAGTGGCTTGTAATCCTGTAAATATAAAATGAAGGACAGAGAAGTCCCCCCTTTTGTCCCATCTTTTTTCTTTCTCTTTTTTTTTTAATTTTTTTATTGATTTTTTTTACCAATCTCAGTGCCCTTTCGGTTTTCACTGAAACTGGCCCCCTTTAGCTTTTTCCAACGCGTCCTTTCGGGTTTTCACGTTGAGGGGTTATCCATTTTTGCCTGAAACGTCCTTTCGGGTTTTCACCTTAGTCGGATTTTATGATCTTTTTACCCTTAAGTATGCAGTGAATCGTACACTTAAGTCCATCGGGGTATCTCTATTTTTACCCCCCCCCCCCCCTTTTCTCCTTTTTTTTCACATTATCAGTTTTAGCGCCCTTTCGGGTTTTCACTAAGACTGGCCCCCTTTAGCTTTTTCCAACGTGCCCTTTCAAGTTTTCACGTTGAGGGGTTATCCATTTTTGCCTGAAGCGCCCTTTCGGGTTTTCACCTCAACCGAATTTTTTGATCTTTTTACCCTTAAGAGCACAGTGAACTGTATTCTTAAGTCCATCGGGGTATCTCTATTTTTAACCCCTCTTCTTTTTTTTCTTCTTCTTTTTTTTTGAGACTAAGTATTTGAGACATTCAGTTGATCCTCGAGTGGATTTGCTAGAATTTGGGTTTGGTTTTTTGGGTTTGGATGTGAATGTGCTAGCTTACCTTTGTGGTTTTGGAATATGGGATTTGGGTTTGATTTGGTTATGGACTTGGTTTTGGTCTTGATTTTGGTTTAGGTTTAGGTTTTGGTTTTGACTTTGGTTTAGCCTACCTTGGTGGTTTGTGACTATGTTTAGAGTTGTATCTGGATATGGTTTTGAATTGAACCCAAGTGTGTCTGCCTTGGTGGCTTGCTAGATATGAGTTTGAATTTGGATTTGATATTGTCCACCATTGTGGTTTGCTGGTGGGATTTTGGGTTTGAAGAACTGGTTTAGTGCTCCCTGAGGCTTTTTGGGCCAAAGGTGTGGTGTCAGAATTTGGTGTGGCCTACCATTATGGTTTGTTGGCCATGTTTTGGAATTTGACTTTGGATTTTGGGTTTCGGATTCGGATTTGTATTGGGTTTAGCCTACCTTGATGGTTTGTGGCTATATTTGGCATTTGGGTTTTGACATATTTTGGGATTGTAGTATGCTGGGTATGGTTTTAAATTGAATTTGGGTATGCCTGCCTCGGTGGCTTGTTGGCTATGAGTTTGGGTTTGGATTTATTATAGCCTACCTTTGTGGTTTGTTGGTTATGATTCGGGATTGTATCTGATATAGCCTACCTTTGTGGTTTGCTGGCTATAGGTTTGGGATTTGGATTTGATATAGCCTACCTTTGTGGTTTGCTGGCTATAGATTTGGGATTTGGATTTGATATAGCCTACCTTTATGGTTTGTTGGCTATAGTTTTGAATTTGGGTTTGATATGGCCTACCTTTGTGGTTTCCTGCTATGATTTTGAATTTGGGTTTGATATAGCCTACCTTTGTGGTTTACTAGCTATGAAGTTATGATTTGGATTGGATATAGCCTACCTTTGTGGTTTGTTGGCTATGGTTTTAAATTGGATTTGGTATAGCCTACCTTTATGGTTTGCTGGCTATGGATTTGAAGTTTGAATTTGACATAGCCTACCTTTGTGGTTTGCTGGCTATGGTTTTTTTCTGAACTGGATTTGAGTATAGCCTGCCTTGATGGCTTTCTGGCTATGACTGAAATTCGGGTTTGATGTAGCCTACCTTTGTGGTTTGCTGGTTATAGTTTTGGACTGGATTTGAGTATGGCCTGCCTTGATGGCTTGCTGGCTATGGATTTGGAGTTTGGGTTTGATATAGTCTACCTTTGTGGTTTGCTGGCTATGGATTTAAGATTGTATTTGGGTATGGTTGTCTTGATGACTTGCTGGCCATAACTGGAGTTTGAATTTGATATAGCCTACCTTTGTGGTTTGCTGGCTATGGTTTTAGATATGGTTTGGGATTTGTGCATAACCTGCCTTGATGGCTTACTGGCTATGGTTGGGATTTCAATTTGAATTGGGTTTGAATATGGTCTGCCTTGATGGCTTGTTGGCTATGAGTTTGGAATTTGAATTGATATAGCCTACCTTTGTGGTTTGCTGGCTATGGATTTGAATTGGATTTGAATATGGCCTGCCTTGATGGCTTACTGGCTATAGTTTGGAATTTGAATTTGATATAGCCTACCTTGTCCGAGCATGAGAGGGCGGCCATGGATGCCAGAAGTGCTCTCTCCGTCTCCCTTGACGATCGCCTGCGTTGACACGAAACGACGCTTCGTACAAAGGCCGCGTCGCACGGCAGAGTTATCGGCGCAGCACCCGGCAGCCCAAACAATTCCTCGGACATCTTGAGAAGCTCCCCGAAGACCACACTCTTGAGGCAAGCGAGCGGCACCTCGAAACGTTGCCCATCACACGAGTACACCACAAAGTAACCCTTCCTTGCTGGAGCTGCTGTACTGCAAGCATCCGAGTCCACCTCTGTGGCAGCGCCCCCTTTATGGAAGACAATGCTCTTCCTCCCCGCAGCGGCGGCTCTCAGCCATTTCCTTGCCATCTGGGCAAGCCTCCTGGAGCTGATCATGGTTTCTGGGTTGTAGGAGTAGTATTTCTGGAAGAAAGACCAAGGTCGATCGAAAGAGAGAAGTTAAATAAGCTCTTTGTTATGGTTTTGTGGTTTTATTCTGGGATCTGGTTGTTTATACTTTATATAATGGGGAATGGTGGAGAAAGGTAAGGGAACTTCACAACGGGGCTGTAGCTTTCACCAAGACAATGTTGGGAGGAAACAGGGCCATGTACTATGAAGGTGGATGTGCTGGGATTTTGTTCCGCCATCACCTCTCTGGCCAGGCAAGCAAACAGTTTCTGGTGCAGAAGCTCAGTGTGCGTTTGTCTATTGATTGTTGTGTCTATTGCTTCCACAAGCAGTGTCATGTTCTTCCAGCTTAGGACGACCACAGCATGCACCAGGGACTCTGGTGGGGTCTATCCACCGGCAGAGCTGAGACATGAGTAGGGGTGTAAACGAGCCGATACGTTCGGCGAGCAGCTCGACACTCGGTTCGATAAAAACTCGACTCAACTCGTTTATTAGATAAACGAGCCGAGTTTGAACAAAAAAAAAAAGCTCGATTCATAAACGAGCCGAGTCTGAACACATGTGAGCTCGGCTCGATTATACTCGCGAACAACTCGTTTAAGTACTCGTTAAGAGCTCAATTAAGTACTCGTTAAGAGTTCGATTAAGTACTCGTTAAGAATTTGTTTAAATACTCGTTAACTATTTATTTAAATATGTATTATTAAAATAAGTGTTAATTTGTTTTTTTATATAGTTGTTATTAAAGTATGTAATGTTTATGAAAACTTAAATATAAAAGACTAAATAGTAGAAGATACATGCACAAATCATATAAATAAAGTATACATAGATAATCTAATTTTAATAAAATCTTAAGAACAAATGGTATTTATGCAAATCTGAATTCTTCAAGGTCCCTGGGCAACTGGGGCTCATCTTCTTCATCCCACGGCCCGTGCACTGTGTGCCTGTCGCCACCCCTTCTTCAGACAGCACCGCGAGCCGGCCCCGTCCCCTCCGCCGCCGCCTGAGATGGACAAGCTCGTGGAGGTCGCGGAGCAGGAGTGGCCGGCGACCACGGGGGACCACCCCTGCACCGCGCCCCACCCCTGCACGGCGCTGCCCACGCCGGCCTCATCGCGCGCCCGGCTGCCGTGTGCCTGCCTTCTTCCTCCTCCCGCCGGCCATCCCTGGCTCGCCATTGCTTCCCGCGATGCCTCATGCCAGATGCCACCCACCCACCCAAATCTTCAACATCCGGCCACCCACCCCCTGCTCCAATGCCCACCCCGCTCACACACGGCCACTCGGCCAGACCCTGCATCCCTGTCTCAGTGTCTCTGTCCCTTGTTTAGTCCCATATCGGCTGGGACAACTGTTGGCGGGGCTGGGTTGCCTATAAAGAACCCCCATTACCACCGGTCTTGCTTGCTCTATTTGCCTTCAAATATTAATAAAAAGAAGTCCTCTTGGCTGGCGAGCGATGAGCACGTTTAAATATTTTAAAAATAATAATTTATCAAAATATTTAATTATTAATTTGATTTTGAGTTTGTCTGAACTCGAATACGAATATTTGAGTTTGTGTTCGGACTCGAAATCGGGTTCGAGCTCGATTACATTAACGAGTTGTTGAGTTTATGTTCGGACTCGAAATCGAGTTCGAGCTCGATTACATAAACGAGTTGTTCACGAGTCGAGTTCGAGTTGGGTAAATTTGTAACGAGTCGAGTTCGAGCATTAGTTGAAGAAGCTCGACGAGTTTCGAGCCGAGTTCGAGCTCGTCAAATGTAAACGAGTTCGAATTCGAGCAGAGTATAACTCGGCTCGACTCGGATCGTTTACACCTCTAGACATGAGAGAGCAAACAGTCCAGGTGCATATATGGGCTTTTCCAAAAATGTTTTTTTTTGTCATATAAGTATAGTACTTTTAGCTATTTGTTAATCCTAATTTAACGAGTATTAGAATATTCTCCTGATTTTCTAACTGTCACTAACCTAGAGACTATATATAATTGCACTTATTCACAAGCAATCGGCTCGTTATTGTTGAGAAAAACGGTTTAGAACACACTCATGTAAGGACGGCAATTATGCAATGTCGCGTGTAATATGATTATTATTTTAAATTTTCTAAGCTCAAGTAATTGGCATCTCATCTAATAAATTGATCGATTTAATTCATTGAAAATAAGTATAAATCACATAATCATTTGTCATCGCTGTCATTATTTGTGCAAGTACAAACTAAGTAAATTTAGAAAAAGATGGAGTAAGTGTGAAATTATACTTACGCAACTTTGCTTTCAATAAGGGAAATACTTTGGTGCACATATTTTAGAGATGATATGTGTGGACAGCTTCGTATGATTATTAATATGGCAAATATTTAATAGCAAAAAATTACACACACACACCCCTCCTCTTGTAAGGTTATACACCAAATATTTCTCTTATAAAAATAACCTATCTTTTCATTGTCAAAGAGATCAAGATAAGATGAGGACAAGATAAATTAGTCACATCCTTTGCAACATGTTCCCGTACATTGCTATGGATTTGAATTGGATTTGAATATAGCCTGCCTTGATAGCTTACTGGCTATAGTTTGGAATTTGAATTTGATATAGCCTACCTTTGTGGTTTGCTGGCTATGGATTTGAATTAGATTTGAATATAGCCTACCTTGATGGCTTACTGGCTTATGGTTTTGAATTGGATTTGATGTAGCCTACCTTTGTGGTTTGCTGGCTATAGTTTTGAATTTGGGTTTGATATAGCCTACCTTTGTGGTTGTTGGCTATGAATTTGAGTATGGCCCCCCTTGATGGCTTGCTGGCTATGATTTGGGACTTGGATTTGAGATAGCCTACCTTTGTGGTTTGCTGGCTATAGCTTTGGATTTTAGATTTGACATAGCCTACCTTTGTGGTTTGCTGGCTATGATTTTGAAACTTGGATTTGGATATAGTCTGCCTTGATGGCTTGCTGGCTATAGATTTGAGTATGGATTTGATATAGCCTACCTTTGTGGTTTACTGGCTATGGATTCGGAATTTGGATTTGAGTATGGCCTGCCTTGATGGCTTGCCAGCCATGAGTTTGGAATTTGAATTTGGGCATGGCCTGCCTTGATGGCTTACTGGCTATACTTGGAGTATGGATTTAACATAGCCTACCTTTGTGGTTTACTGGCTATGGATTTGGAATTTGAATTTGAATATGGCCTGCCTTGATGGCTTGTTGGCTATGAGCTTGAGTTTGGATTTGATGTAGCCTACCTATGTGGTTTGCTGGCTGTGGATTTGAATTGGGTTTGGGTATGGCCTGCCTTGATGGCTTACTGGCTATAGTTTGAAATTTGAATTTGATATAGCCTACCTTTGTGGTTTGCTGGCTATGGATTTGAATTGGATTTGAATATAGCCTGCCTTGATGGCTTACTGGCTATAGTTTGGAATTTGAATTTGATATAGCCTACCTTTGTGGTTTGCTGGCTATGGATTTGAATTGGATTTGAATATAGCCTGCCTTGATGGCTTACTGGCTTATGGTTTTGAATTGGATTTGATGTAGCCTACCTTTGTGGTTTAGTGGCTATAGATTTGGAATCACATTTGGTAGGAGATGCAAGATAACCCCCCGACTTCCATTGCTTCTAGGTTTGTACATAGCATGCCCTTGGATCTATGCTTTGTCAGGGGTGGAGGAATTTATGGATTTGGATTGTATGGTGAATGGGAGGAGATTTGATTCCTTTGCCCCCATCTATGGCAATCTTTTATTTCAGCATCAGTTCTTGGTGAGAATACCTTTCATCCTTCTTCAGCTTCATGCAGATCTGGATGATCGGGCTTTTGTCTTGATGACTGGCCAGAGAACTCATGTTCTGGCGCATGATATAGCTTCAGGTGTTTTCCGTTGAGTGGAGGAAAGGGCACAGTACCTTTATGGTCAACCAGCCGATATGCACCTCCTTCATATGCCAAGGTGACTATATATGGGCCAAGCCAAGTGGGCTATAATTTGCCACATGACTTCTCTGCCATTGCTTCTCTGCATTTGACCATGACGAGGTCTCCCTGCTTGAAGGCTCTTGGTCTTGCCAATTTATCGAAGGCACGAGCCATTCTAGCTTGATATACTTGGAGTGATTTATGTGCTTCGAGCCGCTTTCCTTCTAGATTGGAGAGCTCCTTAAGTCTCCTTTCTATTTGACTTTGATCTTGACTTTGAAATTCATTTTGAATTGCCACCCGATAGGATGCCATTTCAATTTCGATGGGTATCATTGCCTCAGCTCCATATACCAAGGAGAAAGGCGAACATCCGGTAGGAGTTTTGTATACCGTTCGATAAGCCCATAGAGCTTCATGAACTTTTTCTCCCCATTCTCGCTTTCTATTGCCGACTATTTTGGCCAACAGCTTGCAGAGAGTTTTGTTGAATGCTTCTGCCAACCCATTAGCTTGTGGATTGTATACTAAAGATGTTCTCCAATTGATATGAAATTTGGCCGCCAAGACATATATTGTTTTGTTTCTGAATTGTGACCCATTATCAGATACGATCCTTACCAAATCTGTATATTATGTTTTGTTTGACGAATTTGGTGACTGATTCTCCCGTTACCTCCCTTAATGGGATAGCTTTAGCCCATCGAGAGAAATAATCTGTGGCAGCCAATATAAATTTGTGACCTCGAGATGAGGGTGGGAATGGTCCCACAATATCCATTCCCCATTCTGCGAAGGGCCATGTTGGCGCTGTAGGGTGTAGCATATTTGGAGATTTCCTCGGCACGGGGCCGAAGGCTTGGCATTGATGACATGTACGGGCATATTGGATGCAATCCGCGTACATGGTAGGCCAGTAGAAGCCTTTTAGCTTGATATTGATTTTCATCTTGTCTCCTGCCTGGTGTGCACCACACAGTCCAGAGTGAACTTCTTTCATTATGATTTTGGCTTCTTTGAGAGATAAACATCGGAGAAGGACCGGTCCTTTTCTTTCATGGATCAATCTGTATAGTTGTTCTCCTATCAATTGATATGATGCAGCTCTGCATAAGAGCTGAATTTTCTGAGCCCGGTTAGGAGGTAGCCAGCCTTTCTTGATTTTGATAATTGGCTCACGCCAATCTTCAGATTCATTTGTTGTATTTTCTTCTATAGTATATACTTCTTTAATTGCAATGTTGGACTCGTTGTCGAGGACACTCGGCATGAGTCTTCTATGGCGAACAATTATATCCAATTCTCCTTCAGGAGGCAAACTTATGGCAGAGGCCAGTTTGGCCAGAGCATCTGCCTGAGAATTTTCACTTCTTGGTACATGAGATATGTCGAAGAAGTTGAATTGCTCCTTGAGCTTCATGACTGTGATATAATATGGAAGCAATTGTTGCTTTTGGACTTCATACTGGCCCAGCACTTGTCGGATGACCAGCTGTGAATCCCCATAAACTTGTATACTTTTGACTCCCATTTCGAGAGCCAATCGAAGCCCAATGATTAGAGCTTCATATTCAGCTTCATTATTTGTGAGTGGCTTCATGAGAGCACAAGAGTTATATAATATTCCTCCTTGAGGAGTGTCCAGGACAATGCCTGCTCCAGTAGAGAGGCTGGCAGACCCATCGGTATAGCGGAGAGTTCGGGAAGCTCCATCGAAATATAATTCCCAGGAGGGTAATTCAATTGTGATCACCTCTTGGGAGTTTGGATTTTCTTGGGCTTGATTATCTCTTTCATTTGCAGGAGAAAGAGTTTCTTCTTCTGGAAGATATATAGACAAGGGAGAATCTTCCGGCACTGGACGTGCAGCCAAGAATTCAGCCAAGCCTTGCCCTTTGATTGCCCTTTGTGGGACGTAAGTGATATCAAACTCCATGAGGAGCAAAGCCCATTTCCCGAGTCTTCTTGACAATACAGGTTGCCTCAGCAAATATTTGAGTGGATCATACTTGGAGATGAGTTTAACTTCATGAGCCAGCAGGTAATGCCTCAATTTCTTGGCAACAAATACCAGTGCTAGGCAGACTTTCTCCATTGGAGCATATCGGAGTTCTGGACCGATTAGCTTTTTGCTGAGATAATATATAGGTTGCTCCTCGCCTCCTTCATTTAATTGTGCTAATAAAGCCCCCAACGAGGCATCCATAGCTGTAATATAGAGTATAAGAGGCTTTCCAGCGATTAGGGCTCCCAATACTGGTGGAGTGAGGAGATATTCTTTTATTTGCTCGAAGGCAGCTTGGCATTCTTGATCCCATATAAAGGGAGCATCTTTCTTCATGAGTTTGCCAAAGGGCATGGACCTTCCTGAGAGATTAGAGATAAATCGCCTGATATAGGCTAATTTTCCTTGAAATGACCTCAGCTCGGTCAGATTTTGAGGAGATGGTAGTTGCTGGATTGCCTTGATTTTGTCGGGGTCTATTTCTATTCCCCGATATTTGACGATGAAGCCTAGGAACTTGCCTCTTGAAACCCAAATGCACATTTCATGGGGTTCATTTTCAATTTGAATTGACGAAGCCTTTCAAAAACACGGCGAAGATCAGATAAATGGTCTTCCCGTTTTGTGGTTTTGATGACTAAGTCATCCAGCATTCAACTATATCATGAATCATCTCATTGAATATCTTGGTCATGGCTCTTTGGTATGTGGCTCCTGCATTCTTCAAGCCGAAGGGCATCCTTTTGTAGTTGAAGATACCTTTGGGTGATCTGAATGCAGTATGATCTTTATCTTTGATCGCCATCTGTATTTGATTATAGCCTGAAGACCCGTCCATAAAAGATAGAGCTTCATAGCCGGTGGTCATATCCACCATTGTTTCTGTAATTGGAACTGGGAAGTCATCTTTGGGACATGCTTTATTCAAATCCCTATAGTCAATGCATATCCGGACTTGTCCATTCTTCTTCTTTACTGGAACAATATTGGTGAGCCAAATTGGATATATGCAGGGCTCGATGAAGTCTACTTCGGAGAGTTTGTCAACTTTAGTATTTACTTTCAATTCCAGCTCATACCTCATGCGCCTTTGAGCTTGTTTGACAGGCTTGGCTGTATGAAGTATAGATAGTTCATGCTCAACAACTGATGGCTCCAGCCCGAACATTTCCTTATAATTCCAAGCAAAATAGTCTTGGAATTCCAGAAGGAAGACTTTGTAAGATTCCCTTTCTTGTTCATCAAGAAGGGTACTGATGAAGACTGGTCGGGGGTTTTCTTGATCCCCGAGATTGAGCTCAATTAATTCATCAATAGTGGCTTGTCCTCCATCTTCAATTTCTTGAGGAGCTGGTTGAAGATCTACGAAGTCTTCTTCGTCGTCAGGGTAGGCAACTAGAACTTTGTAGAAATTTGTATCTTCAGAATTTATTGGTGAAGATTGCTCGTCAGATTCTTCTGACGATTCTTCGTCTAATGATCCCTTGGTGGGACATGAAATATCTTCTTGAGAGTTGGAACTGGAAGATGCTTAGCTACTTTTTGCACTGCAAGTATCTGGTAGTAGCCCAACAACATTGGCTGAGAAGAAGACCTTGGCTTCATAACCTAGTCCTCTTGTATCTTTTCTGGGAAATGGAGGTTGCCCTCGCACTTGTGAAGCTTCCCATAATTGCTTGAAGAAATTTCGCCGAGAGGTATTTTGGACCTGGGGAATGTTTTGCTTCTTGCACATTTCTTTGATGCTTTCTGGCATATCTGCCATTTCTTCTATTGGTTTATGATGATTTTGGGTTTGATCTTCCCAATCAAAATCATCATCCGGGGATGTTTGAAATACTGGCTCCCATTTGTAGAAGTGGATTGGCTTTGATGCCTTTCTGTCTTTTTCCCTTTCTTCTTTTCTTCGATAAGTGACGACGAATGTTTTCAATCGTCGAACACTTTGATCTTACTTTGGAGAGCAGATTTGCATGCAATTGGGAGGCAGAGGAATGCTCCCATTAATGACTTGACTTACATGGTCAGCCTCATGGTTGATGCTTTGCTTTTCTGGGTGGATTGCTTTACTTCGGAAATTCTTTGCATGGAGCTCGGCAAGATTTTTGTTTATCACAAAGAGCTCGCCAGTCTCGTTATCCTTATCGGAGCATTCAATTTGTTTACCCTTTCCTTTGGATCGGGTAGGAACTCGAAGAGTCGGTCCTCCGAGATATAAGGGGGCATAAGTCAAATTGCATTCATCTTCCCGAAATGGGGCCTGATCAGCAAAGACTGTATGTTGTTTCCCTTCTCTGGCATATTTGATGCACTGATGGAGTGTTGATGGGATGACCCAATTTTCATGTAGCCAAGGTCTCCCGAGCAATACTCTGTATGTTGTATCAGCATTGATGATGTAGAAGGTTACCTTGGTGGCAAAATCTCCCAGAATTAGGTTGACAGTGACCCTTCCAATGGCTTCTTCTGACTTTAAATTGAAACCAATGATCTTAACATCTTTTACCCGTTGCATATAGGGCATAAGATATAGAGACTCAAAGGTTTTATAGGGCATTATATTGATAGATGCCCCCGGATCGACCAGGATCCGATTTAATTCGATGTCGATGATCTGTCCCTTCATATATAAAGGACGATTATGGCATGGAGAAGATAGCAACATGTCTTTATCTATGAAGGTGACATTTGCTGCCAGTGCTTCATATATCTGAGCTTAGAAATCAGCCATATGGGCTTCATATGTTTCTGGTTCTTGGAGTATTTTGACGAGAGTTTCTCTCAAGTCTTTGCTCCAAGCAATCGCCTCCCAGACAGTGATATTGATTGGGAGTGATTTGAGTTGCTGAATAATTCTGTTATTGGCTTCAGCACGTGTCTGATCCAATGAGGGAGATCCCTCAATCAAGGATTTAGATGGCTTTTTTGGCTTGAGAGATTTCTTTTGTGAGAGAGGGCTTAATAGCCTTTCATTTGGAAATGGAGGAGCATTGTCCGGCTCATTTGATGAAGCATATGGACTTTGGCTCTTCTCTTTTGTATGAGCAGGCATATTGGGTAATTCTTCTTCTTCATCTGAAGCATCGAAGACATAGGAATCTGCTCGTATCTCAGCTTCGGGCAGAGGCATCGATTCCTGGCCATGAAGAGTATGACTCTGCTTGACTTTGTGACGTCCGGCTTCTTGGGAGTGGTAGATGCAGCCTTTTGCTCTTTACCACGTCCTTTCTTGCAACGGCGATTATTTGCCGGCCGACGTTGATATGTCAGCACTGTTGGCTTATCCTCAGCTTGTTTGGTATCATCACTTGGAGAAATTTATAACTCCTTTGGCGGAGGTATGGATACCATATTGCAGACGTGGGAATTGAGCATGGAATCCAACTCCTTTATGGTGATTTCACGATTTCCGCATATGGATTTCAATCGTGCTGAGAGATGATGCTCCCCTTCTTCTAGGGCTTCTACCTGTAATCGATAGAGCAAATCCCGGAGCCGGATTTTCCGCTCTAGCTCGTCCCATGGGATGTATTGATCGAGAGTAGCTTTATCAGAAGGCCTAGGAGGTATGTATTCTTCCAGATCATCAATTAGCTTTTGGAGCGTCTGAAGAGGTGTGAGTATTTGAGGCATCTCTGCAGCAGCATCACGCTCCATTTGCTTCTTTACTCTTCTTTTTTCATTTTTTCTTCTATTTTTCTCTCTATTTCTTATCTGCAGAGCTTCAAGCGAGCTTATGACTTCCTGCTCTGAGGATGATTTGGGGACATTCCTTTTGCTAGAGCTGCCTCTTATCGTGGATTTCTTGGGCTTTCTGTGGTTAACTGATTTTCGAGGACCCACAGTGACCCAGCCGCCTTCTGAGGCTTGTGACTCAAGGGTTGCATTAATTGCATCTTCAACAATTGAAGATGGGAGCTCGTGATAATCATCCACGAACTCCTCAGCTTGCTGCGAGATTGGATTCGCCAGAGCTTCTTCTGAGATTCCATTTCTATATCGAAAAAGACCAATTCTGAATTGGTCTTCTTCAGCTTTGCTTCTATATTGTCCATAGCCCAGCTGATGATGATAATATTCACATATTTCTGGATATAGAGCTTGAAATTCTGGGCTTGGATCATAGGTTTACTGTGACGCCCCATTTGCTGGTGCCAAGGAGTTCCCATATTGATCAATTTTTCCTTCCCGGATATGAGTTTCGATCAGGTCATGGAGCTCCGGACAATCTTTGGTGGGATGCATGACCATGGAATGGTATTCACAGTATTCATGCATCTCTTCTTCACTTGTGAAAATGTAAGGTGTTGGTGGAAATACCTGAATTAGCTCTTGCCTTTTGAGATTGTCAAAGATGAGCTTGGTATTCTTTATATCAAATGAGCGTTGTTGTAGAGGACGCGCATTTGTATACCATTGACTAGATAGATATGGATGTGGCCATTCCTCTGATGTTGACTGAGGAAGACCAGAAGATGATGATGCATTGATGACATTCACCGAGTGGAACCCGGAGTTAGCCGGTCCATTTGGTGGTTGTCGAGTATGAGGCTGTGGAGGATCAACCCGGTGAACACCCAGGTTAATTATCCCTTGTCCAATTAGCTTTTGGACATCATCTTTTAATCTTATGTAGTCTTCAATACTATGACCCATCACTTGATGATATGGGCAATAGTTGGCTAATATTTCTGTCGGAGCTGAATAATTCATCAATCCGGACTGAAGGCATAACCGGAAGAGTGAAAAAGTTTGATGTCGAGGGAAAGAATATAATCTCGCCGACTCGACAGGAGTTGAAGGTCCTTCAGATAGCCTGTAACGTCGCGTGCCTTTCGGATCCATGCGGATCATGTGTGAGTTGGTTGTGTGGCCGTTGTGAGGCCAATGTGAGCTAATTGTGTGGAATGTGTGATGTGAATGTGTGGCTTGAGCAGGTGAAGAGCAGGGTTGGTCCTGAAATGAAACAGGACCTGCTGCTGTTCAGTTGGAGTTGGCGGCCAGGGGTGGCCGTTGACTGGTTGGCGTCCAGGTTAGTGGACGTTGACTGCATGAACTTGGCGGCAGTAGATGTGGACGCTAAGGGTGGCGGTCGCTGTTGGCGGCATAGGGGTTGACGCCAACCTGAAAATTCTGCAGGTTATAGGCTCACCCGAGGGCAGTCTTCTTGCTCTGTTCTCTTCCCCTCTTGCCCCAGCTTGCTGCCCCCGTGTCTCTGAAGCTTCTAACAGGTTCCGAAGAGTGGTTGGACGATCGTAGAACGCGTGGCGTTGCCGAATTGCGCGAGGAAACGTCGCGGCGTGGTGCAACTCCCGTGGGAACTCGCGGAGGGCTCGGCGTGAACCGGGTGATTGCGGGAGGTTCTAGCACGTTCTGAGGTAGGGGACGAACCCGTTTAACTCCGTAGAAACATTAAAACACATCGTAACCACCTGAATCAGCATGATAATGCATGTTCGGATAAAGTTGCACCATACGGGGATAATGGGTGGTTTGAGTAATTTAATGTACGAAGCATGTTGTAATGGGTTGTATTGGGTTCTGGCATGCTAAAGGAACTGCATTCGTATGTTTTTCTGTAGTTAGAACGGTTGGAAAACCCGCAGAGCCGGATTAGGGTTTCTGCAGGGTTTAAGGCCGGAGAACTTGGCGTCAACATCGTTTGTCGCCAAGCTCCTCAGCCAGGATGTTAACGGCCAGGTCCCTTGCCGTTGACTTGTTGTAAGCGGGAATCGATGTTGCCGCCTACTGGCTATGAACAGCAAAGACTAAATTATAGCATTTATCGATGATGCATGTGTGTTGACACATGAGGTGCACTGAGTGCACATGGTTCGCGTGTTTAGCATACAAGGTATGCAATTAGTTACTTACTTCAGTGACTGCGCGATGTTTACGCGAGTCAGTTGGGTTCACGTGTAGTGGACCGGTGTTACTTGTGGTTACGTGAGGTTTCACGTGGTTTGTGTGTGACATGCACGTGGTTCTGTGTACATGGCGAGTAGTACGACGCCTACCGTGGTTACCTCTCCAGTTGGGTGCCCCAGGTTCTTTGTGAGCCAGGCTGTTAGCTCGGGGCTTTGTCCCGGTACTTGTGTTGTACCGTCGAGGTCTGTGTCGTCTGACCTGGACACCCTCACTCTTGTGTTTGAGTTGTACGTCCGGCTGAGGGAAAGACGACAGTGGGACAGTGACACTTGTGTTTGTCTTTAGTCACTTGTAGCGCGCTCGTAGTTGGGGGTACGGACACCAGTAGTCACACTGGTCCCCAGCTAGTCCTTTTCCAGTGCCTCACTCTAGCGAGCCCAGGCCAGGGTCTCTGGAGGTGCCAGGCGTGGGCCTGTGACCGTGTGGTCTGCAGGTGGTGGTGTTTAGTTGGTCTCCACAGTTGCTTGACCTTTTTACGTGGAGCGGCAGCTGGACCTTTCGTCCGTGGCTGCGAGACTGAGAGGTAGACCTGTGTTAGTTGTCCGAGTCAATTTCTGGTGTCGCGAACCAGTTCACGTGGCTCGTGTTGGCTGTCTCTACTTTAGCTTGTACACCTGTACTGGTTTGCCGTTTAATTATTATTGTTGTTTCTCGTAGTCGGCAGACGGTGAGTATTTTTACAGCTTTAATATTCTGTTTAGCTGTTCTATAAATAGTTGGTATTGTTTACTGCTTTCGTACCTGTGGTTTTGGTTTGCTCGGTGTTGGGGGAGTTCCCTACTGAGCCAGTGACTAGCGAGGCTCACCCCTACCCCCATAGGTGAGAGCAAGGAGGACGTTTCACGACCGTCGTCCGGTTTAGAGCCGCGCCGTAGCGGTACAGGGTCGGTACCTCCAGCTGTGTAGTAGCAGCTCCAGCAGTGTAGTGTAGCTAGTTTGTTTATTTTCTTCAGTTGTACCTCGGGGTATGCCCCAGGCTCTTGTACTTCCTTTCAGTTTTTGTGGAAATTTGGCTATGTAACTTGTGAAAGATATATATAAAATGTGGTGTGTTCCTTTGTGTTTACACGGACTGTGGTTTGATATCCCTTGCGAGGCTTCGGCCCGTTCGCGGGAGGCGGACTCGGATCAAGTACGTTATCAGTTTAACGGGCTTGACCGAGGCGTTCCGTCACATAGCCACCCAACTGAGTCTACATATGGCGACATGGGAGGCGGCTCCGGATATATTTGGGCTTGCATAAGAGCTATTTGTGGGGTGCAGGGTACCTGAGCAGGAGTATCCTAACGTCTTTCCACGCTTTGCACAATTTGGCGCAATTGTTGCTGGCCTTGTTGGAGTCACAGGATTTGCCTTTGGACTCTCCTCATATTCTATGTGGATCATGTCTTGGTTCTGGCAGTGATATCAATTGGTTGTCGAGGCAGAGATCGAAGAGCTTCCTAGTATGCTCCTTTTTGAAGGAATAGGGAGTCTTCATGCGCTCCGCCAATGATGGCGCTGGAGCTTTAGCTTCTAATTTCTTCTTTGGGACAAGAGAGATTATTGCCCATTTGCTTCATTATCAGGTGAGAAGTCAACAACATTGACCTCCTTCTCTGGCTGCTTGCGCTCTTTAGGGAGCTTGCCTTTATAAGATGTATGAGCCATTTACTCGGCTAGGAACATCTCAATTTCTGCTACTGCAGAATTCAATTGATCGAAAATCTTGATATTTCTTCCCAAGAGCTTCTCGTTGACTGTTGATATGAGGCCTCTTCGGTAGATAGAGATTGCATCTTCTTGAGCGGGAGGGTTGTTGCATTTCATGCTAAACTCTCTCCACCTATTGATGAAGTCAATTGCTGACTCCCCTGTCTTTTGTTTGAGGGAGCATAGCTCGGCGAGAGAGACCTTCCTTTCAACCGTTTGGAAACGGTCAAGGAATTGTTTTTGCATATTTGCCCAATTAGCAACTGAGTTGGACTTGAGCTTTGAATACCATTGAAATGCGACTCCAGTCAAGGAAGTTGCAAAATATCTGAGAAGATATGATTCTTCGGTGGCAAGCTCGCCGAAGGCAATGATATAATGCGCTAGATGTTCTTGTGGTGACCCATGTCCGTTGAACTTTGGTAGTTTTGGGACTTTAGGGCATGTTTCTGGTAGCTTCTTGAATTGATGATGTACTGGATATGGGACAGAATATAAATCTGCCACCTGAATACCTTCGCTCTGCTGAGCGAACATATCTTGAATAATCTTCAATATCTCATGCCTTTGTATGGCAACACCTTGAATTGCTTCTATTTGAGGGAGCATAATATTGGACGGATCAATGATATCCTGACCCGTAGTTTGAGGAAGAAGACCAGTTGTAGAAGCTGTCGGATGATTTGTCGGGGCAGTCCCATCCGGATGTTGATTTTGTTGATTTTGAGCGGAGACTAGCTCCACAGAATGGCGGAGGCTTGTAGTTACCAATTGCCTCATTTCATTTAGAAGCACAGCCATTTGAGATTGGCATTGCTATATTGCTTGATATTTATCATCATTCGACATAGCCTGGAAATTTTCCCTTGTCGGCAGGTCGATGACGGGGTTGATATTTGAAGTTGAAGGTCCACCTTCTTCGATTTGAATATTGGTTTCCTCGAATAAGGGGATTTGAATTCCCTCATGTTGAAAATCAACACGAGGGAGAGCTTGACCAGATGTTCCAGCTTGTCCGTCGGGCTGGCGGTTTCTTCTAGCAAATTGCTTGATAGCTTCAGTGGGATTATTTGAGGTAGCTTCCACAATTTGTTCAGTTGGTTCACCAGAGTCATTTCCAGTGGCATAGCATGAGAATATTATAAGCTTGGGTTTTTCCTCAGCTGCCCAAGTAACATGTCGTCTTTTTGACGGACGGGTACTGGCATTAGGAATTGCCCCCAGCCTATCAAATACTGAGATTCGATGTATACGATCAGGGATCGATACCCGAGGTTTGAGTTGATGAGTTGAATTTTCTTTGACTACCCGGATATTCTCCGGGCCTTGAGGAGTATAACTTGATTTCTTGTATATTCCTTTTCTTTTTTATCCTTGATGGTACTTGGGTTCAGCATGTTGACGAGGAGCTGTTTGATATTGCTTCTCTTGCTGAACATCTTTGGTGTATTTGCTTGCATCTTTTTGAGCCTCTGGGCCTCCTCTTTGGGAACCCAGATTTGTTTGAACTTGGGGAATGCCGGGTGCTTTGTTTAACGCCGGATTCCTTCTTGGAAACTTCTTGTTCTCCTCGAAACCACTACAGAGCTGAGAAGCGGTTCGAGGTCGGAATTGTTGGAACATACCTATCACGTGGGATAACAGGTTGGCTTCCGTAAATCCGCACTCGCAGACCTCCGATCATGATAGACTTGCCAGATCTTGAGGTGGCAGCAGGCGGGTGTTTGCTTTTGTAATTCTTGTTTTGCCCCGTTGTGAAGAGGCGGGGGCTATGATCTTGGAGGAAATTGTCTGGACCGAGAAAGTCCGGATTTGGGGTTTGGCCCCTTTGATAGTATTATTTTTGGAGAGCATTTGGGTGCCCTTGTAGATGGCAACAGGACGAGCTCTGGTATTAGCATGATTCCTGTTGGTCTTCTTTGTTGATTTGTTGGAGGGAGACTTTTGAGTAGCATCCTCTCTTGACAAGCAGGAACCACCCCTAGGAAGTAAGGGGATCCGACAACTGCTGGGAAATCTCCGAATACAATCGGAGTTGCCAGGTAGCCAAACCTGGCATGGTTGTTGACGACGAGCGGTCCATAGGTGACGGCCATCTTCAACAATTTGGGATTTGCTTTCGTTCACCCAGATACCTTCGAGGTGCCTTCACGGAGTACCTTCACGGAGTACCTTCAGGGGAAATCATCAGTATTAGGATTTTTACGAAGAAAGATGCGTATATCTCGCCCTTTTGCTATGAATGGTGAGAAGGGGTCCCACCGGCGTGCCAGCTGTGGACACGGGAATTTCTCTTCCTTCTTATTTATTTGGTGGAATATTCGTTTCATTTATCAGGTTTTGACTTTGTACTGCGGGGCGTGCCAGCCTGTCTATCAGACAGAATTAAAAAGTCTGTGCAATGCAGGAAAGAATTTTTACGTCCGTGGAACAGACAAGTGCATCGTTTGTAATATGAACTTCTTTGATTCTGTGCCTTTAATCATCAGGCGATTAGGGTAGTGTGTGCTGGACCCCTGTCTCCATCGATCGGAATCGATGTTACATTTACATCGAGCTAAAAACTTTGGTTGTCATATTAACACCAGTTCCAACTCGAATACCATTTCATAGCATGGGCGAGAATATATGCATCTATAGAAAAATTCCAATACAATGTTTCTTCCTTTTATTTATTTCTGGACAGAAAGAGTTTTGATTTTGAAAATGGATTTATCCTTTTGAAAAGGAACATTTGAAATTGAGACCTTTTGAGAAAGAGCATGAGTTTTCTTTAAAAGATTTGTATACGACTAAAAATAGACGGGAATATGCCCGCATAGACAGAGTTATCTCATGATTATATGAGTATACATATTTTTCCAGTGACAAGATCTCTATTTCAAGGAGTCCCTTTATATACTTATGAACATACGAATATATTTTTGACAGGATCTCCATCAAAATCAAGTTTCTTCCCAAGAATGCGCGCATATGAGCACAACTTTTCTGAATATATGAATATCTTCCAGGACTTCCGTTTGAACGGATTTTCCCTTTGGAAATATATGCATATGAGCACATAATTATGAACATACGAATGAATCCTCAGGTAGAATCCATGTTTAAATAGAGTATCCTCGAGAAAATATACGTATGAACAGGAGGTTGTGCTTATATGGATATGTTCTCGGGAAGAACCTCCATATAGGCAGAGTCCATCCTAAGAATCATATACATATGAACATAAAAAACGTGATTATATGGGTATGCACTTGAGCAGAACCTCTGTTTAGACAGAGTCTTCTCAAGAAAACATATACATATAAGCATGAAATTATGATCATATGAATATGTTCTTGGGTAGAATCTCCGCTTGAGCAGAGTCTCCTCGAAGAAACATATACATATAAGTACAAGAACAAACGGCATCTAAATGCACATGCCCATAGAGTCTTGCTCAATATGGAGGCATTTAGAGCATAAACATACACGGGTATTTAAATACCATATGTCCATAGAGACTTGCTCGATATGGACGGTATTTAAATCCCAAAAAATCCCCACAGAGACTTGCTCGATGTGGGGATATGAAATATACTATGGAACTTGGAGAAGCCCCCATGGGGGGGGGGGGGGGGGGAGGAGGAGATGTTGATGCCGTGTAGATGGCGATCTCCCCCTTTCTTCCACGCTATCGAACGCTCCTCACTCCATATCGAGCAAGGAATGAACCAATACCTTCACGCCAAACCAGAAGTTGGAAGAACGGATTGAAGGAGATTGTAAGAAGAGAGATTTGCTATTTCTGATATCTTTCTTTCAGAACAAGAGGGCTTTACAAAGCTTGGGGACTGGTTTTTTCCAGGGATTTGGGGACTGGTTTACAAGGCTATGGGGACTGCCAACCAGCAAGATTTAAGGGGGGGATATGGGGGCTTAGAGTATGCAGGCCGCCCCTACAATATGGGACTGGTTTTTCCAGCAGGGTGGGGGTATGTAATATGAGCCACCTCGGGGTTTACAATTGGGGGGGGGGGGGGGGGGGGGGGGCATCCCCTTTTATAGGGGTTTTGCCCTCCTCTCCTTGCTGCATGCGCAGGAGAAGGAGAGGGGGAGAACCCCATCTGGTTGGAGGGGGAGACCCCTCCAACCGGTTTGCATGAAAACCAGTTGGAGGGGAGGGATGTAACGTCGCGTGCCTTTCGGATCCATGCGGATCATGTGTGAGTTGGTTGTGTGGAATGTGTGGTGTGAATGTGTGGTTTGAGCAGGTGAAGTGCAGGGTTGGTCCTGAAATGAAATAGGACCTGCTGCTGTTCAGTTGGAGTTGGCGGCCAGGGGTGGCCGTTGACTGGTTGGCGTCCAGGTTAGTGGACGTTGACTGCATGAACTTGGCGGCAGTAGATGTGGACGCTAAGGGTGGCGGTTGCTGTTGGCGGCATAGGGGTTGACGCCAACCTGAGAATTCTGCAGGTTATAGGGTCACCCGAGGGCAGTCTTCTTGCTCTGTTCTCATTCCCCCTTGCCCCAGCTTGCTACCCCCGTGTCTCTAAAGCTTCCAACAGGTTCCGAAGAGTGGTTGGACGATCGTAGAACGCGTGGCGTTGCCGAATTGCACGAGGAAACGTCACGGCGTGGTGCAATTCCCGTGGGAGCTCGCGGAGGGCTCGGTGTGAACCGGGTGATTGCGGGAGGTTCTAGCACGTTCTGAGGTAGGGGACGAACCCTGGTAGCTCTGTAGAAACATTAAAACATAACAAACCCACTTGAATCAGCATGATAATGCGTTTTCGGATTAAGTTGCACCATGCAGAGTTAATGGGTGGTTTGGCAAATTTAATGAGTAAAGCATGTTGTATTGGGTTGTTGGGGACTCATGCATGTTAGAGGAACTATTTCTACATGTTTTACAGTTGTTTTAACGATTAGAAAACCTGTGGATTCGGATTAGGGTTTCTGCAGGAATAATGGCCGGAGAACTTGGCGTCAACATCGCTTGTCGCCAAGCTCCTCAGCCAGGATGTAGACGGCCAGATCCCTTGCCGTTGACTTCTTGTAAGCGGCAGTCGATGTTGCCGCCTACTGGTTATGAACAGAAATGACTGATTACAGTATTTATCGATAATGCATGTGTATTGACACATGAGGTGCACTGAGTGCACATGGTTCTTGTGTTTAGCATATAAGGTATGCTATTAGTTACTTACTCTCGTGACTGCGCGATGTTTACGCGAGTCAGTTAGGTTCACGTGTAGTGGACCGGTGTTACTTATGGTTTACATGAGGTTTCACGTGGTTTGTGTGTGACGTGCACGTGGTTCTGTGTACGTGGCGAGTAGTACGACGCCTACCGTGGTTACCTCTCCAGTTGGGTGCCCCAGGTTCTTTGTAAGCCAGGCTGTTAGCTCGGGGCTTTGTCCCGGTACTTGTGTTGTACCGTCGAGGTCTGTGTCGTCTAACCTGGACACCCTCACTCTTGTGTTTGAGTTGTACGTCTGGCTGAGGGAAAGACGACAGTGGGAGTGACACTTGTGTTTGTCTTTAGTCACTTGTAGCGCGCTCGTAGTTGGGGGTACGGACACCAGTAGTCGACACTGGTCCCCAGCTAGTCCTTTTCCAGTGCCTCACTCTAGCGAGCCTAGGCCAGGGTCTCTGGAGGTGCCAGGCATGGGCCTGTGACCATGTGGTCTGCAGGTGGTGGTGTTTAGTTGGTCTCCACAGTTGCTTGACCTTTTTACGTGTAGTGGCAGCTGGACCTTTCGTCCGTGGCTGCGAGACTGAGAGGTAGACCTGTGTTAGTTGTCCGAGTCAGTTTCTGGTGTCGCGAACCAGTTCACGTGGCTCATGTTGGCTGTCTCTACTTTAGCTTGTACACCTGTTTGGTTTGCCGTTTAATTATTAAAGTTGTTTTACGTAGTCGGCAGACGGTGAGTATTTTTACAGCTTTAATATTCTGTTTAGCTGTTCTATAAATTGTTGGTATTGTTTACTGCTTTCGTACCTGTGGTTTTGGTTTGCTCGGTGTTTGGGGAGTTCCCTACTGAGCCAGTGACTAGAGAGGCTCACCCCTACCCCCACAGGTGAGAGCGAGGAGGACGTCTCACGACCGTCGTCCAGCTCAGGGCCGCGCCGTAGCGGTGCAGGGTCAGTACCTCCAGCGGTGTAGTTCCAGCTGTGTAGTTCTCCAGCAGTGTAGTTTAGTTAGTTGTTTACTTTCTTCAGTTGTACCTCGGGGTATGCCCCAGGCTCTTGTACTTCTTTTTAATTTTTGTAGAAATTTGGCTATGTAACTTGTGAAATTATATATGGAATGTGGTGTGTTCCTTTGTGTTTACACGGACTGTGGTTTGATATCCCTGCGAGGCTTCGGCCCGTTCGCGGGAGGCGGACTCGGATCAAGTACGTTAACGGTTTAACGGGCTTGGCCGAGGCGTTCCGTCACAAGGGATCCCCCCAACCGTTTTCATGTGAAACCGGTTAGGGGGAGCCCCTCCAACTGGTTTGTATGAAAACTGGTTGGAGGGGAGGGATCCCCCCAACTGTTTTCATATGAAATTGGTTGGGGAGCCCCTCCAACCGGTTTGTATAAAAACCGGTTGGAGGTCTCCCCCCCCAACCATTTTGTATAAAAGGTTGGAGGGGGAGACCACTCATTCGTCCCCTTATAGGGGTATTTTTGAGATTTCTGAGAGTGGGGGATGTGGACAATTTCTCATGCTAACAATGACTTAGAGCTAGCTACTGTGGTATTTGCACTCAAGATCTAGAGGCATTACCTATACGGGGAGCAATTTATTGTCTACTCCGACCACAAGAGTTTAAAGTACTTGTTTTCTCAAAAGGAACTCAATATGCGACAACGGAGATGGCTGGAGTACTTGAAAGACTTTGATTTCAATATCCAATACCACCCAGTAAAGGTAATGCAGTAGCTGATGCACTCAGTAGGAATCCAATAGCTTCTTTATCCTGTCTAGTCATGGGCGAGATGCAATTGTTAGAACAATTTGCTAGTCTGAATCTAAACATTGAGGAGAGAAGTGATCAGGTGCTAGTGGCCAACTTAAGAGCTCAACCCAACATCTTTGTCGAGATCAGAGAGCAGCAAGCAAATGATCCGTTCCTAGTCAGAGTCAGGGAGACCATAGCTGACAAGCCAGATTTCTCCATCGCTGAAGATGGGAGAATATTATTCCACGCCAGGACTTGTGTGCCTGACAATGAAGAACTGAAGAGAAAGCTGATGGATGAAGACCACAAGACCAAGTACACAATTCACCCAGGCGCAACCAAGATGTACCAAGATATGAAAAGGTCATTTTGGTGGCCAAACATGAAGCGTGAGGTGGCTGAGCATGCCGCGTACTGCCTCACCTGTCAACAGGTAAAAGCTGAACATCGTCGTCCTGCGGGTGTACTTAGACCCTTGGACATACTCGAGTGGAAATGGGAAAGCATCGGTATGGATTTCATCATGGGTTTACCCCGAACTCGTGGTGGACTCGATGCTATCTGGGTTATTGTGGACCGTTTGACTAAGTTCGCACATTTCCTTGCCATTAAGAGCACCTAGAGTGTGGATGTGTTAGCAGCTTTGTATGTAAAGGAAATTGTGAGATTACATGGAGTCCCCGTGTCTATTGTCTCAGATCGTGATCCCAGATTCACATCTAGATTCTGGAAGGGACTTCAGACAGTGTTGGGTACTAAACTCAATTTCAGCATTGCTTTCCACCCACAGACGGATGGACAGACAGAAAGAACAAATCAGATAGTGGAAGACATGCTTCGTGCCTGCACTATAGATTTTGAAGGTTATTGGAATGAACAGCTGTCCCTAATTGAATTCGCCTACAACAATAGTTATCATGCCAGCATTAAGATGACACCATTTGAAGCACTATATGGCAGAAATTGCAGATCACCGGTGTGTTGGAATGAGGTAGGTGAATAGCAATGGCTAGGACCAGACATGGTGCAGAGCACTAGCAGGATATGCAGATTATCAGAGACAGGATTAAGATAGTTCAGTCTAGGCAGAAGAGCTATGTTGATAAGCGAAGAAGAGATTTAGAGTTTCATACTAGAGATCATGTGATGCTGAAAGTATCCCCGACTAGAGGATTCCAAAGATTTAGAATGAAAGGCAAGCTGAGACCTAGATTCATAGGTCCTTTTGAGGTGTTGGAGCGAGTTGGCGAGGTAGCGTACCAGCTAGCACTACCTCCCCAGTTCTCCACCGTGCATAATGTTTTCCATGTGTCAATGCTGAGGAAGTATGTGTATGATCCGTCACACGTAATCAGCTATGATGACATTATTCTGAATAAGGATAGACCTATGAAGAAAGGCCAGTGAAGATCTTGGACAAGAAGATGCAACAGCTTCGAATAGATCTATACCCGTGGTAAAGGTATTATGGAGAAACCATGAAGTCGAAGAGGCCACGTGGGAGCCCAAAGCATTATGGACGAATTAACCAGAGAAGAAGGGCCCCGGAGAACGACGACGTTCAGTAAGTCTCTTCCTCTTACGATTCTATGAATTTGGGGACCAAATTCTTGTTAAGAGGGGGAGGATGTAACACCCTTGATTTTTTAAAACCAAAATAAAATAAAAATTTTATTTTTAATAAATGAGGAAAATAGATTTAATTGAATAAAAAGGAGAATAAATAGAATTAGAATGATTTAATCAAAGCCCATTAAGCTAAATTAGCAAAGGGTTGTACTAATAGTCCTAACTGTTTGTTGGGCACCAAGAGGAGAGTCATATGGGATGAGAGGTAATTAGTTAATTTCGTACCTAATTAATTAATAAATGGAAAGGGGTTAACATAAATACTAAATAACCCATCTAATCCTAAAAGGAGTTCTATACTTACCTTAACCCTCTACCCACGAAATGATCTGTTCCAGCCTTATTCGGTGGATAAATGAGAGAAAGTGGGAGATAAATATAGAAATTTGGATTTTTAATAGGAGGGAGGAGTTTTAGATAGAAAGGACTCTAATTGGCAATCAAAACACCCTAAACTCGGCCCTAGCAACCCCTAGACCGCAATTGGAGCTCTGAGAAATGGGGAGGAGGAGTTTTGGATGTGAGGAGCTTGGAGGAGGAAGGCTTGGAGCAAGGGATTTCATCTTATTTTCGTCATCAAACCCTAGTTTCTTACTCCGCAAAAAAGGTAGGCAATCTCTCAAGCCAAAACCGTGTGAAAATTACCCTAGGAAGACTACATGTTCTCGAGCAAAAGTCCTCTGGTTTCGTTCTATTTCGATCTCCCATGAGGGAGAATTAATTTTTTGAATCCCTGACAGTTCCATGTACTCGACCCTTCATGTTTACTCTTAAACTTCGGGCGACATGGACCCCATGCCATGAGAAAGTTCTCATAAATACTAAATCGTGCTAGCTTTCAAACGCCCCTAGTTTGCCTAATTTTATCATGTATCCATCTCTAATTATTCGTTGAACCCTATCCATGCACATTTAGGTCACTGATATGTCATTTGTTCACAGCATGCCAAACCTTGTCTATTTTCAAATTAATCGTGCATGTTGATAGATCATATGTCTAATTCGTTTAAAACTGGTTCGTGATTTTTGGATCACTGTACTTTTATATGGAATTTAGAACGACTATGTATCAAAGAGGATTCGCCCTGGGAAAAAAGGGGAAAAGGCAACCCCACCTGATATCGCGTCGGCGCGACTCGCCGCGATATCAGCGGGTCGCGTCAGCTGGTGGCATCGCGTCAATAACGCGGCGGCCTACGTCGCCGCGATTCCCACTCCGGACCGGGCCAGACCGGCGGTCCACCTGTCGCGCGGCCGCCCCGTCGCGATCTAATCACGACGGGTAGGTCTGCCGCATTTTCAAGAATCGACCAGAACTGAAAATTATGCATATGCCCCTGCTATTAGGCTTTACCCCTTAATAGCCATGATTAAACCATGTTATAGTTAATTCGACTTGGTGAATTAATAAATGGTATTAATGATATAAATTAATTATTTTTAAGGACAATTGCACAAACTTATCATATCTTCAAGATTTCTTACACTTACACACACATAACATTATTAATTGCTTTGACCCTCATAATTTATGCAATAATATATCTGGTAAATTAGCGAAATAAATGACTAAAATCTCTTTATAATTAAATACCTTTGTCTTCATTTTATTCGCGTGATTTGTACACCGTTATCGTTTCTCTCGACCTTCGAGCACTCGAGGTACGACGGACCCGTTTTCTGCACACTTTCTCTTGACTTAGACCACCTCTCCATCGGGAATACTCTCGACGGGTCAGGGATCCTTGTCAAGGCCTCCGTAAGTCTTCTTGGCTTTGGCGCACGTCCATTGCCGATGAGCTGGTTGTACCCTACACCTAGGGATCAGTACGATCCATGGCCTTAGTGTGTTCTTTCCTTATCTTTTGATCATGTCGGACCATCTAGCCTGTGTACACAGCACGGCTAGTGGGCGGTGGTGACTTCTACCAGACTGCCGGCCCGCAATGGTGTGCCAGAACCGTTACTATCGATGTTTAACGTGATTTTACGATAATACCCCTATCTCATCTACTATCTATATCTTCTCATTTGTTCACGTTCTCTCTACACTCTCATCTATTTCTTGGTACTCTATTGGCCATTCTGTGATTGTCTAAGATAAAGAAATGACTAATGCCAGCGCAATGGGGCCCGATCAGGTCCTGGGAGGAGCGCCCGAAAAGTGCCAGTGCCCATGGGAGTTAAAATGATCAAGGATGTGTTACGGCAGCATCCAGCGCCATCATACTATCAGATTAATCTATGACAATCAAAGTGCTATCTATACCAATACCTCATTATCATTGCTAGTGCCGTTGTGCAATTACATGTTATGAGTTACATGGCCACTCTATTATCGTTCTCCGTTGAACTATTTTCCCTATGCCAGATGCTATTGTTCTCTTGTTATCGTTACTTGTTCTACATGACTATTCTCTCTAGTTATCCTACCATTAAGACATTAATTATTTAAACCATGCTTGTGTTCATGAGATATTAAGTCCTACGGGTGTTATTCGCTCATCCTGCGTTTTTATTTAATATGTTTCAGTAAGTTTGACGATGACCACACTCAAGGGAGGGGACTGAGGACGATGCTCAGGAGTGACCCTATTTCAGCAACCTTGCTTTAGTAGATAGTTAGTATAGAATGAGTCAGATAGTTTTGATGTATTAGTTTGGATTTTCAATAAAGTACTCTGGGCCCTAGTTCTGGCTCTGATACGATGATGTAATAGTTAGTGCATGAAGTTGGCGATATATTAGTGATTGTAACGAAGTTTGGAGGATTATAATGAAATTCGAGTTTATTAGTATTTACCATTTGTGTAATGGTTGTTATTTATTTCTCGCTCTGTACTATTTAAAACTGTATCCCACTCCGATATTCCGCGTCGGGGCGTTACATGTGCCTCCGTCGGGCGTTTACATGATATGCCTCCACACGTGATTTTAAAAACTGGAGGACTTATGTACAAAGTATCGGCACCGGGTCTTATACATGACCTGCGGTGTCTTGGCACGGACAGAGCACAAGGGGGGCCCGACAAGTTCTTGACGGACGAAGCTTGGAAGCGGAAACGCTGGAGAGGTTTGTCTCTCTTCGCGAGCGTAAGTGTCCCTCTGGAGAGCGGAGAGTGTGCGCGGGTCTCTGAGGTTCTTCTTCGGTTCGGGCGTCCTTTCGAGAGCCACTGCCCCTCTATTCGGATGCCCGATGGAGGTAGGCGGCTCAGCGTGGGTGGAATGGCCCGCGTGGATGGCCACGGGGGCGGCCATGGCCGCCGGACTGGCCAGGCCGTCGGGCGCGCGGGTGAGCCCCCACGCGCTGGCCAAGGCCGCCAGACCGGCCGCTGGCCCGGCGCGATTGGCACCCGCGCTGGCCCGGTGTGGGTGGCCGCCCGCTCTGGCCTTTTCATGGCCCGCCTATAAAAGGTGGGCCTTGGGCATTTTTGGCCATTTCCCACCATCAGAGTCTGTTCCTTCTGGGCTGTTCTTCGCCCATTCCTGTGCGTTTTGTCGTGCATTTTTGGCCGTTCCACGTGCATTTCGGCCGTTCCACATGCGCTTGTCCTCGTTTTCGGAGGCCGAGGTTATTTGACCTGTCCGAACACGTGCACGTCGTGCTTGTTCGTGCACACTTCGAGATGTCACTTCTGTTCGCGGAGGGTATTGTCCCGCCTTAGCGAACCTTCCGAACGTCATTTTTATACACAATCCGAACTAATTCGGACTAAAATATGCACTCGAATCCGTTTTCTCAGGTGTTCAGTAGGGGAGGCCGGGTTTATTTGCGGACCTTCGTAGCTTTCCGGGGTCATGTATAATTGTCACATGGTGCTTGTTGAGTGTGTCATGCCATTTCCACTTGCTTTGCTTCCTTTATCATATCTCCATATATGACATGTTGTTACTTTTACGAAACATATACAGATTTTTCTTCCCGTGGTCCTTTGTGAATGCTTGTCAATGTAAAGGGGATGGAATGAATGGTCAGACACAAAATAGATGAAATGAATAGCTATCTCTGCCATATTATTTTGTATGAGAAAAGTTCTGGGTTAGAGAATAATAATAGTGAAAGTGTTAGGGAGAGAAAGAGAGTGTACAGAGAGAAAAGAGCAAGAAATTGGTTAAGGTGGGATTGGAATGGCCAAATGGGGTCTATTTATAGCCTTCAAGCCATTCTCCAACCCTAGCCAGCTGTTGAAGATCCAGCAGCAAGTTGGGATTGTTCAGTCTGGGCCAATCCCTCTGATCTGGTGTAGTTCTGGCTGATTCACTTCATAATCAGGGATTGGTGAGGTCATACAGTTCAGGTTGATCGGGTCGGCAGATCCTGCCAGATCATATCTGTCTGTCTTCTCTCCAAACATTTTTTTAGGCCTAAACTGAAGCTTTCTAAATTGAATAGGATGTTGTGCACTTTAAAAGGGTGCACTGTGCAGGATTTGATGAGTGGATCTAATTGTTGGGATTTTAGGGGGAAAGAAGAACTTCCAATGGTAATTTTTTAGGTAGACGAATGGAGATGCAAGTACATGATTGAGAAGAATAATAGAGACGGCAAAGGCCAAAGGAAGGTGGAGAATGACATGAGGGATGAACACAGTTATAAAGGATGAAATGAATCTAGATTTTGTTAGTCAACAACATTTTTCCTGATTCAAATGATATTCTATTCTTGGAAGCCAATTTTACATAGCATTTGCTTGTCCTGCTATCTTCTAGAAGTTCAACGTTTCTGGCACTAGGATGTTGTATGATGTCTTGATGTGGTAGAGATGTATCCTTAGAAGAGAACATTATGCCTATTTGTATTAGGTTTCCCTTCTTATTGTTACGATTTAAGATCTTGCTATTCCAAATAGGATGCCATGTATGATGCCTCATTTCTAGCATAATTCCTTTTACTTGACACTCAGGTGAGCATTCTTGTGCTGGCTTTCTTTTCAATGTCGGTTTCTCAACCTTGCTCTCTCAAATGAGCTTGAGAAGAAGGGGCTCACCGGAATACCTGTGAATGGGTAAAGCTTTGGGAATTCCAGACAGTGGACTAATACAAAGGGCTATGCCTACTGTTCTAGACATCAACGAACCATTGGAAACTCCTGCTGAATAAAAGGTTTCGCCAGTCCATGGATTTTGCAGACATGTCTTTTTAAATCTTTTTCCCCCCCTTCTTCTGATGTTTGCATATGAAGTTGAATTGTGAATTCTATCTTTATTGTTGATAATTTGATATCCAGTTGTCTTGCTGGCGAAAGTGTTGATTTTATGATGAGGTGCATGAGCTCAACAGAATACCTGTTGATGATTATGTAAGAAGGGTCTACATGGCAAGGCACATTGTTGAGAAGTACATTGTTGTCGGTATGCTGCTACTTTTATCTTGTTTGCTAGAATAACCTGGTTGGTTGAAGAATGCAGTGAATTCAAACCTGGGGATCATCTATTCCCAGATGTAGACTACTCCTACAGCTTCTACTGAACTTTCACTTAACATGTACAACACCAAAGAATAAGACACAAGGAGGAGGCATTCTTAAACCCTGAATTTGTACTTGTAGTTTCTATGGTGCTATGTTCTTTCTGAACCAGTTTCTGCTATATGACACTAAGCAAAACATTAATTAACGCTGTTCACAGAGGATCTGCTTCTTGCTTGTTTTTCCTCCACTTGGTAGACACTGGAATTTCCTCATATTTTATTGCCTCAAGCTCACTACTAAGTTTATGGCACTGCATCTTTTAGGTTCGGAGATGGAAGTAAACATATCTCATAGAATCCGTCAGCAAATTCTGGATACCCAGGATCTTGCCGACCCTGATCTCTTTAACCATGCTTTAATAGAGCTGGTACAGCTTATGAAAACGGTATGTATTTCTGATCTTTGAAAAACATGATTGCTTCCATCAATTATTAGGCAATTGTTTGACTTGCAACATATTTTATGACTGAAGAATTTGGTCAGAGATTACTGGTCTTCTATGTTTTTCCTCAAGTTCAAGGAAGAATCTTGTAAGGAATCTGATAGCTACGATCCCATGGAGCATTTGGGTGGTTGTAAGTTTTCTCCTAGACTGAGCTCTGTTCATGGTAGTGACAATTCTTTCCACCAGGAACAGAAATGTAATGTCGGCCCATATGTGTAGTTGCCCAAGATTAGAGGCAAGCCTCTGATGTAACATGTTCAAGAATTAGTGCACATTCAAGGGCCTTGGACATTGGTAATCCTGCTTCACATCTCATGGAACAGTTTTAACTTGCCTAACGGTGAAATGACCAGACCAGCATGTGGTACAACCAGCTGAAAGGAGGAGCATCTCCATATTCTACAGGGTTTTTTTTTTTGAAAGGTCTCCATATTCTACAGGTTAATTTGGAAATCAGCAAGATGATTTTTGCAAGTGAAAATCCTCACAAACTCAATATTATCTCATATTACGTATACAAGTGAAAACATCTGCCGATTACTTCAGGTGAAGAGGATCTAGCAGTAGCAAGGTAATCATTCCACGGATACTTCATGATATATCTTACATGTCCAAATCGTGAAGACCACTAGCTTAAGAATATTCAGCTCTTATATTGCCACCCACCAGGTTTATGGTGGTTCATCATATAGATCATGTTGAATATGATGGGACTACTTGAATGCATTTCAAAAGCTGATGAAGATGGCCTGTATAACAGTTTACGTGTGACCTTCCATGCCGGGGGTACCAACCCTGATAAAAAAATTTCCATCGAGTTAGTTCAGTAAAAGTGAATTGGGAGTAGGCTCTCAAAGGCAACCACCACCTAACTAAACCAAAAGGATGGATAAAAAAATTAAGAATCAATTTTGATGGATCTATAGATGACAGGAGCAAGTTACTCTCGTTCAGTCCTCTCGGGTTGGGCAGATATAAATTTGGCCAAATACTATATGACCAAAGATAAATGTTTATTGTAAGAGTATTTTTGCATTTGAATTGCAAGACCATTGGTCCACCTGATGAATCAATGTGTCATGACACATTATTTTATCAGTCCAACTCAAATTTTTATGAGCCCATTTGCAACTCAAGTACATAAGTGTTCTTGTACTAAGCATTTCTCACGACCTACATTAAAATTCTGATATCATTTCAGTGAAAAAAATGGGAGCAGTTAAGTTGCGCATGTACGATGAATCCCTTTGAGGTCGGAGCATAGGAAGGAGGTGCTAAATGTGAAACATAAGAAAATGCCAGTTGGAAAAGTTATATGACCATCATACCAAGTGACATTCAAGTTTTAACACAGTTCATAGCAGCCAAAAGATGCTTAAATAGCGCACTCACAAAATAGTCGTCAAAACAAGACACGGGCAATGGACCACCCAACATATAAATCCTTCAAAAAAATCACAATGTGTCTCAATTCTTTTATTTTTCAAGTGCATCAAAGAGCAGCAGATTAACAAAAGATGCTCTTTTACTACAGACAATTATTGTACGATAATATTTCAGTTGAAGTGAGAGCTGCAAAATTCCCCCCGTAGGATATGGCAATCTGCATGCTTCTGCCTGCCGAGATTCCTCACATAAATGGCTTCTGAAGCTGAAGACTTTTTATTGACATGATCTCTTTTCCAGGGTTCAATCCCTTGGGACAGGCAGCAGTACAATTTAATATTGTGTGACAACGATAGAGCTTGAATTCATCACATACAGCCTCTAAGCGCTCCTTTGTGTACTGATCACGGCTATCAGTAATCCATCTGCATAAAAAACATAGAGCAATTCTTAAAACAAAATGGCGCCCAGGCAACAGTACTAACTAAACCAGCATGAAGAGAAAATTCATATGAGTGGCTTCTTCCAAAATGGAGGATATGCAAGAAACCTCTATACTTAAAAACATGTATCTTGATGCAGTGATGCCAAACTGGCCTTGAAACCACACAGAAAAGGGGTTTCTGCTAAAAATTCATGTCATAGTTGCTGTGGAAAGAGAGTGGGCAGTTAGTGTTATTTCAGCAGTACATTGTCTAGAGGCCCATTATTTCTCATTCATCCAACCGTGGTAAAATTGACAAACAAAAAAAGGATGGATATGTGAAAGTGTCTTCTACCAATTCCTGTACTTGGGTTTCTCACTGTTAGAACATAAATGATCCAATATCTTCATAGAAAGAAAGTGAATTATAGATCAATATGAGCATAAAAGAAGGTCCAGATGTAACTGTAACCTATCCATTGAATCTAGACTCCATTGCATGACTTATCCAGCCTCATAAATCGCAAATAGTTCTCTTTTGAGTTCTCTTCGTGAATTTATTTGGATATTTTCATGGTTCATGTTAATCATCCTAGTAAAGTTCAAGACTCACAGAACTCCAAAAGCACACGCATTAACCCACTGGTCCAACATCACATTAATTAGCATGAAGGCATCACATTAAGCCCCATATCACTTCTGATATGCCCCATGTAGTCAAAGGTGAGAGGCAACCGAGGCGACCAAGAGGTAACCTTGGACTTGGATGCTAAGGCATTTGAGGTGACAATTTATTAAAAGACAATATTGAGATATATTTTAGATACATAAATATATTACTTTTAAAGTAAATGTATCTAAATTCTCAAATCCCCCCTCAGATAGATGGATTAGCAGTTAACTTGAAATAAGGGATCTGGCATAAAAAACACAAATCAAGCTGAAGGGCATGCTTAGCACAGCTCTTTGGATTTCTAGATGCATCAGCTTAGAGTAGGAAGCTATATCTAAGAAGCCATTTCTATGGTTTCTTGCTTCTAATTGAAACCTCAGTTAGAATTTCTTGGATTTTTTTATTTTGTTCTTTTTTCTGAGTTACCTGTATCAAATAAGCCATAACAATGTCCTCTCAATATCTTTTGTGTTGATAGTTGATACCAAACAAAATTGCCTAATATAAGGAAAAACACTCAAAATCTGGCAAGAGATCTTGAAGATGGACAGGGAGCACAAGATAATTCTGGTAGTAAATGAAGTCTGAGTGCATTCATTCATGACATGAAGATGGCAAATTTATTTATACAGTGCCAATGCCAAATGGGCATCAGATATATCAAAAAGAGAAGAAACTAGGAGGAAATATGAGCATTGAAGCTTCATTATATATGAATAATTGACCTCCCCTTTTTGGCAAGATATTTCCTCCTATAAAGAACTACTTGCTTCAGGAATATGGGTTAAGTTGGGAAATGGTAATAAGTGTCTCTTCTGAAAGCCAGATGGTGTGGTGATTTTACGTTGGAATCCTTATTTCCCAGCCCTTTTGCTATCTCGGCATCCCCATGTGCTTCTGTGGCTCAGGTCTTTGATCGGCACATTCCCGGTGGAGCTTGGGCCCCAACTTTCACGGATAACTTCCAGCATCAAGAATCGGAACAGCTTCAAGGCTTGCTAAGTTTGAAACTTGCTTTTCAGCTGTAAGAAACAAGGGATGCTTGGGTTTGGAGTGGGGGAAGGGTGGTACTTTCTTAGTCAAATCAGCATATGAGGTTTGCTAAAATGGGGGTGTGTGGTTTGCCTATTTCCACAAAATGTGGACAATGCCCAGTCCTCTCAAGGCTAAGATACTGGCTTGGAGCATTGCTCGTGGGAGGCTTCCTACTAGGGATACTGATTCTCTTTTTGCCTGATATCAGTCCGATCTGCTGTTGTTGCGGCGTCAATGAGGAGTCTTTGGATCACCTTTTCGTGGGCTGCTCCTCTTCTTAGGGGCTTTGGAGGGAGATTGCCCGAATGACCGGATGCTCTCACCTTGCAGGGTGATGTCACTTCGCTATTTCGGGATTGGCATAGGCATTGGCTTCGCAATTTTGATGGGATGGTAAGGTTGGCGGTCTGGGGGGAGCGGAACCATCATATTTTCAGGAGGGAGTCTCACTCTGAGGAGGTGTTATTTCACTTTGTTTGGGGCAGAGAGGAGGAGTGGGCGGTCATTTTGTCCAATGTAAATTCATCCATAACTCCTCGTTTTGGATTATTGGGGATTAGCGTCTATTACACCTCCTTGGTGTACACTTGTTGCATAGGTGCTGTGGGATGCTCTTTTTGGGGTGTTTTGGACCCATCTATACTTGTACATTTTCATTCTTTTAAATCTATATATGTGGTACCACCCACTTGAAGCAGCTTGGAATATCATAAAAGGATAAGAGAAATGGCTTCTTATTTCCTCAATTCGAATGCAACAAAGATGAAGGGAAAATAAAACTCATTTCTTCAATAAAAATGGCTTTTTTCATGGCAAAGAGACATACCATTGATGTTTGTCTTGTTTCTCCCCAATAATCAGAGATTAAAGTTTATCCAGAAAGCCAAAATCTTTTTTTTTCCACTCAAGTAACTGATGTTACAACTATGGACCTTCTCTATCCCAAGTCAATAACAAGCAAAGTTTCTTGAAGGTCTTCTACTTCCCTCTCTTAATCTAGAGGAACTGCATGGATTAAGCCATTTCCTTCCCACGACAAAACGTTTCTGTCAGGAAATACAATTTGTGGAGCTGATGGCATGGTGGAAGTTCTAGAGATTGATGTAGGTCACAGGATAGCAGATAGTAAGAAATTTAAACAAATCAAATCAGAAGCTGTTTTGCAGTCGAGCTCAATTCTAAAGGTAGGTTTACACCAAAAATTTTGATCTTCCAAGCTTTTTTTTTTTTTTTTTTGGGGGGGGGGGGGGGTGTTAGGGAAGGTGGTGCTATTATGCATCCCATAGTACCTCAGATGATGCTTAATTATCTGTACTTGTCATAGGCCCAATCAGAGTCGAAAATTGTTGCCCATCATATGTTATTACTTGAAAGGATTTACCATGGGTGAACTGGATACAACATTCCTTTCTGAAAGATTAGTCATCATTTTATCTAAAATTGTAATACCCCAAATTTATATTACTATTTATTTATTCCAAAATAAGGATAATTCAGCTATAATACCTTAACGATGTCAATAAATTGAAATAATGGACATGTAAGTACGGCTGGTGGTAACGAACATTACCCCAGTGACGCACATCGAAATGCGTGCCTCCACAGGGCGATTCTGGAAACGACGTCAAAATAAAAATCCGAGAACATCATAATTTCCAGAAAAATGTGGAGAAATTTATTATGTAATTACATGAATTTTTCGACGTACGGATTTCAACGTACAATCGACGCGACCAATTCTCGGGTGATTTTTCACCTACTGCAAAATAAAATCTAAAAATTAAACTAAAATTACTACAATTTGTAAAACCATTCTATTAGCCTATGGTTAAAATTTCATAACAAAAGGACACCATTTAAATGTGTTTGCCTAGCAAACTTTGGACCAGTTGATTTATTGAGTATTTACGGTTTGTATTTTCTTTGGATCTTCTGGAAGCTTACGTGTAAGCTTGTAGGAAAGCCAGCACTTGGGGTAAAACCTCATAATAACTTACCTGAGGTGTCCTACTCAGGAAACTTGCATGCTACCCGTGTCCCATGGTAAAAGCTTTTCACTTTTACAGTGACACATGGGTGAGCTTCGTGTCACCATGCATGGGAAGGCTCCTTGCTTATAAAAGGACCCCAAGGGCCATCGTAGATAGGTTCCACTTCTTGCATTCCTTGTTCTTCTTCTACCATAGCTTGAAGCAACTTCAGGAGTGAGAGGTTTTCTGAGTAAGAATCTGGGTGGAGAGGCCATTTCGAGGGAGACATTGTTCTTTCTCTCTCTTTCTGTTCATGCATCTTACCTCTGCTCAAAGTTCTGATTGAAGTTGTTGCTAAGGAGCAACTGGAGGGTTATCGTGAAGACTAAAGCTTTTATTATACCAAGCTACACCTTCCTATACTTCTAATTGTGGTTATCATCTTCGTATCTTTCAAGCTAAGGTAGGATTCTCTTCTTGTATCCTTCTTCCACACACTCTTGACATCCTCTTTAGTTAAGAAGTTTGATCACTTGTTAATTGCCTTAAGTGTGTGAGGTATCTTGTGAGAATCATGTATCTACTCTTTATAAGGTTTATCTTAGTACGAGGTCTTAGAGATCCATTCTTATTCATGTTCTTTTCCTTCCACAATTCAGTGTAATCTAAGTAGATAAGTAATCATTTCTCTTAAGTTTGTTAACCTTCAAATTTGGGGATTCATTCCATGATAAGGTTCAAGCCTTCATCACATAAAGTTTTATGTTTTCCATGAAAGACAATGTCATCCTTTTCTTCCATAAACCTTTGTGCCATTTTGAGATCATGTTGACTACAATTCTGGGATCTTACCGATCATTTAGATAAACTACATTCCATATCTTTTCCTTGACTTTCTTGTCATGTTTAGCTTCATGTTTGAGGCTAAAATCATACCTTATAAGGTCCCAATCATGTTAGGTATGATAGGTGGGTATATTAGTATCATTTCTGGGTGATCTTAGCCCATTTCTGCAAGTTTACACTGCACCTGTCGACAGCCGAACCTTGCCCTGTCGACAGGGGCCTCTGTCCAGAGCCAGAAAATTGAGGACTGACAGGGGCTGTCGACAGCAGCCCCCTTGCTGTCGACAGCAAAAGACAGGCAGAGCACCAGTCTTCTGGAAAAAGTCTCCCTGTCGACAGGAAGACTTTGCCTGTCGACAGGCACCTTCAGTCCAGCAATTTTTGCACTTGTTTTGACTTGTTTGTGATTGGAATCACACCCAATTGATCCCATCAAATGTTCACTCAATTATAGATGTTTTTATCACTCAAAACACCTACTAAATCAGTCAAGCTTATCCCTTTATACCTGAACTTTCACTCCAAAGTTCCGAGCATATTGACTTCGTGAAATTGGCGTTACTTGAACTTCATGAAGGGATTTAGTTCCAAAACTCTTGTGTATAAACTATAAATCTTGTATCCTTGATCTATT
Source organism: Colocasia esculenta (assembly GCA_014218235.1). Taxonomy (NCBI): domain Eukaryota; kingdom Viridiplantae; phylum Streptophyta; class Magnoliopsida; order Alismatales; family Araceae; genus Colocasia; species Colocasia esculenta. The sequence goes on along the minus strand of CM024764.1, from coordinate 93,542,298 downwards.
GCATGAATGAGTGTGTGAAGATGACTATATTTGAGTCTTGGACTCGTTTGATAATTATGCCAGGCAAATAAGGGCTGGTTCAGTCCTGGGGAGAGCGCCCGAATTCGTCACTGGCCGCGCGGGGACGTTGAGAATTTCTGGATGTTGGCATGCATCAATTATGTTTGAGTAGTCATCATATCATGCTTGTGTGTATGAGAATATCTATTTCTGAATTTAAGTATCCTCTTGCGGGAATACTCTTGTTTCTGAAAGCACTCATGAGAATTTGTGTATCTTGATTATGTCATACTTGTTCGTTATCTTGAACTTCATGTCAGTGATCCACACTTGTTTCTATCCTTGATTATAATCATCTAAATCCTCTTGATTTAAAAGAATTGAGTTCTACTGGGCTAGTTAGCTCATTAAATTTAACATTTTCAGGTGATCAAGATGGAGTTGATGCTTAAGGGAAATTTGTGTGCTGAGTGGATAATCGATGCTGAGCAAAGCTATTAGTTTTTGCTTTCTTTGTAGATAAAAGGAGAATGTAATAAAGATACAATCTACTTTTGTTTAATCCTCATTTAGACTGTAATGAGGAGTATCGTGTAATAAGTTCCGCGAACCGAGTTGGTTATAAAAATACCTTTCGTTATCTACATGTTTATAATTTGTCATTTCCGATAAATGCAATTTTATTAGGACGTGACAAAAATCAACCTGCGTTCCCCTAAGCAAGGCAGAATTATCCTCAGCTTGGCACCTCTTCCTATGTTAATGTCATAATTCTGTTTCTGCCCAGATGGGAACCAGAGTCAGAACTATTTCCCTCGTATGTCCATGCAAGAGTTTACCCTTACTCTCTCTGCTTGCTTGGATATACATAAATTACAAAAAAATGGACAATAAGAAAACGATAGTTTCGCAGGTAGATGTCTAGAAAGATATTGCCTTACATTCCCCATTCTAGAGGCACGGACCCCATTAAATGAGTTTGGACTCTCTAAATTGAGTACTGGCCAAATGCTGCCAAAAAATATTTATCAACAACTCATTGTTAAGTATTAGATTAAAAACCCACATGGTGGCGGATAATATCCATGACGAGCAAATAAATAGAAAAAAAGGAAATCACATTTTTGGTGAGAAGTTGGATACAAGAGGCACTAACAGTAACTTGAAGTTCGGACCTAATCCACCAACAAGAATATGGAATACGTTAAAGAACGAATCCTTGACGCCGAAACTTGAGCTCTCAAGAAATGTAATCGCTGGTGTTGATGAGAGGGTAAGATTTGAGGTGTAATTACAGTCCAGACAGCCATTAAACATGATGAAATCAAAGTACATATTTTGTTTGTAGGATTAAAGATAAGAAAGACAAGAGGCCACAGTTTGGTAACAGAAAAGGAAACAAAAGGAAAAGAATGAAACCGAAGCCAACACTGAACACCCCCCCCCTAAAAAAAAATCCTAAACTTCGAACAGGAATGCAGGTCCACCAGAAAGAAACGGTACATCAAATGGACAGTCTTCAGCGCAAGCTGAGCCAAGAGATATAAGGCAGAACAAGAAAATCCACTTTAAAAAAAGAAAAAGAAAACTATATGTGCAGACCCTAATTCATCTGGCCACATTTAACATACCACAACTCTCTCTTTTTCACTTCTTACAGGTGATGAATCCGCTCTAGACTCTCTAGACAGGCAAGCATTGATCATCCATATTTACCAGAAATTTAATTCAATAACACAAAGGCAATAGTAGAGGAAACCACTTATCCATGAGAAAGGAACAACAAGTAACAAAATAGCATAAGGGGATCACTGTGAAGAAATAGAGGAAAAGATGATCGCATGATGTTCTACTGAGAAAGAAGCTTTTTTTCTTATAAGAAAGGGAAAACGGGACTGGAGAGATGTAACGGGTCGTTGAGCTATATAAGACCGGTTTAGCTTGGTTGTTAGTTAGCTGGGAGACTTGGTGATGGTTAAGGTTGTTGTGTTTGTTACTGTTGGTAGTTGGAGACACACCAATCTGTGGTGATTGCTCCAAGAAGTTGTTAAACCAGTTGATATAAATAGAGAAGTGCCTGGCCAATGTGGGGGCTCATGGCAAATTGTGACAAAAGCTCTCTCTCCACTTTTCTCTTATTCCCTCTGAAGCATATCCGTCCCCTTCTTCTGCATCCCCTGTTCTAGTTCTTCTTCTAGTTGTAGGGAAAGGAGCTAGGAGCTTGGAAGGACCAGGATAGCAGCATGGGTCGCTCCAAATTGGTGTCTGAGCCCCCTCCAAGCAGCTCCTCTGGAGGACAATTCTTGGCTAATGATCAGTTTGAATCTTTGAAGGCGTTGCTGATGGATTTCAGATCCGATTTACAGCAACAGGTGAGCACGATGGATCAGAGGGTTCAAATGCTTGAATCTGGTAAAGCTTTGGATTCCCATGCTACATCTGTTCAGAGTTTTGATAGTAGCCATTCTTTTCGCCCTAAGATTCATGAGTTTCCAAGGTTTGATGGAACTTCTGATCCGGCTGAATGGAAGTTTAAAGCAAATAGGTACTTCGCCTGTAATCAGATCCCGGACGGTCATAGAGTTTCTACAGCTTCTTTTTATTTGGAGGGTGAGGCGTTGCAGTGGTTTTGGCATTATACCAGTACGAGGGAGGCAATTACCTCGCAAGAATTGGTTCAAGGATTCTTATGGTTTGTTGTGCAGACTGAGGCAGACAGGCACAGTAATAGACTATCAGCGCCAATTTGAAGTGTTAAGTAACAAAGTGGTGGGAATTTCTCACGAACATCTACTGGGAATTTTCTTGTCAGCGTTAAAAGAAGAGTTATCTTATGAGGTACATTACTTTTTCCCTGATTCTTTAGCAAAAGTTATGGAGTTGGCTAGAATGCAAGAAGCCAAGTATATGTCAAAGCGTAAAGGTTCGGTACATTACAATTTTTCTGCCCCATTTTCTGGAAAGCCACAGCAAATTTCCAATGTGCAACCTCCATTGCTGCCAACCCCTGTTAAGTCTTCTACACCCCCTATTAGAAGATTGACCACCCAGCAGTTGCAAGAAAGAAAGCAAAAAGGGTTATGTTATAACTGTGATGATAAGTGGGCGCCGGGACACACTTGTCAGACTCATAAGTTGTTTTTGCTGCATTTATTACCTGATTCATGTGATTCGTTGGTGGATGATCAGGAGGATACAACTTCTGTGTTGGAACCAATGGAACCCTCCCTTTCTGCTCAAAGTGTTCCTCATTTGGCCTCACCAGGTACGTTCAAGTTGATTGGTAGGATTGGGACCATGTCTGTTATTGTGTTAGTTGATAATGGCAGCACACATAATTTTGTGGATCCATATGTTGTTCAGAAGTTAGGCCTTGCTGTGACCACAACTGAAGCTCACCAAGTTAAGATAGCTGTGGGACTACAAGTAGCATCTCAAGGCTGGTGTCCAGGAGTTACATTAAAGCTCCCAGGCATATCCTTCGACTTAGACTTCCTAGTTCTTCCTTTGGGATCAGTAGATGTGGTTTTGGGAACTACTTGGATGCAATTGCTGGGAATATTACTTTTAATATGTCTCAAATGTTAATGATGTTCTCATTACATGGACAGGATTTTGTGTTGAAAGGAGTCCCTGACTCCAAATTAACTATAGTCTCTGCTAAGAAATTCTCACATGACCTCCTTAAATCTCAGTCCCTATACTCTATTCATCTCTATTTATAGATGTTCCTTCTTCTTCGTCACAACATACCTTCGATCAATATCCTTCTGACTTGATTCCTATCTTACAGAAATTTTTCATTATTTTTTCAGAACCTAAAGGCCTACCACCCAGCAGACCTTATGATCATACAATACCCCTCATTGATGAATCAGTTTCTATTTCTCAACCACCTTATCGCCATTCTCCTTTACATAAAAACATTATTGACCAACAGGTTAAACATCTGTTTTCCCATGAACACATACAATCCAGTAATAGCCCATTTTCTGCCCCTGTTCTCTTAGTCCAGAAGAAGGATGGGTCATGGAGAATGTGTATTGATTATAGATCTTTGAATCAACACACAATCAAAATAAGTATCCCATACCATTAATTGATGATCTATTGGATGAATTGTATGGTGCTACATATTTTTCAAAATTGGACCTTCGCTCTGGTTATCACCAAATAAGAATGAGCCCAAAGGATATTCATAAGATTGCTTTCAGAACACATGAAGGGCATTATGAGTTTTTGGTAATGCCATTTGGCTTATCTAATGCACCTTCTTCTTTTCAAATCTTATGAATGATATTTTTAAGCATCATTTAAGGAAGTTTGTTTGTGCTAGTATTTTTTGACGATGTTCTGATCTATAGCACCACTTGGGAATTACATCTGCAACATGTTGAGCAAGCTTTACAGATTTTGTCTGATAATAATCTGTATGCCAAGTTGTCTAAATGTTCATTTGGGGTGACTGAAATAGAATATCTAGGGCATGTCACATCCAATGGCATTGTAGCTATGGATAAGTCTAAAATCAAGTCTATTATCGAATGGCCTATTCCACAGTCTTTGAAAGCTTTGCAAGGATTTTTGGGGCTGACAGGTTATTACAGGAAATTGGATTGGGTGCTGTCTTAATGCAAACAGGTTATTACAGGAAATTGGATTATGGTTCTGTAGTAGCTCCATTGACAAATTTATTGAAAAAAGATGCATTATCTTGGAATGATTGTGCTACTGTTGCCTTTAATAAATTGAAAGACATCATGTCTTCTGCTCCTGTATTAGCACTGCCAAATTTCCATGATCCATTTGTGGTGGAATGTGACGCCAGTGGTGTTGGATTGGGTGCTGTCTTAATGCAATAATGAAGACCAGTGGCTTATCTAAGTAAGGCTTTTTCAGTAACTCAACTAGGTCTTTCAGCTTATGAGAAAGAAATGGAGGCCATTATTTTTGCAGTCCAGAAATGGAGAACCTATTTGTTGGGTAGAAGGTTTGTTATTAAAACTGACCATCAAAGTCTGAGATTTCTTTTGAACCAGCAGGTCCACCCCAGCTCAGCAAAGATGGCTAGTCAAGTTGCTGGGTTATGATTTTTCCCTTTACAAATCTGGGCACCAAAATAAGGCAGCTGATGCATTATCCAGAATATTTGAAACTAAGGGTGATACAACATTTTTTTGTATTTCAGTGGCAATCCCTACTTGGTTCCAAGAGTTACAAGAAGCCTATGCTACTGATTCCATTTTCCAATCTTTCCTTCAGAAGTGGCAGGCAGGTGAGTTGGATGTCAACAAATTGCATTAAAGGGTGGCATTCTTTACTATAAGGGAAAGATTTATTTGCATAAATCCTCAACTCTTATTCCAGTTTTATTACTGCTCATCATGATTCACCTGAAGGGGGACATTCTGGATATCATAAAACTTTAGTAAGACTCAAACGGAATTTTTATTGGCCGGGTATGACTCAATCAGTCAAGGATTATATTAAGAATTGTGATACCTGTCAAAGAAGTAAATCAATTCACTCACATCCTGCTGGATTGTTACAACCTTTGCCTATTCCAGAGTGTTTGTGGACACACATTAACACGGATTTTATTGATGGGTTGCCCCTTTCTCTACATAAATCTACCATAATGGTGGTCATAGACAGACTTTCTAATATGCTCATTTCATTCCTCTTAAGCATCCATATACTGCTGCTTCAGTTGCACAAGAATTATTGTCAATGTTGTCAAATTGCATGGTTTACCACAAGTTATTGTTTCTGACAGAGATGCAGTTTTTACTAGCAAGTTTTGGCAAGAATTATTTCAATTGCAGGGGGTTAAGTTGCACATGAGTAGTGCATATCATCCACAATCTGATGGTCAAGCTGAGGTACTTAATAAATGTTTAGAGACTTATCTCAGATGTTATTGTTTCCAGAAACAGCATTTATGGATGAAATGGTTGCATTGGGCTGAGTTTTGGTATAACACTTCAACTCATTCATCAACTGGCATTACCCCTTTTTAGGCAGTTTATGGTGTATTACCACCAACAATCCTGTCTTATGTTCCTGGTACATCTAAAGTTTTGGATGTGGAACAGACTTTAATTGACAGGGATCAAATTCTTAAGGAGCTTCGCCAACACTTATTGAAGGCACAAAACCGTATGAAGAGACTGGCTGATAGGCATAGAACTGATAAGGAATATACTGTGGGTGACTGGGTATACTTGAAGCTCCAACCCTACAGATAGAGTTCTGTGGTTACTAGGATCAATCACAAATTGAGTGCTAAGTATTATGGCCCATATCAAATAATTCAGCGCATTGGTTCAGTGGCATATAAATTGGCGCTACCTCCTACTTCCAAGATTCATCCGGTGTTCCATGATTCCCAGCTTAAGCATAAGTTACCAGAATGCTTTGAGAATATGGACAGAGTACCTGCACAGGTATTGGGTAGAAGAATGATCAAGAAGGACAATAAACCAATGACTCAACTATTGATTCAATGGAAAGGTTGTCAACCTGAAGAAGCTACTTGGGAGGAGTACTATGACTTTATAAAAAAATTTCCTTCTTTCGACCTTGGGGACAAGGTCTCTTTTGAAGGGGGGGAGGAATTTGTAACGGGTCGTTGAGCTATATAAGACCGGTTTAGCTTGGTTGTTGGTTAGTTGGGAGACTTAGTGATGGTAAGGTTGTTGTGTTTGTTACTGTTGGTAGTTGGAGACACACCAATCTGTGGTGATTGCCCCAAGAAGTTGTTAAACTAGTTGATATAAATAGAGAAGTTCCTGGCCAATTTGGGGGCTTATGGCAAATTGTGACAAAAGCTCTCTCTCCACTTTTCTCTTGTTCCCTCTGAAGCATATCCGTCCCCTTCTTCTACATCCTCTGTTCTAGTTCTTCTTCTAGTTGTAGGGAAAGGAGCTAGGAGCTTGGAACGGACCAGAATAGCAGCATGGGTCGCTCCAAGAGATGTGGATCCATACCGGTGGGCATGGAGAAGGGCGGCGGGGCCGAGGTAGAGCTCGGGATTCCACCAGTAGCTGGGGCAAGAGGTACTGCAGCAGGCGCAGAGGATGCACTCGTACATGCCGTCCAGCTTTGCCCGGTCCTTCTTGCTCTGGGGGATCTCCTTGCCGGGCACCGGCGGTGAGTCCTTGCGCTTCAGCCACGGCTCCACGCTCTTGTACTGCGCGTAGAAGTTGGTCATGTCCACCACCAGATCCTTCATGACGAACATGTGCGGCAGCGGCGTGATCATCATGGGGCCGGCCTGGTCCTTCTTGATCTTGGTGAGGCAGGCGAGGCCGTTGTCACCATCAATGTTCATGGCGCAAGAGCCACAGATGCCCTCGCGGCAGGATCGCCGGAAGGTGAGGCTGGGGTCGACCTCATTCTTGATCTGGATGAGGGCGTCCAGTGCCATGGGGCCGCACTCGTTGAGGTCGATCTGGAACTCCTCCAGCTTGGGCTTCCTCCGTCCTCGGGGCTCCATCGGTAGATCTGGAAGGTCTTCATGTTGGGCGCCTTCTTCCCGGCGGCCGACGAGGGGGCGGCCTCCGACGCGGCGGCGGTGGAGTGGCCCTGGGTCTGCAGATGGAGGAGGGCCCCCCTGGTGGGAGTTGATGTTACCGCCGTGGCGGCGATCTCATGGTGACGGAGGAGGGAGGCCAGGGCGGAGCCGCGGCGGAGCAGAGACCTTGCTGCCATCGCCACCAGAGCTAGAGAGAGAGAGAGAGAGATGACGGGTCGGGTCTCAATAAGAGGCGCCCGCCATCCAACCCAAGGAAGGCAGTGGGGCCGACAGTTGTGGTGTCTCTCGGTAATTTAAAGAGCACGAGTCTGAACAAAGGTTCGGCCATACAGCTTGTTTCATCCGTTGGATCGAGTTCGACGCCGTGGGCTTGCGTAATCGACGGCTGATTGGGTTAGGGTGATGGACCACACGAGGCGACGCCATTGAGGCGGCAGCCTAGCCAATGACACTGCCCTACCCTTCAGGTGGTTTTGTAGGGTGCCACAACACAAGTCGTCGTGGCGCTTTTACGTGAGGGACACGTGTTTTCTGCCCGCCGGTAGTCGGTGTACCGTGCGGACGGTGGCGAAGGTGTTTGCGTGTGGAAAAGCAATACCACACATGAGTGTATCTCGTTGGTATAAATTAAAAATAATAATATTTTTATATTTCAATTTTTATTTAAAATATAAAAAGATTTTATATAAAATATATTTAAATGTAAAATATCAAGTTTTACCTTGTCTAAGATCTCTTTCTGCACAGTATTGAAGGGATCTCGCTATGTGAAAAGTAGAGATGTCGATGGGTCGGGTCGGGACCGGATCTTGCTAGGCCTAGGCCTGGCCCAGGCCCGATTTTCTAAAAGTCGACTCGGACCCGGCCTAGGCTCGGGATAGATCCGGTATGGTGGCTCAGTCTGGCCAGAAAAATTCCGTTAAATTCAACCCAACTTGAAAAATATAAGAAATATTATTTTTATCTATACTTTATATAATTTAATATCTACTATAATATATCTATAAAAAATATATTTTTTTACTTATATCTATATAACATTCAATTTATAAAAGATTATATTTTTGTGTAGTTTTTATTGTAGACAAAATAAATATAATTTTTTTAAATATAAATTATATATTTAATATAAATTATATTTATATTTATATTTCCAAGCCGGCGCGGACCAGGCCTCACAAAGCCCAAACCCGATCCTATTCTTTTCCCGGTCGGGCCAAAAATTTAAACAGACTAATTTTTTCGGCCCAAACCAGTTAAAACCCGACCGGGCCTCCGGACTGGCCTGGCCCGATTGACACCCTAGTGAAAAGGGAGAGTTTAGAGAAACGAGAAAAGTTTTCTACAATAACATCATCTTTAATTGTATTTTTAGATATTTATTGGTCCATTTTTTATTGTACCACATTACTTTTTGGAACTGAATTTTTTACAGTGACATCCAACTTTTTATTTTTAAGCTAAAGTTTCTCTTTTAACATTTAAATTTCTCTTTTTGTATTATTTTTGACGTGTGATGTAGTAATTCGAATTAAAATGTCAAAAAAATTGAGTATCAAAATAAATATTTGGATACTTAAATAATAGGTTGAACTCTAAAAAAAAAAAAAAGACATGCTACGATACAATATAATAAACCGTGCCATCAATGAAAATTTAAAAGTGCAATTAGATGTCCCATTAATTTTTTTTCTCGATAGAAAGGGACGGGGTTGTGACGGTTGGTTGAGAGATAAAAAATTCGGTGATCGGACGGACGTGGATGGTTGTGCTTTTGGCATCTAAACTTATCTTCTTACAAGGAAGAGGAGCTTTGAGATAGATGTTTTGAGGATAATGTTTTGATTAAATTATTTAAATCATGTTTAGTGGGGTTTTAGAATTTCACTAGATTTTTAATTTTATTTAAAAAGTTTATTAAATTATTTTTAAAAATTATTTTATTGAATTAAATAAAATGATTCTACTAAATAATTTTTTATATTCATCATTATTTTAATTAAAAAGTTTTTTTTATCTTATAATTAGAGTGGAGTTGTTTAGGAAAGAGCGCAAGTCAATGGAAGAAGCCAATGAAATAAATATAGATAGATTTTTTAATAGATTGGACGGTCACAATGCACTCATTCAATAAGAGGAAAAAATATAAGTAAAAAATATAGTACACTAAATTATTCTCTTAATGTAAAGCTAACTCAACCGACTAAAAAGCGTGCAAGAACTTACGTAGTAATACTTTCTCATAAACATAGTATCCTCCTATTTACATATTTATGTGATAAATGCTTCTGTCATCATATGTACAGCACTAGTTTTAAAGACTCCTGTGTCATTTACATGTCGGACAACCAATCCTACTCTAGCCATCTGCTGAAAGCAACCAAATACACTCAATTATAGTTACTTAACTAGTTGGACATCCGTGCGATACACGGCGTTTAATTATAAAATATATTAATAAATAAAAATATTATTATAAAAATATATAATTTATTATGAATAATTATGTTATAAATGAACATAACAAAAATATGAACATAAATAGAACAATAAAAATATGACCTAATGATAGAGATTATCTATATTTAAGTTTTTAAAAAAATATTTTTTATTCTTATGTTAAATTAGACATTATATAAGCATTTAATCAAATATAATACTGAAACCAAAATAGAAAGAATAACAATAAAAAATATTTATAATTATTTATTCATCTACTCAAAGTCAATTTTAATACATACCATGATCTATAATATACTAACTAATATTTTTTATTAGTTATTTTTCAATCTTCAGAAAGAATGAAGATTGAATAATATATTTAAAACAAAATTACAAATCGCTAATAAAGAATGCATGTGGTCTATGAATAATTGAGAGAGAGAGAAGAGAAGAAAGAAAGAATAGCTGATAATGTAACATGATACTACTTGAAGAATAAGACGGGCATCTTGTTTCATTTTTTGCAAGCAATAGCAGTAGAGAGAAGCAAAATCAAGTATATATAACCTTGTGGTTACTTAAACACACCTACATCAAGTTTCAATAAAACTTGTGGAAACATTTTGAGGGAAACAACCTAGTAAGAGATCAGGCAGGAGTAAAAATCTCATCTATCACCATACACCTCTCTGCACCTCAAACACCCATCAATGACACTTTCTGAAACCTCGGCTCCACTGTCTTCCCTTCCTCCGCTAGCCGAGGGTCTCTTCCCAGGCTCCCCAGCACCAGTAGTTCAGCTTACAGAGCCAAAAATCGAAGACGCCGGTTGGTGGGTGGTTAAAGGTGCTGTGCTTGAAGTAGAGCCAAGTTCCTGGTGGCAGCGACGACACCGGCAGCCTTGCTTCAGCTGCATCCACCGCAAAAGAGGTATGAACGAAGCATACATATCGAGTGGGGAGATTAACAAATATTACAAACAAAAAATTTGAAGAAAGACATCAAGTCACCTGATGACAGCTTGAGCGCTGTTAGCATCATGAAGCAGCAGAGAGATGATATGACAGTAGCAACAGGGACCTTGTTCTCGGAGTACTCCATCAATGGTGGTGGAGGAGAGAGCTATCTCCACGCTCGCTAGCTGAACCTCGAGCAACTTAAACTCTGTGAAGGTGTCAATATATTACAGATTCAGATTGAGGAAAACGATGGTTTTCTGCATTGCACCTGTGTGGTTTAATATACTGAATCAGATATATACTTGGGCAAGAAAAAGGCAAATAATAGCAATGAGCTAGAAAGCTGAACAGAAAATAGCAATGCTGTACAACAACAAGATTACCTGGGGCGCTGCCGGAGAGTGCTGGTGGACTGGAAGGGATGGTGATGATGTTGACGGTGACGATGGTGGTGAAACTTGTTGGGGAAAGATGAAGGCGCCTGCTCGGGCAGTGGCAAAGGCTGGAGGGCCGGAGTCAACGACAGTGGTGGTGAAGATGGAGGCGGGGGGCTGGTGTCGGTGCACGCTTGGGAGACAGTGGCGGTGCACGCTTGGGAGACCTGCTGGGGGCTGGTGGCGTTGAACGCTTGGGAGACCTGCTGGGGGCTGATGCGCTGGAGACAGTGACGGAGGTGACATGTGAGCTCGCGGTGGGAGTACGCTGGTGTGGATGGCGGTGGGAACCTGTTCGTGGGTAGCAGCAGCCTGTGGTGTCTCTGCGGTGGCGACGGTGTGGGAGATACCAGAACTGGCAGTGGTGCAAGCGATAATGGAAGTGGAGGGGGAGCCTTACCTGCTGTTGCTTGCAGTACCCCGCGCCGCCCTGACTACGCCGACCACCACTTCCTCCGGCATACCACTCGCATAAGTGACATCCAGAAGCCGGGTGGTGATGCTGGAGCACCAAATGGGTTATTTGGATCTTGATTACCATAGGGTCCATTCATTCCATGCCGTAACCGCCAAACTGACCACCATATCCACCACCGTACATGCCCCCCAACCATATATACATACATACCCCTCATACATGCCCCCTCCGCACATCCCTGAACCACCATAACATCTGTACATATTATTACCCTGCATCCCCCACCATACGACCGTCCATACCCCATAAGATCCATACATCCCAGATCCATAGCCTCCATTTGAACCATAATCAGCATTCAGAAACAAAAAAGAAGAAGAGGAAATCCTGAATATTGAAATAAAATAGTACCAAAATGATGTTTTCAGTGTCAGTTTTGGCAATTACCTCCAACATTGCTTGCATAGTTTGAAGTCCAAGGGATTGAGGGTACTGGTCTGCCAACTGGATTTCTATTCACAGCAGCATTCCCCTCTGTCCCTGATACAAATTCCCCAGGCCTTGCAGTTCTAGATGCCTCAACAACTTCCCCCTAGATGATCACGCCGCTGCCGCACATGTTCGTCATGAAGGATCTGGTGGTGGACATGACCAACTTCTACGCGCAGTACAAGAGCGTGGACCGTGGCTGAAGCGCAAGGACTCACCGCCGGTGCCCGGCAAGGAGATCCCCCAGAGCAAGAAGGACCGGGCAAAGCTGGACGGCATGTACGAGTGCATCCTCTGCGCCTGCTGCAGTACCTCTTGCCCCAGCTACTGGTGGAATCCCGAGCTCTACCTCGGCCCCGCCGCCCTTCTCCATGCCCACCGGTATGGATCCACATCTCCCCAGTCCCTTTTTCCCTTTCTTATAAGAAAAAAAGCTTCTTTCTCAGTAGAACAAGATGCGATCATCTTTTCCTCTATTTCTTCACAGTGATCCCCTTATGATATTTTGTTACTTGTTGTTCCTTTCTCATGGATAAGTGGTTTCCTCTACTATTGCCTTTGTGTTATTGAATTAAATTTCTTGTAAATATGGATGATCAATGCTTGCCCATCTAGAGAGTCCAGAGCGGATTCATCACCTATAAGAAGTGAAAAAGAGAGAGTTGTGGTATGTTAAGTGTGGCCAGATGAATTAGGGTCTGCACATATAGTTTTTTTTTTTTTTTGAAAGTGGATTTTCTTGTTCTGCCTTATATCTCTTGGCTCAGCTTTCGTTGAAGACTGTCCTTTGATGTACCGTTTCTTTTCTGGTGGGACCTGCATTCCTGTTCGAAGTTAGGGGTCTTTTTTTTTAGGGGGGGGGGGTGTTCAGTGTTGGCTTCGGTTTCATTCTTTTCCTTCTGTTTCCTTTTCTGTTACCAACTGTGGCCTCTTGTCTTTCTTATCTTTAATCCTACAAACAAAATATTAACTTTTGATTTCATCATGTTTAATGGCTGTCTGGACTGTAATTACACCTCAATCTTACCCTCTCATCAACACCAGCGATTACATTTCTTGAGAGCTCAAGTTTCGGCGTCAAGGATTCATCTTTAACGTATTCCATATCTTGTTGGTGGATTAGGTCCGAACTTCAAGTTACTGTTAGTGCCTCTTGTATCCAACTTCTTGCCAAAAGTGATTTCCTTTTTTCTATTTATTTGCTCGTCATGGATATTATCCGCCACCAGTGGGTTTTAACTAATACTTAACAATGAGTTGTTGATAAATATTTTCTAGCAGCATTTGGCCAGTACTCAATTTAGAGAGTCCAAACTCATTTAATGGGTCCGTGCCTCTAGAATGGGGGAATGTAAGCAATCTATCTTTCTAGACATCTACCTAGAAACTATTGTTTCTCATAGTCCATTTTTTGTATTTATGTATATCCAAGCAAGCAGAGAGAGTAGGGTAAACTCTTGCATGGACATACGAGGGAATATTTCTACTCTGTTCCCATCTGGGCAGAAACAGAATTATGACATTAACATAGTAGAGGTGCCAAGCTGAGGATATTCTGCCTTGCTTAGGGGAACACAGGTTGATTTTAGATAAAATTATGACTAATCTTTCAGAAAGGAATGTTGTATCAAGTTCACCCATGGTAAATCCTTTCAAGTAATACGTATGATGGGCAACAATTTTCGACTCTGATTGGGCCTATGAGAAGTACAGATAATTAAGCATCATCTGAGGTACTATGGGATGCATAATAGCACCACCTTCCCTAACCCCCCCCCCCCCCCCCAAAAAAAAGTAAAGAAAAAAGCTTGGAAGATCAAAATTTTTTAGTGTAAGCCTACCTTTAGAATTGAGCTCGACTGCAAACAACTTCTGATTTGATTTGTTTAAATTTCTTACAATCTGCTATCCTGTGACCTACATCAATCTCTAGAACTGCTACCATGCCATCAGCTCCACAAATTGTATTTCCTGACAGAAACATTTTGTCGTGGGAAGGAAATGGCTTAATCCATGCGTTCCTCTAGATTAAGAAAGAAGTAGAAGACCTTCAAGAAACTTTGCTTGTTATTGATTTGGGATAGAGAAGGTCCATAGTTGTAACTTCAGTTACTTGAGTGGAAAAAAAAAGTTTTGACTTTCTGGATAAACTTTAATATCTGATTATTGGGGAGAAACAAGAACAAACTCAATGGTATGTCTCTTTGCCATGAAAAGCCATTTTCATTGAAGAAATGAGTTTATATTTTCCTCATCTTTGTTGCATTCGAATTGAGGAAATAAGAAGCCATTTCTTATCCTTTTATGACATTCTAAGCTGCTTCAAGTGGGTGGTACCACATATATAGATTTAAAAGAATGAAAATGTACAAGTATAGGTGGGTCCAAAACACCCCCAAAAATAGCATCCCACAGCACCTATACAACAAGTGTACACCAAGGAGTGTAATAGACGCTAATCCCCAATAATCCAAAAAGAGGAGTTATGGATGAATTTACATTGGACAAATGACCGCCCACTCCTCCTCCCTGCCCCAAACAAAGTGAAATAACACTTCTTGGAGCGAGACCTCCTCCTGAAAATATGATGGTTCTGCTCCCCCCAGACCGCCCACCATACCATCCCATCAACTTGCGAAGCCAATGCCTATGCCATCCCGAAATAGCGAGTGACATCACCCTGCAAGGTGAGAGCATCCGGTCATTCGGGCAATCTCCCTCCAAAGCCCCTAAGAAAAGCAGCCCACGAAGGGATCCAAAACTCCTCATTGACGCCGCAACAACAACAGATTGGATTGATATCAGGCAAAAAGAGAATCAGTATCCCTAGTAGGAAGCCTCCCACAAGCAATGCTCCAAGCCAGTATCTTAGCCTTGAGAGGACTGGGCATTGTCCACATTTTGTGGAAAAAGGCAAACCGCACACACCCCTTTTAGCAAACCTCATATGCTGATTTGACTGAGAAAGTACCACCCTTCCCCCATCTCCAAACCCAAGCATCCCTTGTTTCTTACAGCTGAAAGCAAATATCAAACTTAGCAAGCCTTGAAGCTGTTCCAATTCTTGATGCTGGAAGTTATCCGTGAAAGTTGAGGCCCAAGCTCCACCGAGAATGTGCCGATCAAAGACCTGAGCCACAGAAGCACATGGGGATGCCGAGATAGTAAAGGGCTGGGAAATAAGGATTCCAACGTAAAATCACCACACCATTTGGCTTTCCGAAGATACACTTATTACCATTTCTAACTTAACCCATATTCCTGAAGCAAGTAGTTCTTTATAGGAGGAATATCTCGCCAAAAAGGGGAGGTCCATTATTCATATATAATGAAGCTTCAATGCTCGTATTTCCTCCTAGTTCCCTCTCTTTTTGATATATCTGATGCCCATTTGGCATTGGCACTGTATAAATAAATTGCCATCTTCATGTCATGCATGAATGCACACAGACTTCATTTACTACCAGAATTAATTGTGGCTCCATGTCCATATTCAAGATCTCTTACCATATTTGAGTGTTTTTCCTTATATTAGGCAATTTTGTTTGGTATCAACACAAAAGATATTGAGAGGACGTTGTTATAGCTTATTTTTACAGGTAACTCAGAAAAAGAACAAAATAAAAAAATCCAAGAAATTCTAACTGAGGTTTCAATTAGAAGTAAGAAAACCATAGAAATGGCTTCTTAGAAATAGATATAGCTTCCTACTCTAAGCTGAGCATCTGGAAATTCAAAGAGCTATGCTAAGCATGCCCTTCAGCTTGATTTGTGTTTTTTTATGCCAGATGCCTTCTTTCAAGTTAACTGCTAATCCATCTATCTGAGGGGGGATTTGAGAATTGAGATACATTTACTTTAAAAGTAATATATTATGTATCTAAATATATCTCAATATTATGTCTTTTAATAATTGTCACCTCAAATGCCTTAGCATCCAAGTCCAGGTTACCTCTGGTCGCCTCGGTTGCCTCTCACCTTTGACTACATGGGGCATATCAGAAGTGTATGGGGCTTAATGTGATGCCTTCATGCTAATTAATGTGATGTTGGACCAGTGGTTAATGCGTGTGCTTTTGGAGTTCTGTGAGTCTTGAAACATTACTAGGATGATTAACATGAGCCATGAAAATATCCAAATAAATTCACGAAGAGAACTCAAAGAGAACTATTTGTGATTTATGAGGCTGGATAAGTCATGCAATGGAGTCTAGATTCAATGATAGGTTACAGTTACATCTGACCTTCTTTTATGCTCATATTGATCTATAATCACTTTCTTTATGAAGATATTGGATCATTTATGTTCTAACAGTGAGAAACTCAGTACAGGAATTGGTAGAAGACACTTTCACATATCCATCCTTTTTTTGTCTGTCAATTTTACCACGGTTGGATGAATGAGAAATAATGGGCCTCCAGACAATGTACTGCTGAAATAACACTAACTGCCCACTCTCTTTCCACAACAACTATGACATGAATTTTTTAGCAGAAACCCCTTTTCTTTGTGGTTTCAAGGCCATTTTGGCATCACTGCATCAAGATACAAGTTTTTAAGTATAGAGGTTCCTTGCATATCCTCCATTTTGGAAGAAGCCACTCATATGATTTTCTCTTCAGGCCGGTTTAGTTAGTACTGTTGCCTGGGCGCATTTTGTTTTAAGAATTGCTCTACGTTTTTTATGCAGATGGATTATTGATAGCCGTGATCAGTACACAAAGGAGCGCTTAGAGGCTGTATGTGATGAATTCAAGCTCTATCGTTGTCACACAATATTAAATTGTACTGCTGCCTATCTCAAGGGATTGAACCCTGGAAAAGAGATCATGTCAATAAAAAGTCTTTAGCTTCAGAAGCCATTTATGTGAGGAATCTCGGCAGGCAGAAGCATGCATATCGCCATATCTTACGGGGGGTATTTTGCAGCTCTCACTTCAACTGAAATATTATCGTACAATAATTGTATGTAGTAAAAGAGCATCTTTCGTTAATCTGCTGCTCTTTGCTGCACTTGAAAAAAAAAGAATTGAGACACATTGTGATTTTTTTTGTAGGATTTATATGTTGGGTGGTCCATTGCCCTTGTCTTGTTTTGACGACCATTTGTGAGTGCGCTATTTAAGCATCTTTTGGCTGCTATGAACTGTGTTAAAAACTTGAATGTCACTTGGTGATGGTCATATATCTTTTTCCAACTGGCATTTTCTTATGTTTCATTTAGCACCTCCTTTCTATGCTCCGACCTCGAGGGATTCATCATACATGCGCAACTTAACTGCTCCCATTTTTTTTTCACTGAAATGATATCGGAATTTTTTAGGTCGTGAGAAATGCTTAGTACAAGAACACTTATGTACTTGAGTTGCAAATGGTCTCATAAAAATTTGAGTTGGACACAAAATAATGTGTCATGACACATTGATTCATCAGGTGGACCATGGTCTTGCAATTCAAATGCAAAACTCTTACAATAAACATTTCTCTTTCTCTTTGTCATATAGTATTTGGCCAATTTTATCTGCCCAACCCGAGAGGACTGAACGAGAGTAACTTCCCCAACATACTGCATCCTACGGCGCCAACATGGTCATTCGCAGAATGGGGAATGGATATCGTGGGACCATTCCCACCCTCATCTCAAGGACACAAGTTCATATTAGCTGCTACAAATTATTTCTCTCGGTGGTGGGAAGCCTCCCTTTACGGGAAGTAACGGGAGAATCAGTTGCCAAGTTTGTCAAGCAAAATATAATATATAGATTGGTACCCCTCACAGAATTATATCCATAATGGGTCGCAATTCCGGAACAAACAATATATGTCTTGGCAGCCAAATTCCATATTGATTGGAGAACGTCATCAGTATAACAATCCACAAGCCAATGGGTTGCCAGAAGCCTTCAACAAAACCCTCTGCAAGCTGCTCGCCAAAATAATCGGCGGTCGAAAGCAAGAATGGGGAGAAAAAATTCATGAAGCCTTGTGGGCTTATCGAACAGTATACAAAACCCCTACCGGATGTTCACCTTTCTCCTTGGTATATGGAGCTGAGGCAATGATACCTATAGAAATTGAAATGGCATCCTATCGGGTGGCAATCCAAAATGAACTCCAGGTCAAGATCAAAGCCAATAGAAAGAAGATTCAAGGAGCTCTCCAATCTGGAAGGAAGGCAACTTGAAGCTTATAAATTTCTCCAAGCATATCAAGCCAGAATGGCTTGTGCATTCGACAAGTTGGCAAGACCCAGGGCCTTCAAACAGGGGGATCTCGTCATGGTCAAGTGCAGGAAACATGGCAGGAAAGCCAAGTGACAAATTGCAACCGACCTGGCTTGGTCCATACATCGTCACCTCGGCATACGAAGGAGGTGCATACAGGCTGGTAGACCATAAAGGTAATGTGCCCTTTCCTCCACTCAATGGAAAACACCTGAAACTATACTATGCTGCAGAACATGAGTTCCCTGGCCAGTCGACGAAACAAAAAACCAAATCCTCGAAAAAGGGCACGAGGCGAAGAAAAATTGAAAGAATATGTAAATGAAGTTTGCCATAGATGAGGACAAAGGAATCAAATCTCCGTCTGTTTGTCATATAAAATAGGTTTTCAAGTCTTTTAATCCTCGCCATAGCATGAAACCAGGAGCACTCCATGTGTAAATCCAAAAGTAAATGAGTGAGAAGAAATCAAGCAGTTATCTTGCATCTCTCGCTTGTCACCAAATCCAGGTCTCAAAATCATGAGCCAATAACCACAATGATAGGCTATACCAAGTTCAAACTCCAAAATATAGCCGCAAGCCACCAAGACAGCCATATCCAAATCCATCCGAAATATAGTTAGCAAGCCACCAAGGCAGGCCATATTCAAACTCTAATTCAAATCATGGTTTGCCGAATCAGAATCGGAAGGCGAATCGGACCGATTCGCATGGGTATATTATATATATAATATTATATGATATATTATATATATTACATATATCATATTTCAGACACATTTATATTGATTAAATACATATATGTATTATATATCATATTTATAATGTATAACATATATTACAAATATGATATAATATTATATATATATTATATATATAAAGGGAATTAGGGCGAATCAGGCGAATTAGAGATCGGGTTTCCCCTGATTCGCACCGATTCGGGGGAATCGGCCGATTCGCCTCGATTCGGCAAACCTGATTCAAATATAGCCAGCAAGCCACCAAGGCAGGCCATCTCTAAAATCCAATTCAAAAAAAAAAAAAGAATATAGCCAGCAAGTCATTGAGGCAGCCCTATCCAAATCCAATTCAATATAGCCAGCAAGCTACCAAGGCAGGCCATATCCAAAATCCAATTAAAAAAAAAAGAATATAACCAGCAAGTCATTGAGGCAGCCCATATCCAAAATCCAATTCCAATATAGCCAGCAAGCCATCAAGGCAGGCCATACCCGAAATCCAATTCAAAATATAGCCAGCAAGCCACCAAGGCAGGCCATATCAAAACCAGACCCCAATCATAGCCAACAAGCCATTAAGGCAAGCCATACCCGAATCCAGATTCTAAAACCATAGCCAGCAAACCACAATGGTAGGCTATACCAAATTCAAACTTCAGTCATAGCCAGTAAGCCATTAAGGCAGAGCATATCAAAGCCAATTCAAAGCCTGAAGTCCCATCAGCAAACCACAATGGTAGACAACATCAAGTTTAAATTCCAAATTTATAGCTAGTAAGCCATCAAGGCAGGCCATACTAAAAAACAATTCTAAATCCGTAGCCGACAAACCCAATGGTAGGTAATACCAATTCAAATTCCAAACTCATAGCCAATCCCAAATTCATAGCCAACAAGCCGTCAAGGCAGGCCTTACTCAAATTTAACTCAAAAACCATATCCAGCAAACTACGCTGCCAAAACATGTCAAATCCAGATACCAAATTAGACTAAGCCTAGAAAAAAAAAATCCAAAACCAAAACCAACCCAGAACTGAATGAATCCCAGTGCAGATACCAATCTAAAGACAAGTCCAATCATATTCTACCATAAACCCCAAGGTGGGTGAAACTCCAAGCCAAATTCAAAGCCAAACAAACCCAATCCCAATCCAGAACTGAGTTAAAATTCCACACCAGTACTGAATCTTATTTCCAAATCCACATCAATACCCAAAGAACCAAATCCAGAGTCAAATCAAACCCAAATCCTATATCCAAATCCAAACACATTCAGAATCTCATATTCCAGACTACAATACCACAAAGATAAGCTAGCATATCCATACCCAAACTTGAATTTACCACCAAAACCAAAGTCCGATTGCAGCCAGCAAATCAGTCAGCCACATCAAAATTAAACCCATATTCCTCCAACTACCATATCAGTCAGAAACTCCAAATGCTAAAAAAAAGAGAAAAGAAAAAAGAAAGAAAAAAGAGAGGGGGTTTAAAATGGAGATACCTCGAGGACTTAAGTATACAGTTTACTGTATCCTTAAGGGTAAAAAGATTAAAAATCCTGCTGAAGTGAAAACCCGAAAGGGCGCTTCAGGCAAAATGGATAACTCCTCAGCGTGAAAACCCGAAAGGACGCGTTGGAAAAAGCTAAAGGAGGCTGGTCTCAGTGAAAACCCGGAAGCGCGCTAAGATTGGTAATATAAAAAAAAGAAAAAAAAGGGGAAGAAGTTGAAAGGGAGGACCCCCTTTGTCCTTCATTTTATATTTACAAAGTTATACACCACTCTGTTACAAATATACAAAGAGTGGCAGTGACCATATATAAGTCGGACAGGAAATCAAACAATAAGCTCGGCATACAAACATCATATCGTAAAGCAAAGACAGGAGGGCTTCTTTCTCTTCAGTCGTTTAGCTTCCTTGGCTTGGAAGATAATGATTGGCGAAACCTGCTGCCATCTCTAGTATAAGTGGCTTCCTCTTCGGAGTCTTTAGCCTCATCTCTGGTCTCCTGATCCAAGGAAGACCTCTCCTCACCAGCTCGCGCTCCAGCCTGGCGATATTTTCCTTCCTGGCAGCTATTCTCAGCCCTCGCGTCTTCCGGTGCTTGCGCACTTCAGCAGCCTGGAAGTCACGCTCATCGTCATCACTAGTCAAAGAACATATGTCACTCTCTAAAGCCTAGATCCGCTGGTCATAAGGAGCCCAGGCTACACCAACATGACGACGATGTACCTCGTCCCAATATCTTCAACAAATTTCATCCAATGATCCCGGGAGATACCCATGCTGAAGGCACCAGTAGTATGTTTCTGCAATGCCTACCTAACAGCTTTAATTGGTGGCGGATTTTCTGAGTCCACTATTGCCCTTACTCTTCCAAGAAGGAATGCCAAAAGCCATCATCATCAAAACTTGGATCCGGTTGATCCCTTGTGGGCCACTCTATGCTGTGCCCAGATGAAGCGCTAATCTCCATCAGTGGGGACCCACTTTCATCCAGAGGTGACATGGTGCCTACCTAAAATATCAATAAACAACAAGAAGAAATACTTAGCAAAGAAAGAGCAAACAAGATTCAAGCAGAAATAAAAGAAAAATGAAATTCAGTATATGTCACCTGGCAAGGGATTTCCTTCCCCCGCCTCCACTTCAGGGCTTGGGGGTCGGACAAAATTCGGTGGCTCGGATAAAACCTTGAGAGGAAGAGAAATCAGATGGATATGAATTGAACTGCTCTCCACCAGATGGCAAGGCGGGTGGCTCAGGATTATAATTTGTCTGTTGAAAACCTCCACCGTCACCTGCAGTACCTCCTACTTGAAATGCGGAGTAAGCTTGAGGCTCCAAAATGGGCTCCCTACTTTTCCCCAAGGCAGGAAGGGAGAATGACCGCAGGCACAACATATGGGTCCATTGTTCCCCATGAGAAAGCTGGTTGCAGAACTCTTTCCCTTTTGAAGATAGCAAGAAAGAGCCAGCATAAGTAATGCGTTAGAGCAAGAAATCAAAAGAAAAATTTTTTGCTTGGAAGGACTAGGTCCACCTAAAGGGGGCTTCCGTATTGAAGGGTTCTTCGACAGGCATTGAATATAAGCTCAACAGGAGCAGAAGAGTATTAATGTCCCATTGAAGCTCCCAGCTCAGCAAATGTAAAGGTGGGGTTATCACCCTCTATTGTTGCCGTCCCAGAGAGTGCAAATGGGATGGTACTTCGTCATCCTCAGGCAAAATGCCTGTAGTCACCTGCGAAGTACTCTCATACTCTTCTCCATGAAGAAGAGGGGAACCTCCAGGCAAAGAATCATAGTCATCTGAAGGGATCGGAGTGGTATCTCCCTCATCCGTCTCATCGCATGAGACAGAAGAGTCTGCAATAAAATATATACAGAGACGAAGAGTTAGTAAAAAAAAAAGAGAAAAAAAAAGTAAGGGAAGGAATCCTTCTGATGACGATGATGAGAGAAGAAATAAAAATAATGGGTAAAGCATACCACTCGAAGAGGCATAGTCCACCGCCTTTCCTTTATCGGCCCTCTTGTCTCTACAGAGAGAAGGAGCATTCGAGCGGGCCTCATCACTCCTGTCTTCACCAATCCTCAAGGCAGGGGCAGCTAGAAATTGGGATAAAAGATGTTAAAAAAGGAAGGAAAAAAGGGGAGAGGGAAGAAGATAAAAAAAAAGGAGAAGTAACACTGTAGACTCAGAGGAGGTGCCGGCACTAGCTGAGGAAAACCAGCTTTACAAATATTGCCAACCCTCTGCATAACCTTCCGAACGTCTTGAAGTGTCACAACATTCTCAAGACAAGGTTAAATTCTAAAGGGCCGCATGGCCGATAGCAGTAATGAGGTGCCTCTCCCAGCGCGCCAATGCCGATGGCCGACGCTCTCTAGAGGCAGCTTCGCTGATAAGAAACTTCGGAAGGATAGCCGCAGTCAGACAATAATGGCTCCACCAACAATACTCTGAAAGATAGTTGTTGCTGACTGAAGTCCTTGTCCAAAAAAGTTCCACGGGTGTTAGAAGCGACATCTCCCCTGATAATAATATTTGTCGGGATTGGGTCTGTGTTTGTTGACCCTCCGACTTATATCGTTTCATATACCAGTTTGCCAGCTTGAGAAATGCTTGTCAAGAAACTTCTCATTGATATAGATCAGAGGCAACCTTTCTTCTTAAGCGAGAGTCTTCAGTCTCCCTCAGCTTGCGAGGGCAGCCAAAAATACTGCTCCGATCGAACCACCATCGGCATAAAAAAGGTCTATGCGCCCTATCGCTTCGAGGGTTAGAAGGACACAGATAGAGCTCGTTTCTTCGCGGCAAAAATAATTCCACCAACTCGCCGCAGTCATATGAAGGCAGTGGCTGCGACTGAGGCGAATCTGCAGTGGAAATTTCGCGTCTGGCGGGATCGATTGATCATAGCCGAAATTTCTGGCAAACCGAGAAGAATAGTAAGGCTCCAGTATAAGAGTTGTCCCCCCGCGATACACCAGCATGCCTGCCGAATGCAACACAACCAGTCTCGATATAAAGGCTGGCCTGAATCATCACTATGTGGCAGATGATAGTCTATCCCATTGGAGGTTTGGGTACTATAAGGCCTAGCACCTCGGGATACGCTGCCAAATTGAAGGAGGTTCTGTTCGCCGTTTGGGAGAAAAGACAAATTAGAGCGAGCATCCACAAGCTCCGTCAATGAGTCCCCAGAAGGCCAGTTCCTAAATATAAGATCAATGGAGCTGTTGGGCGAGGCAGGTCAATAGTCTGGCATAACCCGGCAGCAAGAAGACCGTGCGAGCTCAGGATCCCAACCCATGAATATGTTGCTAGAGTGGCAGGAGCTATAGCAAGTTGGTGGCCCTCAGCCAAGAGACAGCGGATAGATCAATCCCGTCGTCTTCCCCATAAGGGATCACCGAGATACGCAACTAGATAAGTGCGATCTGGTAGTTGCCGAGGGTTCCATCCCTTATCCTTCGGAGCATAATATATCGCCCGCGAGAAGACTTCCTCACCTCCAGTTGCTGATATTCCTCCAAACGGCGACCTTCTACCGCAAAGCTGTAAAAAAAAAAAAAACAGTAGGGCCATGCATTTTGACTTACTCTCATTTTGAGGAAGAAGACTGGGCCCCCGTCCTTCCTTCCAGTGCGAGCCGAGTCCCTCCAGACCTTCATCAAGTAGCGAAGACTATAAGGAAGGATGTACTACCCGGAGCCGTCACTACGATGACTATGTAAGTCATTCAAGATAACCTCTTCATAAAAACGCCCGATATTGGCAGCCCGGAAATTTGGTGGAAGCTCCACAAGTCAATGGAGGTTTACCTTCGGCTGTTCCAAAGGTGTTCCAGCGGGGGTTAAACTGTTCCACCAAGCCTGAAGAATTCCCGTATAACACGGGTAATTATACAATGCCGCTTCAACGGCTCCATAAATACCAGACAATTTGAAAGCTCACCATAGTGATGCAGAACTCCTGTCAGCCACTCCGTGGCCCCATAATGGAAGACAGAGAGGGAAGGACCGACCATCTTCCATACCAACTGGGGGCGGTATAGTCGACAATTCGGTCCAGAAGGCACCAGTTGTCGCGACCCCCAACGGCATACCGGGAGTCACAAGGCATCAATAGCAGGCCGTCGCTCGCCATCATGATCTTGTGACGATTCTGTAGGCTCCAGATCACTGGGGAGATCTCCCGCGACCGGGTATAACAATCAACATCTCGGCTAAAAGGACCCAAGTCACTAGCCGTTGGCAACCGCTTCTGAGCAGCAAACCCCAGAGGAAAGCTGGGGTAGGAAAAAGCACAAGTGCCAAGAAGGCTGTCCCGAGACTTTAAAATAGCTGACTCCAGATACCGCCTCTCTGCAGATATACAGGGATCATCGACAGTCATGTGAGACGGAATAAACCGTTGGATAAAAGGGAATAGCTCCCTATCCACCGAGAAGTGTCCAGGATAATCCTCCTTCCGCATATAGTGATAAAGACCTCTCCGGCGACTGATGCGTGAGCGATCCACCTTGCCATCAGTTGAAAAAATCGTCGGAGCTGACCGTGGCAACAGCATGGTAGCCGCTGTCTAGCAAGGATAAGTTGGTCCGCGTGACGCAGGGCTCTCCCAGGGAAGGCATCATAATACCCCTCGGAATAACTCCGTCACGAGTTTTCTGAGTATAATTGTCGCGACACAGAAACTTCTTTCCCCGAGGCATGATGAAAGCCTGGAAGGATAGAAGAAAGGCACAGATGAGAAAAGGAAATGAGGGCGCCAAGTTCAACTAAATAAGGATTTAGAAACAGAAGCAATGACCAAGAAGGTATCTCAGAATGCAAGGTGAGATACCACACAGGAATCTCACGGGCCACATGTCGTCACTTACAAGTCTCGACACATATCCCGTGGGGGGCATTTGTTGAACAATAAAGTTGTGGTGGATGTCTACCAGAAGAAATGTTGATGGTCCATTATATAGTGGTCCAACAAACTAGTCAGTTGAGGTCCATTTTTTTTTAGGTAGCCCATTCAAAGGGGTTGCTGAATCTTAAAAGGTGGTTGATAGCTACCAGAAGAAATGTTGAATCCAACAAATTAGTTAGGTAGCCTATCCAAGGGCCAAGTGAATTATGGTCAAAGTAACCCCACGGTTACTTAGATGACAGGACAATCCAAGGATTTTCCTCCAGTTAAACAAGGAAGCCTGGTCTTCAAGTGGCACCAAGTCCTCCGAACAATCCAAAGTCCTCCGAACATCTCCCCGCACGAGATACGGTACGGAAGAAATCCAGCAGCATAAGGTCTATAAGACCAAGTACAAAGAACAAGTTCGCGTCGAAGCGTCGGAAGCTCCAAAAACTTGCAAAGCCAATCTTCTGCTGGGCAAACTCCGAGGAGAAGCAAAACCTCCAACGTATGTAACATCCTTAAATGGGGATGGAGGGGTGCCTATTTATAAGCGAAATTTACCTCCCCTCCCCTAATCGATGGTAGAACCATCGGTTAAGGGGAGATTCCCCTTAATCGATGGTAGCACCATCGGTTAAGGAAGGGGGACTCCCCCCCTTAACCGATGGTAGCACCATCGTTAGGGAGGCCCCTAACCGATGGTGACATCATAATGATGTCACCATCGGTTAAGGGGATGCTCCCCCTAACCGATGGTGACATCATGGTGATATCACCATCGGTTAAGGGGGCTTTCCCCTAACTGATGGTGAGTCACCATCGGTTAAGGGGATTCTATGCGCATGTAAGGGGGGCCTTCCCCTATAAAAGGTCCCCTATTTCCCTAAAACAAAGGGTCGATCTCTCTCTCTCTTTGGAGCCCTTGCGTAGTGATTCCCCCCTGTCCAAAAATCAAAGAAATTGCAAGAAGCTTTCCTCCTTCAAAATCTCTTCTCCACTTGTTCCTCCAATCCCCCTGCTTGGTGTGAAGGTACTGGCCCTTCCTTGGCTCGATGGAAAGGCGTGGAACAATCCGATAAAGCAAGAAGAACCAGGAGATCGCCTCCATGCGACGTCGACATCTCCTCTATCCCCTTTCATGCTGAGCTAGTCTCCATGAAGGGCCTCAACAAAAAATCATAGCGCGGTCCCTATCCCCACATCGAGCAAGACTCTGTGGTGGAGATATCCTTCGGGGTTTAAATACCATCCATATTGAGCAAGACTCTATGGATACACGGTATTTAAATACCCTTGTTCTCGTGCTCTAAATGCCTCCATATCGAGCAAGACTCTATGGGTATGCGCATTTAGATGCATATGTTCTCCTCGCCTGTCTAGCAAGACTCCGGGATGGTGGATTTTGTGCTTATATGTATATGTTTCTTAGAGGAGACTCTGCCCAAGCGGAGATTCTGCCCAAGAACATATTCATGTAATCACAACTTTGTGCTTATATGTATATGTTTCCTAAAGGAGGTTCTGCCCAAAAACATATCCATAAAATCCAATCTCGTGCTCATGTGTATATATTTTCTTAAGGATACTCCATCTAAGCGGGGTTTCTGCCCGAAAACATACTCATATGTTCACAACTATGTGCTTATATGTATATTTCCTAAAAGAAACTCTGCCCAAGCGGAGGTTCTGCCGGAACTATATCCATATATTCACAAATATTGTGCTTATATGTATATTTCCTTAAAGGAAACTTTGCCCAAGCAGAGGTTCTGTCTGGAAACATATTCATATATTCACAAAAAGTTGTGTTCATATACGTATGTTTCTCGGGAGAACCCTGTTTAAACGGAGATCCTGCCAAAATATATCTATAATGTTCACGAAATTATGTTCATGTGAATATGTCTTTTGAAGGAAACTCTGTCTAAGCAGGGGTTCTGCCTAAAAAATATATCCATATGTCCATAATATATATGTACATATGTGCGTATTTTATGAGGACACTCTGTCTATATAGGGACTCTCCCCTAAAATTAATACAATCATATGTGCATCAAACTCATACTCATATATTTGCGTAATAATTCTGCCTATGCAGGAGCGCTGCCCAAATTTTCAGCATATACCAAAGCCCGGATAAATTCAGGGGCACACGTTTATTCATACCTCATCCACATAAAATTCTAAAGCAAACAATATGCCCGGCACCAAACAAATCTATGGGTATATTCCCACTCTTCTCCCAAAATCATATTTTGAACCCCAAAAAGGAGCTTTCATACTCTTCCAAAGTGAAGCTTTCAAAACGGAATATTTCAAGGAACAAATCCTTCTTCCAAATAAAAGATAATCCTATATGATAACATAAAAAGGAGAAAAGGAAACATCACATTAGAATTTTCTAGAAATGCATATTTTTCCTCGACTTTACTATGAATGGTATTCGGGTTAAAACTGATGTCAAATAACATCAAGAGCTTTTAACTCGATGTAAACAAACATCGATTCTGATCGATGGAGACAGAGGTCCAGCACACGCTACCCTAATCGCCTGACAAATAAATCACGCGGAATCTAAGAAGTTCAGATTATAAACCGGCGCACCCCGTCCATTTTCATGGACATCAAATTTTCTCTCCGCACTGCGCGGATTTCTACTTCTGTTTGTTAGACAGGTTGGCACGCCCCTCAAGGCAAAGAAAAGAAAAAGAAATCAATCTGAATCCAACACAATCCACCAAACAATAAAGAAGAAAGAGAAAACACTACAAACGAACCATACCCCATGAATTCTCCGTAGATCCCGTTTCCGCGTGTCCACACCCCCCACCCCACAAAAAAAAAAGGCTGCCAGTGGAATTTCCTCCAGATCCGACCAGTTTTGCATGACATCTCTGTAGGCATGGTAAATACAGCCAAGAAAGTTGTAGGAGAAAACATAATTCAAAAGTGTAAGCCTTCATCCTAAAGATGCAGTCCAAACCTTCTGAACAGACATTTTCTTCTATATTTTGAGAATGAGGGGGTTCCAATCAGCAGCCTTCAACTGTCTACAGTTAAGAGAGAGCTCCAATATGATATAGGAAGATGCCCTATTTGCAGCTTAATACTGCAATACACAATGTGACTAGAGTCACATCCATGTATCTAAAACTTTCTAATGTTAGACCAACCACCCCAACAAAAAGTTCCTAGCTTCACCACCACCCTTGAAAGTTACCACCAGCCAAATTTTTGTGAATAAGAATAAGGCTTTCTGTTCTGGCCAAAGGGATTAGAAGGACCTTTAAAGGAGTTATGATACATGGATACAAAAGATGAGCTGTCCAACCACCACAAACATATATTAGTTGTACAATGAAAGTGGGAAAGGACTAATTCACAGAAACTTGATTAACGAAGCATCAAGAAAGAGTTATTCTGGGAGTTAGAACTAAGAAACTGATTTCTTTTATTCAACTATTCTCATAAAATGTAATATATATTAGTCTTTATGATGTGAGTTAATTGTTAGTCACTGTTTCATCAGAGTTCCTTTCTTCCCTCCCAATTTGTTGTTATTTTTTTTCCAGAATTTTGGGGTCAAATTCAATGTCCTACTAACTCAGCCACAACCTCAGCCACACCATGTGCAGACTGACTTGTGGAGCCAATGGGATCTAAAGGTCAAACCCATCTTGATGATCCTACCACAAGGAGTGTGTTGGCCCACAGGGTCCCAATTCAAGCTTGTAGCCTCAGAGAGAATCAAGTCATAGCCTTTAGTTACCAACCTAAGGCCCTGAGACCAACTCTCCTACAGGCCATGCTCCTCTCTCCATCTGTTATCTGAACTCTTTCAAAACCTATGAGACTTTTGGGGCTTGCTCCAAGGATGGAAAAGATTAAGCTGCATGAACAAGAAGGTAGTCATTCTAAGTTGTTATTTATCCTTAATGGAACTTCTTAAAGACCATCTCTTCTCTAATGTTTAGCCAGGTGCTTGGACAGCCCTCTAAAGAGCTGACGTCAACAAGCAGCCACTTGGAAATTTTGTCAAATCTTTGGATCCTTCATTGGATTTAGATGAATGTAGGATGACAAATTAAAGGTTATGCTGACAATGAAATAAGCTAATGGTCAACAGGGACAACAGCAGAGATCAAATGGAGAAATTGTTTAGAAGCTTGTTTGTTTTGCAAGTAATAGTTTACTTGGAGAGAAAATAGAGAAGACAATGACATCAAGCATTAAAGGGATTGTTTCCTTGCTTATGGGTAACTAAAACTAAAACAGGCACTCAAACTGATGTCAGATGGATGGTGTTCTTAGACATGGAAAAACAATCACAAGATTACTGACAGGAATGCAATTGTAGAGTTATCTTTATAAACATTTCCATGAGTAAGCCATCTAAACTTGGCTCCCCCAGGCCATCCTAGTTGAATATTATGTGGGTTATGGAAATTTACTCGGTTATCACCTTCATGACCCAAATAAAAAGTGGAAATCAACTCCCGGTCTAAATCTTGACCTACTACTTATTTTTAGGCCTATTGACTCAATTTTTTTGACATCCCGTCCATTAGAAGTGGATCTTTATTTTAGATCCAAAATATGACGGATTTTTTGATTTTAGGTCCATTTGTTGACCTTCTATTTATTTTTAGATCTATTGATCAGAAAAGTTAATTTTAAGTCCATTTTAAAATTTTCTTTTATATTTCCATCCTTCCGTTACACCTCCGTTAAAGGGTAACTGGAGTGCGGGTTTCCGCGGTGCGATGCGGAGAAGGGGGCGACGACCGTCGATGGAGCCGAGCAGGAAGATGTTGATGGCGATGGACGCCGAGGGCAGCCAGGGGACCATGGGAACGCACCACAGCTTGGGCGCCCTGGCCTGGGGAACAGACAGGTGCAGGCCCAGCGTGGAGAGGAACCACACCCCCACCGTCACCAGGTAGGGCCACCACCCGTCCTTGCCGGAGCCCCAGTAGGCGGCCATTGCGACGGAGGAGACGAGCTTGTTGCAGTGGGCGGGGGAGGTCTCGCCGAAGACGTAGTAGCGGCGAATGAGGAGGGTGAGGGCGACGAGCATGAAGATGAAGAGGATGGAGATGGAGAGGAGGTTGGAGAGGATGTCGAGCTTGGTGAAGAAGGCGATGACGACGGTGGCGCAGAGCATGGCAACGGTGGCGTTGATGGGGGTGCCGGTGCGGCCGTGGGCGTTGGCGAACCAGGGGGGACCACGTGGGTCCGGGCGATGTGGGTGAGGTAGCGGGCTGGCCGACGGCAGAGACGAGAAGGACGTGGTCATGCGACTCATGCCCTTGAGGGCGCTGAAGGCCACGATGTACTTGGCCCAGTCCATGCCGACGGCGGAGAAGACGATGGAGAAGGGGGCGTCGAGGTCGATCTTCTGGTAGGGGACCATGAGGCAGAGGGTGAGGACAAGGGCAAGGAGGCAGTAGGCGACGGTGGTGATGGTCATGGCGCCGACGAGGCCAATGGGGATGTCGCGGGCGGGGTTTTTGGTCTCCTCGGCCATGGTGGAGACGACGTTGAAGCCGACGTAGGCGAAGAAGAGGACGGCGAAGGCGTTGAAGATGCCGCGGGCGCCGAAGGGGGTGAAGTTGGAGAGGTTCTTGGTGTCGGCCAACGATGATGAAGATGATGATGACGACTTGGAGGATGGAGGCGACGTAGTTGAAGTGAGAGGTGCCCTTGGTGCTGAGGACGGCGACGGGGGCTGCCGGGGTGCTGCCTCCCTTGTAAAGCAAGTAGAGTGGCAGCAGGACGCCGTCGGAGAAGAGCTCATTGGCGGCGGCGGAGGACTCCTGCTCGGACCGGCCAGGAGCGGCGCAGAGTCGAACTCGGAGAAGGGCGCGACGGTGATGAAGGGGCATTTAGGATATTTCACCCTACCCACCGTTGACTCAATTTGTGGAAATCAACTCTCGGTCTAAATCTTGACCTACTACTTATTTTTAGGCCTATTGACTCAATTTTTTTGAAATGAGGTGTTTATATCTTCGTTGGGCGTTTACACAACATGTCATTTACATTTGTGTCTTCAACGGAGTGTTTATATATGTCTCTATTGAGCGTTTATATGATATATCCTTTGCAGTTACATGATGAAAAAAGAGGGAAACTGAAGGTCAATTCCCTAGAGCCACCGAATTCCTAGCAATAGCAATGGCATCAGCCACATGATAATATACAAAGCCCCTTCTACTGGGTCAGAATTGAAAAAAGTGAGTCCCCCTAAATCAGCAGTCATCCCCGTCCCTTCTTCTTCGATACATGGCCGGTCTTCCGCTTATGGCGGCTGAAATCAGAAACAAACCTGAAGGGTCTGACCACAGCCTGCCTCCTTGCACACATAGGGGTGGGCACCTGTGTGCACCCTTATGTGCTCTGTCCGTGCCCATGCCCATTTGAATGTCATCTCGCAGCCCTTCCATGGGCACTTGAGTGGACGGTCATCCATGAGCACATGTCGATGGTGCACCAAGTATTTGTGAGAGAAGAACTTCTTTCCACATCCTTTAACAGGGCAGATATTGCGCTTATGCAATATCAGATCATGCTTTGAGTTGAAGCTCATAGAACACAATATTGCATGGATAGTCTCCATCATCAGCTTCAATTTCTGGACTACTTGCCGGCTGTTTCTTTACTTTCTTAACCTGCTTTTCACCATCGGCTTTCATTTTTATTCCTTCAGGCATCGATGTTCTTTTTCTGAGGCGTCTACTTGGCCAACCCCAGCGTCATCTTCAAAGTTCAGTTTTGATCGTTCATTGGCATGCTCTTTGGAACTTTTGAGGGAATGGTTGATGCAAGTAGGGCCTGAACTTGATCTTATTAGACCCGACCCAAATCAAATTTTCTAAAAATAGGCCTGGGTCTGACTCAGACTCGGAGATAGATCTGGTATGGATGGCCAAACTCGGGTTTAGGAAAAGTCCGGTGAAGTCCAATCCTGCCGACTTGACCCAAAAATATAAGAAAATATTTTTTTATCTATATTATATATAATTTTAATATATCTATAAAAATAATAATTTTTTACTCATATCTATGTTATTTATAAAAGATTATACTTTTTAGTAAATTTATTATAAAAAAATAAATATAACTCACTTTTTAAATATAATTTTATATTTAATGAAAATATATTTTTTCAATAAAAATATATTTATATTTATAAATTTCAAACTGGACTTGATTGGGCCTCACAAAACCTAATCTCGACTCAATTCTATCGAATCGAGTCAGGCCAAAGAATTTAAACGAGTTAATTTTTTGAGCCCAAACTTGGTTAAAGTTGGGCTGGACTTCCACGCCTCTGAGTTGGCTCGACTTAATTGACACCCCTAATAAAATCGACTTAATTTTATTTTTAATATTTATAATAATTTATATAACGACCCTCTCCTTCCACCGATTTTACATGAAAAAAGTACAACAAAAAAGACAAATTAGTCAATGTGCAGCCGATTTAGATAATCGATGAGTGCACGATATCAATTTTAATATTTTACACTTTTTTTTATACGGTGCAGCCAAACATGGGCAGCTTCCACATGGTCCAGTAGTAGTGCCCGTCGTAGTACCCTGGCGACTTTTGGTGCTCAAGGAACACGAAACCTCCTGCAACAAGAACACAGACAGAAAGAAGAAGATGCATGCGTTAGTCTGTTAAACTGAGAAAAGAAATATTTTATGTATCCACTGCGGGGGCATTATTGCACAACGTATAATTCTTTTTTTTAAGTCCACCGCAACTTGTCTACCGCTGGTCACCGTCGCGTGCCATCACCGTCCCCATCGTCTCTCGTTACTCGCCGGCGCCGCTCGTCGATCACTACTGGCCGCTGCTGTCCTCCTATTTGATAACTCGCTTCTTACTTGACACCATACGAATTATTATGTCACTGTCCATATGCGTTGAATGCACATGGACACGTAATGAGTATTTATCCACGGACAAAAGTTCAGGGCTGTACGAATCACCATCAAATTAACCAGCAGAGACCATATATACCATATCTCCACAATCTAAGGCGCGCGGAATTCTCTGTCAAGAGTTTTGTTTCCGGCCCCTCTCCCTTACCCACCTTCCCGTTCAGCAGTGAGGGAAGATGCATGCAGCAACCCCTTCTCAGCTCCCACCTTCCCCTTCACCTTTAATTTAGCTGCTCAGAGGTTTTTTTACCAGTCCCAGAGTCTCCCACTACTCTAGTGTCAGAACTGGCAACATCAATCAAAGTGCTTGCCCTCCCATCAACGGCATTCGGAGAACACATTCATGTTCATGCATGGTTCAGCGGTACCGGCGGCCTTCTTCTTAATCACAGCTGGTTCAACGGTGCCACGAGAAATCGTTGATAAAAGAATCATTTGTCCGACTAATTAATATGATGATTAATTAGTGAGATGTCGAGATCCATATCTTAAAATTATATTTGGCATCGGAATGGTCTTAAATTTTTGAAAATATTTTTCACTCTATTTTTTTTTTTATCTATCTTGATGCTAAACATGATCTAAATAAATATTTTAGATAATTGTGACTCCAACATCTAGCCAATCACTGTGTTGGACAGATAATTTCTTTACCCCGATCGAAAATTTAAGTGTTTTTCTTGTGCCATTGATGAGAGAGAGTGTGCCTCCAATGCCCTTCTCGTTGCCAGAACTGCAGGCAGTGGACTGTGCTGTGGTGGTGCATCGAATGTGACGCGCGTGCAACAAAGAAGGTGGAGAGAGAGAGAGAGAGAGGGGGAGATGCTTAATTAATACCCAGATTCTTTTGTGCTTTTCACAGACTAAGCTATATCATATTGATGCAGGGCCACTCATATCACGTCAAGACTTTTCAGCAAAGTATGTTTTGTTGGTATTAAATTGAACTCCAAGAAGAAAGGAAACGAGTGGACGAGGAAGGCCGTCCACGCCCCACTTGGGTGTCGATCCTATCTTCCCAACAGCTTATCTATATATCCACCATCTATTTCCGTTTCTTCCACCCATCTCCCTCACACAGCTACGCGTCCATCCGCCAGCGGCATGAGAAATACGAGGTGGGGGGGACCCCACCAAACGTTGGGGTGGACAAGGTACGAAACACGGTGTGAATATAACATTCCAAAGGCGGTGCAAAAGTTGGGGCACCCGCAGGCGCAGCTGTGTTTTGGTAAAAAGCAAAATAAAACTAACTACCTCCTTCCAATAATTCAATGGCAGCCGCCAATAAAATTAGAGAATTTTTTCAATAATTTATTTTAATAAGTATTTATAAAAATATTTTTTTTCTGATATATTTATAAAATTATGTCTGGACAACTTACGTGAATATGTTGCAGATTTATATAAATTAATGATGTTTACATACATATATTACAATTTACACAATTTTATTATA
Source organism: Colocasia esculenta (assembly GCA_014218235.1). NCBI lineage: Eukaryota > Viridiplantae > Streptophyta > Magnoliopsida > Alismatales > Araceae > Colocasia > Colocasia esculenta. The sequence continues at coordinate 93,507,223 of CM024764.1, read as the reverse complement.
AATTACATAAATATATTACAAATTATATAAATTTATGTAATTTACAAAAAATATAATATGACTTACACAAATATATTCTACACATAAATTTGTGTAACTTATAACATATTTGCGTAAACTATCCAGTAGGGTTGGACATATCACGTTGATACCACAAATATACTGTCACTTATTTAAATTTACTGTAAATTATATAAATATATTGCAACTTATACATATTTATGAAATTTATACAATATTATACACACAAATTTATGTAAGTTGCAACATATTTATATAATATCTAATATAATTGGGCCTGTACGGTACCCAAGAAAATCTATTTCCTAGGCCATTGTTCTTTTCTTCTTCTATATTTGTTTTAATTAAAAATTATAATTGTTAGGGGTTAAACTGTATCAACATAGTGTAGTACTGTGCCAACGAAAACAGTTCAGTCGGTTTTTACGGTTCAACAAATCTTGCTATCTAGACATAATTTTGTAAATATTTTTGAATCGAACATAATTTTATAAATATATTAGAATTGACTTTTGGAAAATCAGAAGGTTTTACGACTTAAGCTGCCTAATTTATTAATATTTTGGCTCCTACAAATTCCAAGGTAACATATTTTCATAACTTTGAATAAAGGCTATGATTAAGACAATAAATTAATAACAATTCACAAAAATACCCAACCAAATAAAATTTGTTCGATGATGGGAGCCTTCTGAAAACATCTGCTTAAATCTACAACAAACCCTCCGAAAGTAAAACTTGATGAAAGGAAGACGGTCAAGACGATGCTAAAATTTGGCAGCAAATTTGAGGAACTTGAATTGCTGATATGCCACCGCCTCTACTCATATGGAAAGGACAAAGGGTGCGCGGGTTCTGTGGAATTAGATGGGATGATTCGGCTTTGTTTCCAAGAAATGACATAATTTGTCTCTCTTACTTTCCAAAATACCATGACATAAATTTGCACTTTGCCTAGAGAAGTGGCTTTTGTATAGGTGGCCAAGTGCCCTTTTGCTTCCTCTCCTGCGCCCCATCCTCCAACCCTGTTCCCTACTTCCTCCCGAAGCACTTGTTCTCCGCCGTCCCTCCGTGTGAGAGACAGGTAGCAGAGGCAAGCGAGCGGCAGACACCGAGCGCATCTGCTACTTCCATGGCGACCTTTTGATTCCCATGTTGTATGCACTATGGTCTCTGCTTGGCACAGTCTGTTCTGTCCTTCCGATTCGAACCCATGTCCCAAAATCCTCTTTTTACTTGTCCGGAAGAAAATCTATCCTGCCGCGGTTCAGAGTTTCTCCTCCGTGGTGTCCTCTTCCTTTAGTGTTGGGTGCTTCTTGCTCTCTCTGATCTGTTGTTGCCTTCGTGCAGGCGCTGTGCTGTTCGGATATGTCCATTTGCGGAGCGCAATCGAGGATGAGGAGCTGCGGGGTCCAGCAGAGTGTCCAGGCGGCTAGAGAGGAGGCGAGCCCCTTCGTCTCCTTCGGCTCCGACCGCAGGCACCCCGTCTCCTGCCCCATGCCCCGCCGCATGCCCAGGCAACAGGTGGAGCCGTGGAATCCGAGCCTCGAAGCAGAGCTCCTTGATGTCATCCTCGCAGAGGTTCTTAGCTTCTTGCCGTCCTCTTCTTCGTCAAACTACGTAAATTAGAAGACGCTCAAATCTGATGGCTTTCCTTGGACGAAATCCTCAGGGCACTCGCGGCTGCGGCAGCCAGGTCCCGTCTTCTCCCCCGTATTTCTGTGGGTCTCCCCCGAGCAGAGCAGCCAACCCGCTGGTTCTCGACGCCCGCTTCGGCGAGGAGAACGCCTCCCCGTCGGCCCCGTTGCCGATGCCGGCCTTGTCCGCGTTTGCCTCGTCGTCGACAGGTGGCTGCAATAAAGGCTGCGTGCGCAAGAACCTGGGGGCCAGCCCCGTGGCCGTGCGCATCGAGGGGTTCGACTGCCTCGACAGGGGCCGCAGGCGCAGTAGCGGCCGCAGCAGCATCCCCTCCGTAGCCTGAGATCCCTGCTGAGAAGAGCATCGGGTAGAGAAAACCCCCTTTGCTCGGTCACGAACATCGGGTAGAGAAGCAGAGCAACCCAAACGCACTGCGAACAAGTTAGAGAGGGAAAGAGAGACGACGGAGGAAGACGTATTCGAACGGGAAGCTCGTGACAGAGAGAATGGAGAGGACAGCTCCTCTTTGTACATACCAATCGGTTGTTCCTTTTTGCAGGCTCTGCTCCTAGATTGAGTAATAGATTAATGCCCATGTAAAGCAAACGTGTAATTAGAATTTAGAAATGAAGGTTTCGAAATAAGAGGGTGGAAAGGAGGCCCTTCCTCACCTTGTCGGCCTCTTGTCCTTTGAGAAGACAAAGGATTGTTAGTTGCTTTTGCATTTCCCCTGCCATCTCTGTGTAACATATTTGAGAATATATCATTCGAAGCTGGTGTAAATAGTTTTGATCTTTTAACAGTGGTTGGTTCTTCGCGCCATTCCAGTGGAAGCCGTGTGCCATGGCCTCTTGTTCTGTACTCCCATCGTTTCCATCCGTGATGTTTCTTGGGACGTTGTAAGAGGAAGTGGGCAAGTCACATGTTCTTTGTTGGGAGGGATGGTCTGTGTGCGGTAAACGACACCTTTCTTCGTTGCCCACGAGCTGCGGCGAAGGGGCGCCTATTAAAAGCTCTGCAACAACTCTTTTGGTGTTGGAGGGGCCGTTGTTTTAATTTGCACTGGTGTCGCTTTGTGTAGATTGGATCTAGGTCCTTGGTCATGGCTCCCACAAGAATATATGTAAAGGAGCTCAATTGATTGCGATTTACAAGGGTTATGAAATTATAGAGAATAATTTAGTACACTTGATCAGTTGTGTACTTTTCAGTTATATTTCTATTTTTTTATTAGATGAGTGTATTGTGTTCATTTTTTATTGACTAATGAAAATAAAAAAATATAAATAAAAATGTACAACTCAAATATATTAAATTTTTCTCGATATCTTAAGTCTCGTTTTATTGTAGTTGTGGTTGGGTTGAGAGGCCCATGATCAGCTTCATTAATCGAGCTGGGGAGAAAGAACACCGGAGTGAGCATCTGGATCTTGAAAAGCCAAGAAAAGAACAGAAGACCAGCATCAACAATAGCTCCAAGGTTTTTCCCGAGGGAAACATATTTTCGGTGCTTAAGACAGATTTTATTGTGAGAAGATGTCCTTGTTCATAACATGTCTTCATAAAATATTTTGACAAAAAAGACTTTCTTGTCTTATTCTGAATAAACAGACAAACTGGACATATGCAATCAGAGGCCAAAAAAAAAAAAAGAACACCGAAACTTTAAAAAATCATGTCATACTTCAAGTCTTTAATTATTTCAAAAACTTATATAAAAGATGTATTCTACGTACTCGATGACCTCAGCCAGACCGTCGTCAAACACTTATTAAGACTTATGCATAAAACTTTTTGCTTTTTGGGATATAGTTGGGACACTATACCTTTTTTATTTTAGACTATCTAAAGTTATGGCAGTGACAATATGAACAAGAAAAAGTATTGATGCCCACCCAAAACATCTGCCCCAAGTAGTAAGTGACGCTCATGGTAATATGCTGGGACGTAATATACCATGAGAGTCAAAGTAATAATATGAAGAATACAGGAGTATAAAGTAAATTATGCAAAATTTGAAGGACATATATGTAATTGTCTCTAAAAATTTCAAACCACAACTTTCACCAAAGTGATTCTCGAATTTACTATGATACTTCCCAATGGCAATCATCGGTATCTCAGAAGGATAATTCAACCAGGCTGGGGAACTCCCATCAATTGCAATACTCAGCTAATCTTTCTCTAATGTTAATTGATACAGCCTTGAAAGACTCCAGGGGGGCCTCTGGAGCTGTTATTCTATTTGATCGGTATGGATCCTTCACTAAATGCAGAACTTTCATCTCCTCCGTGCAGTCCCCTGTAGAAGTTGAAACTCTGGCTATTTGATAGGAAATCAGTGGGCTGTGGAGGTCACTTGTCCATTGGACATCAATAGTGATGCTCTTAATGTTGTTAAGGTTATATGTAAACTTTCTCAGGGTCTGTGAAAGTGTAGCTCAATCACTTTAGATTTGTCACAGTCTCTTTATAACTCTGTATCTTTCTATTGGTGTGCGCTTTACTCACAGAGCTAAAACTCATCCGGCTCATCTTTTAGCAAAATATGCTCTGTGTAATGATCTCTCTGGAGTGTGGTTCCCCTCCACTCTTTCTTTTGAGATCTGGTCTGCTTGTAATCAGTTACGTGTATCTTCTATTTCCTTATGAACGAAGTACCTCCTTTAAGTATATAAAAAAAAGATTGTGCTCAACGCAAAAAGAGCATTTGGCAAGTTACAGTGGGTCCTCTATGTAGCTAGGATATGAGTCATGGAATTTATCTCCAAGTGACACATGGCTCAGCCTTTTCTTATGTTTTCCACACTCGGAAAGGAGTTCATTTGTGCTCTACTCATCCCACCAACATCAGTTTTGAATCTTAATTGAATCCAAAAATTGCGAGTCTACAATAAATTCAATCAAAAGACCCATTATTGCGAAATTTTGTTCTGAATTTTCACTTATGTCAAGGATTAATGCGTACTTTTGACGGATCACACAATCAAAATTGTCTCTAGAAGATTAATGAACGACTCTTCTTAATTATGTCAATCATCCATGAGTTGGAGAATAACACTCACGGCTAAACTAAAATTAAACACGAACGTAAATTCATTCAAAATTAAACATGCTTCTAATTAGTTCATACACAAAACTAGACCTCGCAAGGACTGGAAGCAGGTTTTCTATGAGTTAGGATCAAATATAAAAAACTTAGCAACTTACAACCAGAAAAGATACGTAGGCTTTCTCACTCGCAAAAACTTTTCTTTTTTCTTTCTTTATAATCTTTCCGCCTGCCACTGAAGTGTTGAGGTTTACTTGTAATAACTGAAAGAGTAATACAGGAAAACCATTCTGAGTCGGAAAAAACTCTCTTTCGATACGTGCACCAGAGTCTGCCGTTATTAGCTTGGCATGATTAGATTCAGGAACAGGTGCTCGATGGAAACCCCAGGAGGAACCCGGGTTTCTACGCCGAAAGCGTAGCTTGCGGTTCAAAACTGGCAGCAGCACTGCCCTCGATCGTTGAGACTGCCCTCCGCCTGTAATTCTCGTCTCATCTATGATGCCGGGGATGGAGTAGCTGTACGCGCCTAGGCCGGGGCATCGATTCGGAGGAGAATTTATATTTGAGAAAATTAATTAGAAGTCCTTGTCAGAGGATTAGACTTAATTTATAATTTCTGTCATAAAATCAAAAGTCATGTAGTCTTTATTTTTTTTGTTAGTTTAATTTTTAGTCCTTACTTTTATTTTTCAGCATTTATGAGTCTTGGAAGACGAGTTGTTCTTTTAGTATCAAATTTTTCCTATTTTATCTTTCCTTCTTCTGTTCTTTCCCTATGCACATTTACATTCGTTACAGTTAGTATATATATAATTTACAGCAAATCTTTATATTAGTTATAGACTACAGTTATAAACTCTTACAAAAGAAAAAAAGATTTTATTTCTTTGCAAATGTTAAGATTCAAATCTAGATCTTCACAAACACAACATGACATACCCTTACCATTAAGTTATAACTACACTTATGTTACAATATAACATATAATATATTTAATTAAGTATTGTAGTAAACATAATTCTCTATTACAACCTATGTTAAGTCTTGTTACAGTAAATATCATTCCCTATTACAATATACATTAAATTTTGTTACAGTAAACATTATCATCTAATATAGTAAATATAATTCTATATTACAACCTATGTTAAGTCTTGTTACAGTATATATTAAGCTCTGTTACAATATACATTAAGCTCTGTTACAATATACATTAAGGTTTGTTACAATATATATTAAGTTTTGTTACAATATATATTAAACTCTGTTACAATATATATTAAGCTCTGTTACAATATACATTAAGCTATGTTACAATATACATTAAGCTATGTTACAATATATATTAAGCTCTATTACAATATACATTAAGCTCTGTTACAATATACATTAAACTCTGTTACAATATACATTAAGCTATGTTACAATATACATTAAGCTCTGTTACAATATATATTAAGCTATGTTACAATATACATTAAGCTATGTTACAATATACATTAAGTTCTATTACAATATACATTAAGCTATGTTACAATATACATTAAACTATGTTACAATATACATTAATCTCTGTTACAATATATATTAAGTTCTGTTACACTATATATTAAGTTTTGTTACAATATATATTAAGCTCTGTTACAATATACATTAAACTCTGTTACAATATATATTAAGCTCTATTACAATATATATTAAGCTCTATTATAATATACATTAAGTTCTGTTACAATATACATTAAGATATGTTACAATATACATTAAGCTATATATGTTACAATATATATTAAATTTTGTTACAGAATACCTTAACATACATTAATAACATACATTAAGTTTTACATTAACCTATGTTATTATGTAACAATAATATAAGTTAATGTATGTTATTAATGTATGTTACTAATAGGGCATGATATTTACTGTAACAATATTTAACATAAGTTGTAATAGAGAATTATGTTTACTATAATAGATGATAATGTTTACTGTAACAGAACTTAATGTATATTGTAACAGGAAATGATATTTACTGTAACAAGACTTAACATAAGTTGTAATAGAGAACTATGTTTACTATAATAGATGATAATGTTTACTGTAACAGAACTTAATGTATATTGTAACATGGAATGATATTTACTATAACAAAATTTAACATAGGTTGTAATAGAGAATTATATTTACTACAATACTTAATTAAATATATTATATGTTATATTGTAACATAAGTATAGTTGTAGCTTAATGGTAAGGGTATCTCATGTTATCTTTGTGAAGACTTGGGTTCGAATCCTAGCACTTGCAATAAAATATAATTTTTTTTCTTTTGTAAGAGCTTATAGCTGTAGTTTGTAACTGATACAAAGGCTTACTATAACTAATACAAAAGCTTACTGTAAACGATATATACATTAACTGTAACGATGTAAGTGTGCATAGGGAAAGAGCAGAAGAAGGAAGGGCAAAATAGGAAAAAGTTGATGCTAAAAGACCCACCCACTCCCACCAAAGCCAAAGCGCGTTCTCCTTTACCTAGGGTCCTGCTACCTTTCTCGCGTCCCAAAATATTACAAGGGTGTTTTTTATATTATTGTTAAAGAGAAATGCTTTGTGCACGTCCTGACGTGCAAATGATTTGCATTTGCACGTCGGGACGCGCCAGGCGCGCCCGCCGCGCGCCTGCCAACGCGCGCGAACGCGACCACATGGTCGGGGCGGGTGCGCCTGGCGCGTCCCGACGTGCAAAACAATGTCATTTTCTATGTTAAAAGACTTTGTTGGGAAATAAATCTAGAGAAAGATTTATTGCACTTGTATATTACATTTTAAGTGTAATATGATTAAGTAATAGTCCATGTGGCACCCCTCATATGAGGAGTGAGAAAGTGTCAATCCAATTGTTAGATGCCACATGAACTTGTTGCCTAGTCATATTACACTTAAAATATAATATGTAAGTACAATAAATCTTTCTCATAAATCTAACATCAAATTTTTCAAAGGAGTTACACTTCTATATAATATGGTTGAGCTTCCTCATCTCAGCATCTTAGTTTTGGGTTGAGTGATATTTGACCTATATATTATTATGGTATCAGAGTGAGATATTATTTTGGAGATCACATGTCTGATTATAATGTACAATGTCCAAGTGTCATTATCTGATATCGATCTACACGTGTGGAGATGTGTTATGAGAAATAAATCTCATATCGAATTTTTCAAGGGAGTCACCCTTCTGTATGGTGGTTGGACGTCTTCACCTGAACACCTAAATTTTGGGGTTGTGTGACATTTGGCCCATTATCAGACTTATAACCTTCCACTCAAAAGTAACAGATTATTAATGTTTTTAACCACCTTCTATAAACAAAAAATATATCTTAGTTATTAAAAAATCTACTGCTACTCATCTACTGCCAAGCTATCAGGTGTTTCCGAATTTGTTTGTGCCTTATCTATCCACTCCTGTAACACACATTTATCAGCTCATGGAGAAGTGGAAGGATGTTGCATCTATTCTAATCCATGTTATAGAACTTGACATCCACAAAAGGAGGAGAAATTATAAGTGCCCGTCTGGCCACATGCATGTGTGGAGGAACAAGCTGTGCCAATTCGGATACTAAAAATTTGTTGTATGAAAATATTTTTGTGAAAAATTCCATACAATAGTTTCTTTGGTACCACTGAAAAAATTAATTCACAATTTTTTTTAACCTAAAATTATCTTGATAAGATTCTGTAAATTATTTTCTTAGATTTTTCTTTAATGTAGGATTTTCATAAATGTGACTACAATCTCCACTCTAATTCTTACTGTCCACTGTTTGAAACTCGATGGCCGATGACGATCGACGTCTGGCACCAGGCAATCGGCGGTGATCGACAACCGGCGCCCGATGTCCGACGTCTGGCATCTGACGTTCGACGTCCTGCGATCGACGGCCGACGATCGGGTGGTCGACATATGGAACATATTTTTTTTATTAATTTATTTTTTTAAAAATATTTTTAAAAATATTTTATTAAAAAATAAATGTCATAAATTTTTTTAGAGAAAACATTTACGTAAGAACAAAATGGATAATTATATATTTTTTATTTTTTCTGTAAAAATTAAACCTTGAAAAACTAATTTTTTTTCCTATAAATTTATTTTACAAACAATGAAACGGACCTTAAATCGCACTCTAAAAGAAGATGATGGCATGCAGCATTTGAATGGAGGTCGTTCTGGCTAGCTTGTTAAAAATAAACATATGGGAGAATTTATCTGGTACTTTTCATTTGCTTCCATACAAATTTCCATGCGACCTAATTAAGTATTCTCCATACACTTACGTATACTGTCATCTTCCATCAAATAGTTACGTGGCCTTAATTCGAAGGGGGAGGGTTCGGCGGTGGCTATTGGAGGAGCGTCGATTACTGTCCCACGTACGACAATCCAACAACACGGTTTGTGCGGAGGGGAGATGGTTTTTGATGTTGTTAGGCGTCCTCAACTCTTGGGAACATCGAACTCATGGCCTGCCCAATGCTCTAATGGTACTCGACCGGCGGCAAGTGCTTGCTCAAGTACTGGAATGAAGGGGCATTGTCTTTGTCCCCACAAGGGTTGCATCGAGGAGGTACTGCCAAGGTTAATGCTTGGATGGGGCTATCCACTAGGGGTACTTCACTTTTTCTCGCAAAACTCATGCATAATGTTACACATGGTGTAGTAGAGATGGAGTAGACGGGCATATCTGCACTGATGGAAATTAAATCGCGCGCAAAGATATATTTGAAAAACCCATTTGAATATATATAGGATTATAGGAACATATGATAGAGAGAGATATATATATATATATATATATATATTAGTATCCAAGGGTAGTTAATTGGTTGAATTTTTAGCATCCTGATCTACCAGTAATTCGATCAGAATTGATTTTTTTTCTAACCATACAGACGTTTGATGTTTTTAAAAATATTCATACAAACTCTCAATGCAAACCTATATATCTTCATCCACCAAGTTCAATATGTTTTCGGTTCCAAAATCCACAAATTGCTGCCTAAATGATGTGGACCGAGCTGGCCCAGTTACTTTTTGCGCATCCTAGCCCTTGTTGGGCCGCATCCTTGCAACTGAGCCTGACTAGTCTATATAAGGCCTGTAGGAGGACATATCTTAGGTTTGAAAATTGACTGGCTGGAAAGGTTTTCCTTGCGAGTTTCACTTTTTTTTTTTTTTTGGTAATTTGAGACTTAATTTCATTCCAAAGGCAAAGACGTACAGAGATTACCCAAAAAATATTATTTAAAAAATATTTTTAAAATAAAGAGTCACATGGTGCACCTAAGATCATTCCAAAGGTAATTTGCGAGTTTCACTTGGTGCACCACACTATGAAGCATATTGTGCACTGTCTGGCAAAGCGCTCAATTCTTTTAATTCTTTAAAAAAATATTTTTAAAATAAAAAGTCACATGACATATACGCCAGTACCATTTGACTGATCTAAAAAAAAGGTAAATCCTATTAACTAAGAAATGCATTCTTCTCTTTTTTTTTTTATTCTTTTCAAAATGAACAAATTGTATGGACATGTAATAAAACATATTTAAAATACCTTAAAAATAAAACTTAGGTGCACCATAGGACTGCGCACGAACCCAGTGCCTCACCCACAAAGCACCAGATGGAACTCTTTTGCAAGCATGCATTATGCGCAGTGGCAAGGGCCATCACATTAGCAACGAAAAGATATATCATAATGAATTCAAAGGAATGTGGATAGAAGGTGATAATATCGGTGATAATATCCTTGTGACGGAAGCCATCAAATGCATATCCAAAGCACCTCAAGAAATTAAGAAGTTCATATATAGAAGATATATCGGAGAAGTTGAAGAAGTGGGAGGAAGTGAAGATAACTCACATCAAAAGAGATGGAAATGGACCTGCACATTGGCTGGCCACTGAAGTAAGGAAAGCTAAGTTCAACATGCAATGGTCATCGGTTTTACCACAATATTTGGATCTACTCTGCAATAGAGACAGAATGTGGGAACCCCCCTGAATGGCTTCAATATGTTGGAGGAAGTAGAGGTTTAGTATTAATTCTGCTTACTGGTACTTTTATTTTGTTTGCTAGTCTGGATTCATGAGTATGTAAACTTTCTTGTAAGCCGTTTTAGTATTAATACAAGTTCTTAACTTACCAAAAAAAAACTAGATCGCACACAAACTGGCTTTGAAAGAAATCTAACACTACAATCACCATATGTAAAAGAGAGAGAGAGATATTGCAATAACAAAAGAGTTTACAATGTTTTGCAAAGGAAATTAAACAAAATTCAACATCTATGAAAGAAATAAAGCAACCTTCTAAAAATCTAGAACGAGATAGAAAGAAATTTAGAGGAACTAGAAGGAAGGGAAATTGCAGCAGCCGCTCTCCCCTCACTACTCTCCTTTCAGCCTTCGAAAGAAAGAAAACTGATTCCTCCACAGTCCACCCCCCACCAAAGAGGAAAAACAAAACAAAAACAAAAAAACACCGGTTATATGTACGGCTTAGGGTCCGTTTGGTTGTATGTAAAACAGTTTCAGAGGGAAATAATTTTCCACGGAATAACTTTTCCGTGAAAATGAAAACGTAATTGTCTATTTGGTTGTTAGGAAAATATAAAATTGTATGGAGGGATATGAGATCTTATGATCTAATCAAATGAGAAAGAGTCATATATTCCTTGTGTATTAATACTATTCATCAATTTTTTATTTTATTTTATTTTTCATATTTTTAAAAAATAAAATAAAATTAAATAATTAATGAAAAATAAATAATTTTGACAAAGATAATTTAAAGTTGGAGAAATAAAATAAAAATATAATTTGAATGAATAATATTCTAAATATATTTTAATAAAAAAGTAAAAAATAAATTAACTATTGAGAAATAATTAAATTTGACAAATACTATTTAAATAAGTGGAAAAAAAATAAAAACACAATTTACGTGAATAGTAACTAAACTGTTACTGTAGCAACTCTGCTTGGAAAATGGCATCCGCGGTTTTGCCGCGGATGCCAATTTCCGGGATTTGTGAGATTCCATTTTCCAGATTTTATTTTTCACCGTTACCAAACGACTTGAAAAATAAAGTTTTCCCGGAAACGTTTTCCTAACACGGGTTTTCCGCTCAAACAAACAGACCCTTAATCAGTGGCGGACGCAGCTGCACCTTGCGCTCTTTCACCCATTGGCCCAACAACACCGCTTAAAAGATAGAAGAACGCTTCCAGCGTACAGCTTCCCCTCCTGCTAGCTAGTCGCGCAACGTTCTTGAAATGAAATATAATTTTCTTTTAATTGCTTGGTCAGCAGCCACCCTTCTTCATTATAACTTGACAACACGCATCATCTCTCTTTCTCTTGTTTGCTGGCCCGGCCCGCCATGGCCATACAATTCTTGTTAGGGGTGTACAACGGTTCGGTTCGGTTCGATTTCTTCAATTTTGGGGAAACCGAACTGAACCAAATCCCTCTATTGAACCGAACCGAACCGGTTCGGTTCGGTTCAAACCGAATTCAGGTTCGTTGGCATTTCTTGGGCGAATGTGGAAATGGGAAAAATTTTTAAAGATCTATTTATCATGTTGTCTCATTTTCTCATGGATATATGCGCATTGCCAATCCAAGTCCCGTCGGGTGCTACACGAGCAATGGTGACGTGAGATGAATCGGCGATCCGCGCAGCGCGGGCGTGCCAGTCACCGAAGTGACAACCAAATGGTTTGCCTCCGAGAGTCGGAGGGCTTTCAAGTCTTTTATGCGTGCCGTTTGACTTCGTCAAACGAAAGTGAGTGGTCGGGTCCTGGACCAAAATCCCGTCATCGCCTGTGCGCAACGACGTTAATTACATCTCTTTTGGAAAGAGAAAACCCTTGATTAATCGCCAGATTAGAAAGCCTCATGACCTTAAAACGGGACATCCGATAAAAGGGGGGCAAAGCATAAGTGAACTGAAATATTAAGGAGCAAGACGAACGCCTAATCGAACCCATCAGACCTTTCACTCAACCCACTACCCAATCTCTTTGTCTATTTATTTATTGGTCATCTTTACCACGAAAAGGTTCAATTCGGTCTTTTAAATCTATTTGAGAAAGACAATTCTGAAAAGGGGTGGTCTCTTTGACTTTTTGTTAAAAATAAATACAATTTAGTCTTTTTATTGAAAATCATTTCAATTTGATTTCTTTTTTTTATTGCAAAACGTGTGATGATCATTTATTTGTTTAGAAAGGTCCGGTTTGACTCTTTTGTGCATGGTGATGCAATCTTTTATTACTTGAGAAAAGATCTAATTTGATCTCTTGCTCTTTTGGAAAACATGAAGTACCTTTGATTAGCTCTTTGATCTTTTGCAAAAAAAATGAGACGGTTTTTTGTCATTTTGAAAGGAGGGTTTGATTTGATCCTTCGATCTTTTGTAAAACCACAAGGTTATTTTTTTTTTTGTCATTTAAAAAGAGTTGAACTTGGTCATTTAGAGAAGGGGATTTAATTTGACCCTTTAATCCTTTGTAAAACATGGAGTAGCCTTTTGCTCTTTGCTTGAAAGGGGTTCAATTTGCATTTGCAATTCTTTTTATCGTTAAATGATTTTAATTTGCTGTTTGGGTCTTTTGAGCATTTGAAACGGAGTTCTATTCGCTCGGCGGAGCTCAACGGCTCAACGCACTCCGCAGACGTCCTCGAATCGGCGCAGCTGACGAGATAAGGCGAATCGGCGCAGCTGACGAGATAAAGTGAATCGGCGCAGCCTGGCTGAAATCATAGACATCGCCGAATTGGCTTCCGTTCGCAACGTTGCCAACTCAATTAGAAACTAATGGCCCTTTTAAGAGTTTTGCGCCAACTCGAACGTCGCGGGGAAATTTCGGCAGCATTTCCCCTTATCATGGTGACAGAGGGGAAAGCGCGATGCTCATCCACCACAAGCGGAGATGGCACCAAAAGGGAGAGTGTACGTCATAAAACGGCGTAACTCCGATGGCCCATGACCTCGATCCTTCAGGCATGCCTACGGAGATTCGGGCAATGTTATGGCCAAACAACCCGCGGGACGATGAATCACATGCAAACCCACCCGTTCGGACACGAACATTTTGTTGTCCGATCCGAGGATGTGGATGGGTCTCGTATTGTGTCTTTTGACTGTTTATCAGCCGGTGTCACGTAGGGCAATGGTTTTGCTCACGTGATTTCGGCCAACGTGATAGCCAGCGTCGAATCGGCGCAGCTCTGCTCTGGTCTTACAGGACTGCCAGAACCAAAACCAGGCTGAATCGGCGCAGCCAGTCACCTGTGCAAAGGATGTTAACGCCTCTCTCCAAGAACGCCCTTGCTCATGGCCGGGGTGATTTTGGATATTGAGATGGCATTACAACCCATTGCTTGGATGGGCTAAACAAAGGGATTTAGGCATTATTTGCCCAACCCCCTTGGAGTAGCGAAATGGGGCTCTTGAAGGGCTTTTGATTCTAACTTGAAATGCACACCAAAGGGAGGATGAAAACCGCAATGGGATGGTCTATTGAGAAGGGCGAGCTAGGCTTGATGATCTCTTTTGAAAGGGTCTTTTGAAAATGGCATTTGAGCAAAGGGATATGAGCATTGTTTGCTCAATCCCCTTGGCCATGGCCATGGGTGCACATTGGACACAATGGGGACCTCTTAGAGGGCGGCCAAGGCAGCAGAAAATTGGTTTTTTGCAGGTTCAAAACAGTAGGAAACGCAAGGCCCAATAGAGAGGACGATGGTATGCCATGCATGCATTAGATGGAGCATGAAGTCCCATGCTCCCATGACCTCATTTATTGAGGTATGGGAGGCTTTTTGGCCTCATGTGAGGTATTAGAGGGGAGAGAGATATACCTCTATGAAGAGGTAATCCCATCCCGTAACCCCCATTTGCAAAGGAAACATTTTTAAAACCCAAGATGAGATGGGAGGAGAGTATGCAATAAATGCAAAAGGGACAACACATTCACATAAAATACCCAAAAGGGGTGCATGAGATGGTATGCTTTCATGAGATGGGTGAAAGAAGTACAAGAAAATGGGGGAAGGAAGCTTCAACGTGGCATCTCCTCCCTCTCCTCTCTTGATGGGACAAGACAAGAAGCCCCCCCCCCCAAAGAAGGATTCCTTTCTCTCTCTTGCTTTCTCTTCTCACCTTTCTCTCTCTCTCTCTTTCCTCTTGCTTCTTCCTCACGGGTGGAGCCTCTTTGAGCAGAAAACGCAGGCCTCTTCCCTTGCTTCTTGGCTTCTTGCTGCTGGTTGCTTCAGAAAACCAGAGAGGAAGGCCCTCCTTTCATGCAAGAACAGCCCCCTTCCAAGCCCTCCTGCGTATCCCCTTGGCTGGCCCCTTGCCCCAGCCTTCTAGAAGAGAAGGAAGGCCAAAAACGGGCCCAACCAGGCCTCTACGCAGCAGGGGTGGCAGACCTCCTTTTCCCATTTGTGGCACTCCCTTTTGGGAGGTGTCACAAATGCTTACTCTCACCCCACCCCCCCCCCCCCCCCCCCACTTTATGGGGTGAGATGAGGGTTAATTTCAAATAGGTCTTGGTGGCCTTTGAATGGGCCTTTTGGGGCTAAAAACCGGCGCTAGCGGCTTGGGTAATGGGCCGATGGTTTGGGCCCATTAACGAAAAGGGGTGCCCACAAATGCCCCCCACCTGCGGGTGGTGCGAAGAGGCACGCAGAGCGACATCCGCGGGTGAATTTTAGTCCTTTGACTATTGACACTAGCGCCGACAGGTCTTTGACTTGTTGCCGGGCTAATGGTCAAGTGGTCTATTCATAGCCTTTTGCTTCTTTTTGGTGATGTGATCCGCGGATGACGGATGTGCGTTGCTCTTGACGGGCAATTTGGGGATGGCTCCCCCCTATTTTCATTTCTCTTGGGCCACTGGGGCTCGGGGTTGCTCGGACAGCTTGGAGCGCAATCTGTTGACCTAGCCGAATCGGCGCGGGGTCGAATTGGCGCGGGTGGCGCCTGGTGAGCTGGCGCGGTTGACCGGGTTGACTTGGGGCGATCTGAGCGGACTCGGTCCGGCGCGGTCTGGGCGGACTCGGTCTGCGGGCCGCTTGGGAGCGCGAACCGGCGGTTCGCGCCTCCCGAGGCCGGTCGCTTTGGTCTTTTCAAATTCGCCTCAAAAGGCGTGCGCGACTGCCCTTCTCTCTTCCCCTTCTCTTTCTCTCCTCTTTCCCTCCGCGAGCGCGACTCGCCTTCCTCTTCTCTCTCCTTCGCTTCGTCTTCCCCCCGATCGCCTCTTCCCCTCCTTCTTCTTCTCCGGCGGCGAGGAGCGGTGCAGCGGCGACGGTCAGCGGGCGTAGCATCGGCGGCGCGGTGCATACACCGGCGACGGCGAGGTGCAAACGCGGCGGCGGCATGGCGCTCGGTTGAGGAGTGGGCGATCGGCGCTTCGAAGGGGCCCTCGAGACGTCGGGGCTCCTGCCTTCCGACGACGGGGCGGCTAGGGTCTCCCGTTGGGGCCTTTTAACACCCGGGGCGACGACTCTAGGGCGACATCGCGCCGGCGGAAGCGAGGTGCGACCGCGATGGCGACAAGGTGCGGTGGGACTCGAGGCCCTTCTTTGGCGGAGCCGACGACTTCGCTGGAGGCGCGGACGATCGGGGGCGACATCGCGCCGGCGGCGGTGAGCAGAGGCGGCAAGCGCAGTGGGCTTCACGGCTGGACTCCGGGTGGTGCATCTCCTCGCGACAGCGCTCAGCCGACGAGGGTAGGGCACGATCAGAGATCGGCCCTCTCGTGGGGTCCCCTTTTGTATGTTTTTTGCTGTGGTTTCTTGGCGGCGCCGGAGATGAGTTTGGTGGCGACGGGCCAAGGGTCGGCCGGCCACTGCGTCTGTGTATTCCGCGGCGGCGCCGGAGATTGTTTTGGCAGCACCGAGGGCTTCCATGGTCGGGGACCAGGAAGACAGGGAGCTTGGCGGGCTTGCATGCCCCTGTGTTTTTTTTTGTGTGTGTTTTTTTGGTTGCATGGGTGAACGGGGCCGAGGGGCGCCTGGGGATTTGGGCAGGCAAAGGGAATGTGCCTGGGCCATGGGGTCTTTTGTACCGAACGCCCACATGAGTGTCCGGGTCCGTTGGGATCTCCCCCCCTTAAACAAAGCAATGGGGAGATCAGGTAGGTCCCAGGGCTTCTAACCGCTAGGGGGACCGCGGGGGAATATCCCGAGTCCGAGGTTTCGCCCTTTCGTCTCTTTGTTCGTGGGGCCCACTTTGAGTCGGCGGGGCTTCCACCAGTGCGGTTCTCGTCCGCCCGTTACTGCCCCGAATGGCGGGTCCGATTAGGTCTAGCTTCCACTTCGCGCGCCACGAGAGAGTAGCGGCGGCCGTAGATGGCTTTTTAGTGGGGCCCGGAGCCCCTTAGGAGACGGTGAGGACGCGTCAGGTCCTAGGTCATTTACTTTTTGGCTTCGTTTGGCGGGGGCCCACTTTAGATCAGCGGGGCCCCCGTCGGTCCGCGTCTCTTTCCGCACCATATTTTTTAATGGCGGGTCTTTTGACCGCAGCCAGGCACTGGGCCGCTTCACTCCCCATTGGCTTGTCCTCGAGGTAACAGTGGTTCCCGGAGAGCCTTTTCGACATGCTTGCATGTCTCTATTTTGGGGCCGTCTCGCCTTAGTGCGTGGACGAGTACCCGCTGAAACCCCCCGCTTGCACGTATGACAAGGGGAGATGTTGCCGAAATTTTGTCAGATTTGAGCGTTCATTTGGCTTACTGACGTGGCTTTAATTTCCTTTGCAGGGACCATGGCTCCCAAATCTTCCCCCAGCAATACAGGCCTTCGGAAGGATGTACCGCTTCTTTCGTGGGCCGATTTCCCACGGTTGACTCTTGGCTACGACCAGGTTGCCGTGCTGGCCGACTCTTCAGATGACGAGGCCGACACAATGGGCGTGTCGAGGCTCGATGCTGGCGCAACACCGCCCACTTTTGAGCGTGATGAGGACTACCGGGTGGATTACCCGAAAGAGAAGCATCTACTGCGGTTTCTCCATTCATATGCTCCGGGAGGCAAGAAGGATTCCATTCTAACCCAGGAGGTGGAGGCGGCTATTTTGATCGGAAGGGACAGTTTGGCTGCCTGCGTTCCCCGTGCCGAGCCTCTCTATCGAATTGGCGGGCAGCGGTGTCGTGCTCCAGTTCTGGGCCTGGGAGATTTGGTTCCAGCGAACAACAAGTTGACCCGGGCTCCCACCTTCGTTCCTGCAAGGTGGGACAACTCATCCGGCCGCGTTCACAAGGAGCGGTCGTCATTTGGACTGTTCCTCTGCCCAACACAGTGGGGGTACAGAGATGAGCCTTTTCTTTTGGACTGTCTAGCAATCCGATTCAAGCACCAGTTGGCGGCAGGGTGGTTTGGAGATTTGCGGGCGACAGATGTCCATCATTTCCTCACTTTTGTAGTGGAAGCAGCTGATTTTGTACTTCACAACTATGCACCTCTTTTGATGACCGCCGGGGTCTACCACAGTGTTTTTGCGGCCCGGTATCGGTATCACTTGTCTAAAGGTCTCTGCTGCGGCCTTGCAGAGGTCTTCATCCCCGAGTACAATACATTCTATACTGCTGAGGGGGAGACGTCTCTTGACCTTTGGAGTCTGCATCAGTTGTCTGGCCTGCCGCTTGATGGAGAACCCTACGAGGAGGTATGTCTCCCGGACATCATTAAAGACAGGACCGACGGGAGGCAAGAATATTGCATGGGGTACTCGTACAGGTACCTCATGAAAGTTTACCGCCAGCTTAGCCTCGCTCGCAGTACCGGCCGCTCCAGAGACAAGAGGGAGAGGAGCAAAGTTAGCCTGCACATGTGGTTGGCCTACTTCTTCTCCCATGAGCAGCGCTATGAGGACTTTGTTAGCGCTGGCGGGATCGCCGCGAAGAAGAACCCTGGTCGCCAGAAGGTGACCATTCCGGACTCTCTTCTGAAGGGCCGTCTCTCTGGTCCGAACCCTGTTGGAGCCGACCCGCGCACCCACTGTGCGGCGTACCTGGCTTATTGGATCTGTTCGTTTGCTTTCCCAGTGGGCGATGACTCCCTCCTCCGCCCAGATGTTATCTACCCAGCCTGTCAAATGGCTTGGGGTATCAAGCTGTCTTTGTGCCCCGCGGCACTTTGTCTGATTTACCGGTCTCTTGGCGATCTGTGTCGCCGTTCAGCCCCGAGGCAGCATCGGGTAATTGGGCCCTGGCATTTCCTGAGTGTCTGGGCATGCCGTCTTTTTCCAGAGTTTGCCCCTAGGTCTCTTCAGTCAAACCGGCTATTTCCGAGAATGCTGGAATTTGCCAGTGTAGAGCCGCACTCTCTTTCGAAGCAGCTGTTTGAGATTCGGGGTAAACTGACGAGCATCCCGACCGATTCTCCGGGCACTATCTATTTCTGGCACCTGGCCAGCCACAGCAGTCCATTAGCCAATTGCTATCGGGAATGCCGTGACGATGTAACTGAAGATTTTGTGCACCGGTAAGCCACCAAAGATTGACCAGATCCGTGTTGGAGCCAGAGTTGAGAGATTGGGCTTTATCTATCCGGCCCAGTGTGCTGACGTTCCGACGGGGAGCGTCGTTTATTTTGAGCCTTACTACCCTTTCAGATTCGCCCGAAATTTCGGGTATGATCAGCACATCCCGCCGTCATCGGCCAATTTTAATTTGACTAACCGGGCGGTGGGAGGAGGGCAGCTTCTGGACCAGGCTCGCAAGTGGTGGGACTTTTTCCACCGATTTGACTCATGCACCTTCCGAGTGCCTATGCCTGGCCGTACGCCACGGGTTACACCTGAATACATCAAGTGGTGGAATGCCCGAACCAGCTTTTACAGAGAGTGCAAGACAGATTGCTGGGATGCTGCTGAGCGCAAACTTCTGCAACTGCAACCACAGCCTGTTCTTGACATTGATTCAGAGCATTTGCTGCGCCTGAAGTCTGGTGACCGGAGAGCTGTCGATCGATATTTGAAGGCGAGAGAGACCGCCAAGAAGCAGAATCCTCCTCCCACTTTGGTTTTGTCCAAGGCAGAAGAAGACACCTTCCCCGCAACCCTTGAGCACCTTTGCAACATTAGCTCAGATCGGCTGGCCGTCGCACAGCCGTGGCCTATTGAGAAGGAAGCTCCTACTATTGTATTGCAACGCGGGGAGGTAGACAGAGAATACCCATACCGGGCATTATCAGCATGGGGAGATCCAGGTCGAAGCTGCTATGCCTATACTTCTTGGCTGTTTGTGCTGCTACACATCCACAACCTGACCGTGGAGGCAGATTATGAGTCAATTCTGGCACATGAGCTTCATGTGTCCTTTCAGTATGCAGATGGCTGGGGCATGGACTCCCTCAGCCTATACTATTTTCTGTCCTCCGTTGGTCAGGCGGACTTGGCCATCTTTGCAGAGGATTGCTGCCACATAAATGACGTATGCTGGCTGATCCAAGAGGCGGCGTCCAGAGCCAAGCAGAGCGCATATACCTTTTGGCCTCTCAGTCGCTTTTATACGGGTATAGCAGGTCTGATTCCCTTAGAAGAATGTTGCTTGTGGCATTTCTTCTAATTTTCTATTACTTCATGCTTCTTTAACTCTCTTCTACTCTTTCCCTTTTCAGACCCTTCCGCAAAGGACCGGCGGCGGAGATATCATGGACTCCTCATGAAAGTGAAGAGGTCGTCGTATTTTGCCGAAGAGAAGATTGTCTATAAGCCTTTGACCGAGAAGTTGTCAGCCAAAAAGTCCAGCATGGCCAACAGTATAGCAAGAGCCCAGAGGGCTTCTAAGAGAAAGAGGGAGGCATCCCCCTCGCCATCAATCTCCACTGAGGGTCCCTCGATTCCCTCGTTTGAAGAATTCTGCAACCAGTGCGAAGACGCTGCCCGTACAGGTGCTTAGTGGCGTCTCTTTGCTTGTACGTCTATTCTATTCCTGAGGTTGCCTACTGACTTTGTCTATTCTGCCGATGGAGCACAGATGACATACCATCAACAGTTGATACCCCAGCTGCGGAGCAAAGCCAGTCGACGCCAACCGTCGCACCATCTGACGCACCTTCTCCCCTACCAGCAGGTGAGGATTGCATCATGGCTTCATTTGTACATCAGCTTCTAAGATGCGTCTTTTGGGTTCTCTTCTTTTTGATGTTTACTTGTCAATCTTTTGCCAGGCATGGCTGTGGACTCTCCCGTTGTTCGGACCGTAGATGAACGTCCGACCAAGAAAGCCGTAGCTCGGAGGGTGAAGAAACTTCCCGTCCCTCTCAGGATGAGTCAGCGAGCTGCGGGCAGGGCAGCCTTGCTAAAGATCCGCCAGGGCGGTCGAGCCATTGCATCAGAAGAGCTACAGAAGCCCGTCCCCATTTCTTCAGATGACTCTTCCGACGTCGAAACAGTCTATGGCTCCCCCTCGCCGAGCGGAAGCTTATCTGATGATGGGAGCCTCTTTAGGGTGCGGAAAAGAGAGAGAATCCCCGCTCTTGACGGAATTGCAGGGGATTCCTCCAGCAGCGGGGAGAAGTCTCCTGTGGTCACTTCAAGGCGGGAGGCCGCCATTTCTCCAGAGCATGTGCTTGTGAGTGTCTGTACCCATGCCTTAGAGCGTAGTCTTCTGTTGGTGAACGGCTTAAGGCGTTTGTTTCTAATTTTCCTCTTTCTCTTTGCAGGATTTCGAAGGAGTCCAAGACACCAACACCCCCGAGTCTTCGCCGACAGTTGGCGTCGACTTACCAGATATCGGGGAACCCACATTAAATCCATTATCAGCTGACGAAGTGCAGGGCGTGGCTAAGGAACCTGCCCCTGAGGTCGAAGCGAGTCTGCCATTGGCTCCTTCTGGTGACAGCACGAGTACCCCCCAGGTGCCGACTACCCAACTCGTCAAGGATATTTCCGGCAAGGAGGTAGCTATTTCTGAAGCAGCAGCAACTCCTGCTACCTCCAGTGGGGCTCTTAACGTCTCTTCAGCGGGGCTCGCCTCATGCTCTATCGAGGTGGACGCCAGCCTATGGGCAGAGGTGGACGCCCAGGTGGAATTTCAAGTTCCGGTTGTTGGACCATCCGGATTTTTTTGCTCCTCAGACGCCATGGTCCAAGGACAGTTGTCCTCTTTGCGCACGCTCGTGCGCCAGAACCCTGCCATCCCCTACTAGAGGGTGAAAGCTGCCGCCGACCAAATGACAGGGGTTCTAGTCATTATGGGTTGCTCATTGGATGATTGGGAAAACAGAGTCACTCTGTTACTCAAACTCTTAAAGCGCCGCGACTACCTTCAACGTGAACTGTCCGACCAAATGTATGCTTTGGAAATCCAACAGTCGGACTGCAAAGCGGTGTTGAACCCACTAACCGACGACCTGGAGCATCGCCGGTCTCTTATCAAAGGATATGGTGAGGAGTCAACGGCTTTAGACTCCAAGATACTTCTTTTGGAAGCCGAATTACACGCCGCTAAGACCAGACGGGGCACCCTTGCCGACTTGAAAGCTGAACAGGAGCTGGCCATTGCGGTGGATGAAGACCGGTTGACTTTGGCGAAGCAGACATTGTCGGAGGTCCAATCCAGGAAGGCGAGCCTGAAAGAGAGAATATCCTCCCCTCATGTGGGTATTTTGTCGCTTGAGGAACTATTCCGGGACTTGCCATGAGGCATATGGCCCGTTCCATTTCTATGCTTTTTTTTTATACTGTCTCTTTTTATTTCCGAGGCCTTGCCTCTATGCTTATGTAGCTCTATTTCACTACTAATGAAAGATATTTATTTTGGACACGGATGTTCCCTCTTGACGCCTTACCATGGTGTGCACATCTTTATTTATCGTCCCCTTTTTTTTGTTCACATTATCGAGCTGAGCGCCCTTCTGGGTTTTCGCCCAACCCGACCCCCTCTTGCTTTTGCCTACACGCCCTTTCGGGTTTTCGTGTAGCGGGGTACCCGATTTTGCCCATGGCGCCCTTTGCGGGTTTTCACCATGGCCGGGTTTTAGTTCTTTTTACCCTCACTCGACGGGTGGTTCGAGTGAGTCCAACGAGGCATCTCTATTTTTTAGCCTCTCTTTTTTCTTTTCTTTTTTTTGAGGTGACGGGATCCTTTGCCGTCTATCGGCCGTTAAATCGACATGGACTTTTGCTGTCAGAAGTAACGACCTTCTGTTTCACCGTCGGAGATGACGGCCTTCTATTCCACCGTCGGAGTGACGGCCTTCTATTCTACCGCCGGAGTGACGGCCTTCTATTCCACCGCCGGAGTGACGGCCTTCTATTCCACCGCCGAAGTGACGGCCTTCTATTCTACCGTCGAAGTGACGGCCTTCTATTCTACTGCCGAAGTAACGGCCTTCTATTCCACTGCCGGAGTGACGGCCTTCTATTCCACCGTCGAAGTGACTGCCTTCTATTCCATCGTCGGAGTGACGACCTTCTATTCCACCGCCGGAGTGACGGCCTTCTATTCCACCGCCGGAGTGACGGCCTTCTATTCCACCGCCGGAGTGACGGCCTTCTATTCGACTGTCGAAGTGACGGCCTTCTATTCCACCGTCAGAGTGACGACCTTCTATTCCACCGTCGAAGTGACGGCCTTCTATTCGACTGTCGAAGTGACGGCCTTCTATTTAGCTTTTACCGTCGGGGCGACGGCCTTCTATTTGACTTGTACATCTACTGGAATTTGATGTTTGTCGTCATCATTTATTTATTATTATTTTTGTTTTCTCATTATCGAGTTGGGCGCCCTTTCGGGTTTTCACCCAATTCGACCTCCTCTTGCTTTTGCCTACGCGCCCTTTCGGGTTTTCACGTAGCGGAGTACCCGATTTTGCCCATGGCGCCCTTTACGGGTTTTCACCATAGCCGGGTTTTAGTCCTTTTTGCCCTTGCCCAGTGGACAAGTCTGACGAGGCATCTCTATTTTTAGCCCCCTCTTTTTTCTTTTTTTTTTAATGAGGTGGGGACGGTGGCATAGTCTGCCAACGTCTTAGCCAACGTCGGCCGCTTGAGATTGTTGACGCTTTTCCTCTTTGCGACCCGATTGCCGATGTAGCTTCGTGCTGTTTCGACGTGCCTGCTGGTGGGACTTGATCGTCTGAATGACGCCAATCTCTTAGATTCGTCGCCGTCGTCGGCTTTCGTCGTGACTTCGGCGCCAACCGTACAGGTTCCTTGCCCACAAAAGATGGTAGGGGTTAGGCCAGTTGGATAGCAGTTGCTTATGCATGCTAAAGCACAAAGTTCCCATTCAAGTCTTTTATTACTCTTTTCATATATATGTATGTCTCCTCTTTTTTTTACATTCAAGGAAACATGCACTTCTTGTCTTTTAGGAAATCTTTTCATGCGAGGAAAGGCACGGAAAACTCGAACTATCCTCACATAACTCATTAAAAGGTATGATGCCAATTATAGATGGGGGGACTCTTTTCATTGCCCACCCCCTAGAATCAGCATAAATCACGAAGGTCTCATAAATTTTGTTGGGACATTCGTCGCCTCAGAGCCATAGTCCGGCTAGCGGTATGGCTGCCTCTTCTATCCTTTTTTTTTTTGCCATGCAGTGCATGCCATTTTTTTGCATTTTCTTTTTTTGGCTCTTCGTCATCGGCGACTAATGTCCCGGGGGTTTGAGAGCTTAATGTTTTATTTTTTTGCTGTTTTGTTTTGTTCTATTTTTGCTATTTGTCCTTTGTCTATTTTTATACATATGGGGGAGTAGAGGGTAGAAACTCCCTGCTGTTGCGGATGCAACAGTTCTTTTGTGGCAGCCGAAAACTCTCTGATGTTGCGGATACAACAGTTCTTTTGTGGCGGCCGGACTCCTCATTCGTCGAACAAGTTGACCAGATCTATTTCTTGTTCAGCCTCTTGCTGCTCATAATGCTGGCCACTGAAATCTGGACGGCATGCGTGATACAGCTTCAGGTGTCTTCCGTTGAGGGGTGGAAACTGTATTTCACCCCGATGGTTGACCAGGACGTAGGCGCCGCCTTCATAGACTCTTTGCACCGCGTATGGCCCGGTCCAATTCATGTTCAACTTCCCTTTTGGGTTGCCGGCCATGACTTCTCTTTTCTTGACCATCACCAGGTCCCCTCTCTTAAATTCGCGACCCTTGACAGCTTGTCGAAGGCGCGTGCAATACGGGCCTGGTAGACTTGGATATTCTGTTGAGCTCGTAATCTTTTTCCTTCCAAATCAGAAAGTTCTTCGAGCCTCCTTTCGATGTTGGTTTGGTTCTCGGAGCTAGCCCATGCTGGATGGCTACCCTGAGAGATGGCACTTCCAATTCTACCGGGACCACGGCTTCTGAACCGTACACCAGGGAGAAAGGTGAGCAGCCTGTTGGTGTTTATAGACGGTCCGGTAGGCCCATAAGGCTTCATACATCCGGTCCTCCCAGTCTCTTTTGTTGGCACTGACCGTCTTGGACAATAGTGTGCACAATGTCTATTAAAGGCTTCCGCCAGGCCGTTGGCTTGCGGATTGTAGGGAGTGGAAGTCCTCCAATCTATTCTGTACTTTGCGGCCATTGGAACACCTTCTGGTTCTTGAAGTGTGTCCCATTGTCTGATATGATCCGGTCTGGACTGCCGAATCTGAAGATGATGTTGCGCTGAATGAAGCGTGCCACCAACTCCCCTGTCACTTCTCTTAATGCCACGGCTTCGGCCCACCTTGAGAAGTAATCGGTGATAGCCAGGATGTATTACATCCCGATGAAGAAGGTGGCAGTGGGCTACCACGTCTGTTCCCCATTGCGCAAACGGCCAATGGAATGGTCGGATGCAGATGTATGGGAGGCCTCCTTGGGATGACCGCATGCTCTTGACACTTTTGACATGACTTGGCAAAATTGTCACAGTCTTCAAACATGGTTGGCCAGTAATAGCCGAGCTTCTTGATTTCTATTTTCATCTTTGGCCCGGCCTGATGGGCGCCAGCGGTCCCGGCGTGCACCTCTTTCATGACCTTCCCGGCCTCTTCAGGTGACAGGCACCTTAGCAAGATCTTTTTCTTGGAGTCCGCCATGATCCTGAACAGAACTCCGCCTCTTAATTCATACGAGTCCTTTATTCGGACCAACTTGATCCTTTCTTCTCTTTGCGAGGGCAATTGCTGGTGTTTGAACCATTGCAGCAAGGGTTCTCTCCAGTCCTTTTGCATGATCTCTTCAGCCGCGGCTACCTCTTCTTGGCCGCTCTCTTCATTTTCAGACTCTTCTTCTATCATGCTGGGGACTTGCCGCCGATTCATGACAATGACTTCTAGCTTCTCATTTGGTGGCACTGCCAAGGAACTAGCCAATTTTGCTAGGGCGTCAGCTTGTGCATTTCTGCTTCTGCCGACATGCTCTATTTCTGTTCGATAGAATTTTGACAGTAGTCTTTTCACCTTTCGGTGGTATGGCAGCAACTCTGGCTTTTTGACATCAAACTCTCCTTGTACTTGTTTGACGATTAGCATTGAGTCGCCGAAGACTTGCAGCACCTTTATATTCATGAAGAGGGCCACTTGCAAGCCGATAATCAAGGCCTCATATTCAGCCTCGTTATTAGTGCATGGCTTGTTAATTGAGCAGGAGGTATGCGTGACTTCCCCTTCAGGCGACTTCAAGACGATACCTGCCCCCGCTCGGACCCGGGCGCTGCCATATGCAGTCGGTTCTATTCTGGATGCTCCATCGAAGTAAAGTTGCCAGGTAGCTGTTTGCAATTGGTTTACTTCGAGGGTCTCATCCTCTGGTAGCTCTGTGATGAGCGGAGAATTTTCTGGTACGGGATGAGCTGCAAAGAAGTCAGCTACCGCCTGCCCTTTGATTGCCTTTTGAGGGATGTATTTGATGTCAAATTCCATCAAGATGACAGCCCATTTGCCTATTCTCCCTTCAACGCTGGTTGGGAGAGTATGTATTTGACGGGGTCGGCCCTGGAGATCAACCTAACCTCGTGTGACAGCATATAGTGTCTCATCTTCTTGGCTGCGAACACCAAGGCTAGGCATACTCTCTCAATGGAGAATATCTCTCTTCTGCTCCCACTAACCTTCGGCTGAGGTAGTATAGGGCTTGCTCTTTTCCCTCATCATTCTCTTGTGCTAGCATGGCACCCAAGGAGTGTTCTGTAGTTGCTATATACAGGATGAGAGGACGGCCTTTTACTGGAGCACCAACACTGGTGGAGTATTCAGGTACATTTTTAGTTGATCCAGGGCGTGCTGACACTCCTGGTTCCATTGGAAGGAACATCTTTTCCCATCAACTTGTGAAAGGGATGACATCGTCCGACAAGTTTGAGACGAACCTACGAATGTAGGCCAGCCGTCCCTGCAATGACCTGAGCTCGGTCAGATTCTTTGGTGGCGGCAACTCTTGGATGGCTTTGATTTTGACAGGGTCTTTCTATTCCCTGTATCGGACGATGAAGCCCAAAAATTTGCCGGGATACCCCGAAGGCACACTTCATCGGGTTCATTTTAGCTCATACCGCCTCAGCCTTTCAAAACGCTCTGAGGCGGCCAAATGGTCCTTTCTTTTTCTGGTTTTGACCACCAGGTCGTCAATGTAGCACTCCACTTTTTATAGAGCAGCTCATCGAAGATTTTTGTCATGGCTCTTTGGTAGGTTGCCCCGGCATTTCTGAGGCCGAAGGGCATTCTCTTGTAGTGAAAGATCCCTTTGGGTGACCTGAAGGCGGTATGCACCCTGTCTTGTTCAGCTATCCATATCTGGTTGTAGCCAGACGACCCGTCCATGAATGACAAGGCCTCATGTCCGGTGGCGCATCTATCATCACTTCAGTGATTGGCACCGGGAAGTCATCTTTGGGCAAGCCTTGTTCAGATCTCGAAATCTACGCAGATCCGGATCTGTCCATTCTTCTTTTTGACAGGGGACGATGTTTGCTAACCAGGTTGTATACTGGTTCTCTCCAACGAAGTCCACGTCTATCAATTTGTCCACTTCAGCACACACTTTGCTGATCAATTCCGGCCTCATTCTCCTTGGAGCTTGTTTGACCGGTTCTATTTTCGGGTCAATTGCCAGGATGTGCTGTGCCACATCGGGGCTGAGCCCTGGCATCTCTTTTAAGTCCAGGCGAAGCAATCCCGAATTCTCTTAACAACATGATATACTGTTGCTTCTCTTCTTCTGGGATGAGGGCACTTAGGAAGGTTGGCCGGTAGTCACCTTCCGTGCCGAGGTTCACTTCCACTAGCTCATCCACGTGGCCTGGCCACCATCTTCAAGCTCTTCTGGTGCTGGCTGGAGGTCTACAAAGCCCTCTTCATCTGCTTCTGCCTCCAGCACCTCCACACATTCCCTTTGCTGAGCCTCAGTCAGCATATCTTTTCGGGTTCTTTGGTTTGCCGGACCCCTCGACCTGGATTGAAAGAACATCTGTTATTGCTTCCTGTTCCCTTATCTCTTCTGAGCTTGCAGAGCCCAGCAGCGTTGCTCCATTGTGTCTATTTTCTCTAGCTGTCAAGAGTACTTGGGTAGCAAGAGAATCCACGGGAGTGCAGGTGGGGAACGCTGCTGCCCCCCCGGGGGTAGGTTTGTCATTTGCATTTGTAGCCATTTCTAGCATGCTTCTTCTTCAGGGTAGTCATCATAAACTACCCCTGAAGGGTTCTTTCTGTTTGGTTGGCTATGCTGATCATGCCAACGGTATATCTTTCACCGGTGACCAGCCGAGCCCTGGGTGCTGGGTGATTTTCAACAGGTCCCTGTCCATGTTCGGCGGGTACCATAGCTTTCTGAACATCTCCCTCTGACTAAGCTGTTGTCGAAGAGGGATTTGTTGACTTTTGGCCAGTCTAGTGACTGTATTGGACATTTCTGGGAATCCTATGATTGGAACCAAGGGATCTCCAGTCTCTTCAGGGATTTGCAATCATCATCCCTCCTCATTGGTTGCTCTTCAGCCGCATAGAAGACTGTGAAGCGTCCTCCTGGGTGAGCTATCACCATGGTCTTCAAGGCTCTTACTATTTGACAATCTATTTCGGCGGCCGGTTTGGTGAGGCCCTCTGGAACCAGAATGAATTCTGACTCCTTTTCATTTATTTGTGGAGTAGAATCACGCCTGCAACTTGAGGCGTCACATAACTGCACCTCCAGCTCTTCTGTTGATGTATGCTGCTCACCAGTGGTCCCTGGCGGCGGTGGTGGGAACCACCATCATCAGGGGTGACTCCTTTTGCTTTACCCCCTTGAGGGCCTTGACTTTCTGAGTGTTCGGGTGGAAACCACTCACAGGAGATGATATTCTCTTTCTCTTTGCTCTTCTCAGGGATTGACTTTTCGACCGTCCTGATACAGATCGGCATCAAGGAGGTGACACTCATATACCTCAAATGGGGGGCGTCGGCAAAGACCCTCTGCTCCTGCCCTTCTTTTACATATTTGATGCACTGATGCAAGGTTGATGGGATGACTCCATTTTGGTGGAGCCACGGCCGACCCAGCAAAGCCTTGTATGACGTGCTTGCATTGATCACGTGGAATTGGACCTTTGTTCTGAAGTCCCCCAGAACCAAGTCAAGCTCCACGACCCCAGTGGCACTTCAAACTTCTGGTTGAAACCAGCTATTCTGACATCATGCACGGAGGTGAGGTGCACGTGAAGTGATACTTTTGGTAGATCTTGTACGGCAAAATATTGACTGCTCCCGGGATCTACCAGAATTCTATTCAGGGGTAGTCCATTCAACTGCCCCTCATGTAGAGTGGTCTGTTGTGAGTTGCCGTGGGGAGGAGCATGTCCTCGGGGCAAATGTGATGGATGTGCATCAGCCACGGCAACCTCTTCTTGCACTTCTGCTAGGCAGGTCTCATATTGTGCTGGAGTTTGTAGGGCTGTGATCAGCGCCTTCCTGGTCTCTTCGCTTAACGACAAGATTTCCCAAACACTGAACCGTGTGGGGATCTTCTTTAGCAGTTTGATGATTCCGTCTTCCGCCCGACATCATCTAGCTTTGACTTCCCTTTGTCATTTTCACTATTCTTGGCTGGGGTCTGCTGACCGGTCCATTATTCTCGTTATCGAGCTTCTTTTGTGCTATTAAGGGTTTGGGCAATGCTTTTGCCTTCTCTTCTGCTGCCAGGAATTCAGCAAAAGACGGGACCGTGCCCCCAGTCTTTCACTGACATAGAGCCCCGGAGGTGGTGGAACTTGTGCCCCTCGAACCTCAGGTTCTGGTATCTCATAGGAGGGTTCCCCCCGGAGGATGATGTTTTGGTTTGCTGGAGGGAGACGTCCCCATTTTCTTCCAGACCTTGTTGTGAATTCTTGACCCGAAGCCCCGACCTGATTGACATCATTCGGGGAGTGTAGAATTCTCTTCTTCGTAGTGCTCCCCCAAGCTTAGCAGGGAGGAGATAGTGTTGCATGAGAGGGTTGCCACCACTTTCTTTTTCTGGACCTTTTCTTCTTCTTCTTTTGCTTGGCCGGCTCTTGCCCCCAGAATAGATCTTCTTGAGGTTGAGGGGTCTCTTGCTCGGCAGGTGCCTTTAGGGTCAACTTCTCGAGCTCCTCCCACGGCACATACTCTTGTAGTCGGACAGGGTGTCTGTCCGGCTGTTCATACTCATCCAATTCATCAATTAGCGCTTGTAAGCGCTCAAGCGAAGGGCTGCCCCCTCTGTATAATGGGAGAGGCGTTTGACGCCTTCTGTTGCCGGGACTCCTCTGGATGACGATCCGGGGCTCTATTGGGTGCCACACCGGGATGACAGTTGGCACAATTGGCTGGGGGTGTACTCCCCGAATGTGCATTTTCGGAGCTGGCTTCTCCTCGGGTCTCTTCTTTCTTGTCTTGCTGGGCACTTTCTGCCACTCCTCATGCTCCCTGATTGGGGTGAGGATAAGACTTTCATAGGTTTTCTCCGTGCTAGCCTCGGAGATCTCTTCTGGCAACTGTTGATATATGGAGATCATGTTAGCTGCCGCTTGCCGAGCAGGCAACTCATGCGGCTGGGGTGGATCAACTTTGTAGTCCCCCTATGCAATTCTCCCTTCTTGATCAAAGACTCCATAATGTCCTTAAACACGTAGCAGTCTTCTAGAGGGTGCCCAAGATCTGGTGGTATAGACAGTATCGGGGATCATCCTTCTTTGCAGCTTGATCAGGCCTCTTTGGTGTTGGCAGGGTAATCTTGTTGTATTTAAGACCCCAGTCAAACAACGTTTTGGTCTTTCCTTGGGAAGGAGTACAACTTCCTCATTTTGTCTTGGAAAGGGATGACCTTTCTCTTTGGTTCGGTTTGTTGCTGGAGGTTCCGGCTGCCGCCTCGCCTTCATCTCTTTGCTTTTCAAATGTTTTGAGGTCTACTGCATGGACCTCCTTCCCGGCAGGCTCTTATCAGCCGGCTGGGCTTTTGATTGGCGAACGAGTTGGTGGGGTACTTGACCAAGAAGGCCTCTATTTCTGCCACCACATTGTTCAGCTTGTCAAATGACCGGATCTCTACTCCGATCATTCTTTCAAGTAGCTCTCTTTTCAGATTTTGTTTGCAGATCTGGACCGCATCTTCTTGGTGAGGGGACGCTTGCACCTCATGCTGAGGTTCCTCCACCTCTGAATATAGTCCAGTGCGGACTCATCATTCTTTTGCCTGGTTGCGTAGAGCTCGGCGACTGTTACCTCCCTCTCAGCAATATAGAATCTCTCCCTAAATTTCTTTTGCATGTCGGTCCAGTCAGATATGGACCCGCTGGGAGACTGGAATACCATTCGAATGCCAGGCTAGTCAGGGAGGAGCGAAGAACTTCAAAAGTACGACTCGTCGGTCGCCAAATCCCCCATCACATTGATGTAATAAGCAATGTGTTCTTTTGGAGACCCTCGCCATTGAACTTGTCAAACTTCGGGGGCTTGGTGACACCCGGAGGCAATCTCTTCACGGCGTGGTACGCAGGGTAAGGTACCCTATATGCATCAAAAGCCATCTGTTCTCCGTCCACCCGTTCAGCGAGCTTCATGTCAATAGCTGCTCCACCATGAGCTTGTTGATAGGGCTGGATCACTTGCTGAGGGTAGAAGTGGGCCAGCTGATTGCTCGGGGTGTGATAGTAGCCACCAGTGGCACTGGGGGTGGCTCTTGATTGTCAAATTGCTGCTCAGGATCGGGAGCCGGCAATGACTGCTGTGCGCAGGATAAGCTTGCTGCGACTGGTATGGTTGTTGCTGCTGCTGGAGGACTGCGGCTGCGACAGCTGATGTTGAGCCTGTGAGCGTGGCTGTTGAGCCGTAGCCACAGGGGACTGTTGTGGTTGTTCATTTGTTGCCGTACAACAGTCGCTGGGCCGAAGCTTCAATTGACCCTGTGGTCCTTGGGAGTCTCTCCTGAGCCCTCCACTGCCCGAGATGCATGTCCCTCGGTCTCTTTGCCTTTGATCTGGCGCTTGAGATCTGCGATCTCAGCTGATATTGCTGCACAATTCCATGATGGCTGGATCTATGGGCGCAGCTAGAGGGATCTGTTGTGAGGTGCCCCCAGCAATTGCACCTGGTGGTGGTGGTGGTGGAGGAACATCAAATTGCCCCCACTGCCCTGGGCGTGACCACATTGGCACTGACCGCCATCATTTGTGTGTTGGCAGATCTTCAAGCCCATACGTGGCCGCCAATGCTGCTGCCGCTGCTCTTCTCTGTTGATGGCACCAGGCCTCTCTGCCAATTCGGCTAACTCTTCTTCTCATGGCTGGCAGTGCCCCATATCGGCCCCATATACCGGCCATGTGGCATGCAAACACCTTGATGTTTCCATTCTGGTCTCTTTCAGCCCTCCGAGAGACATGGGAGGGGAAACATAATCTTTTGAAAACCGATACCCGGGGTTTGGCTCCCTTGGTATGCTCATGCCGATGTCCACATGGAACATCACTCTCATCGGTGAAGCTCCTGGCTGGCGTCCGAGGAGCTTTTGGATTTTTCGCCTCCTTTCACGCCGCAGAGGGGTATTTATGAGGTGATGGGTGTGGTCAGATGTGACCCTTGTTGCCCCTGGCGCTCACAGGTGGTCGAGATCATTGACTCAAGGAGTCTTCTCTTATGGGCGGCAGGTAAGCCATCTCCGCAGCTCGGCTCTTTGTTGGAAAGCGGGCATAGGCATATGCCCCCGCTTGACGAACCCCAGCCCGAAGCCTCTGGCGGCCGGCGATAGCATGGGCCTTTTCCTCAGCTACATTGTTGGGAATTTCTTTTTGATACAGGCTCCTCCGGCCTGGGCTCTTGCATTCTCTTAGGCCGCCAGACCTGCTTGAATTTGATTGGCTTTGGAGGCAGGTTACCCTTGAATGGGTTGTACATCTCTTCTCTGTTCGCAAAGCTTGGAAGGGGTTTCCGACGGGTACAGTCGGCACGACCGCTTGGACTATAGCTTCAGTTTTCTTCTCTTGCAGATGGATTCTCAGGTCTCCGATCCGCACAGTTTTGCCCGAAGCAGATACACAGCGCTCGGAGGGTGACGATATTTTCAGCTTCAGTGATCTGTTGGTTGCAGACCTATTTTCCCTTGAGTTTGTGTTGTGCCGGGCTCCACGTGGTGCACGTGGCAGCTTAGCTCTTTGATGGTCCCTTTGAG